>JXCR01075131.1:215782-265437 GCA_002079205.1 Phalaenopsis hybrid cultivar | reverse complement strand
ATATATATATATATATATATATTTGTGATTTAAAAGACAACTTGAATTCCTTGCTCTTGATTATTAATTATAATCAAATGTTCAAATATATGATTAGCTACACAATATGTAAGATCATTTATATATCCCACAATAATTTGTCTATTATTAATTAAGTTGAATATTTATATACCATCATATCATAAAAGGACATAATGGCTAGCAATAATAAAGACATGTTTTAGATGTCTTAATTTATCTATCTTAAGCTACATATATAATGCATTAATTTCTCATTAAAATGAAGAGAGTTTACAATATAAATCATTTCAATTGAACCATCTCTCTCATACATTTTTTTAGTGTTGTGTATAGGTAAGGTTATTAAAACTTTTTCTACTAGTTTTTAGTTTAGTGAGAGTTATGAGATGTTTCTTGTTTGGATTAAGAGGAAAGCATTAATGTAGACAAAACATTAATATTTCACTAGTGTTCACAAGTAACTATCTTGGAGAAGCAAATACAAAAAATAAATAAATAAATAAATAAATAAATAATATATATAATAATAATAATAATAATAATAATAATAATAATAATAATAATAATGGACATATAAAACCTTACTTTCATTTAGCACAACATTTTAGTTATAATTTTTATTTAGACATCTTTGGAATTGTGGTTTAATTATTACTTTGTAGTTGTTTTTTTCATTTATTTTTATTTTTTTATTATATCATATTTTGCTTTTCTTGTTGAGTTATTGTTAAGACTCGGATGATGTATGAAAATATTATTTATCTCCTAATACTTGTGTTTGTATACTTGTGTTTATAAGTAATCATATTTGAAACTTTCCCCCTTGAAAACAGATCAAATTTAGATGGTTTTAAAATTTGAGGTTTAGCTTATGAGTGGGATTAATCCCTTTTAAGATTTATCTTTAAAATACTATATATCTATTTATTTTGGTTTGATTTTATTTGGATTTTGCTACTTTATTAGTGCTAAGGTTGTCCATGAATAATGGTGGAATTATCATTTGCACTAACAATGTCCAAAAAGTAAGCTATGCCTATTCATAAGGTCTTTTATATAGTTAATCATCATGATGTTATCATACAAACATTGGGATTATTGTAGCCCCAAAATTTAATATTATTCCCTTATAAAAAGTTTGACATGAAATGCTTCATATGTTTCATAGGATAAAATGCCCATGTCAATTATTTGAGTAATTTAATAACTAACCTAAACAACAAAGTGAGAACAAAGGCACATCAACCTATTCATAAGATCTTCTTATAAATCAATCAATAATAGATGCCCATAGTATGGTATATGATGATTAGAGTTCTACATATTATGAGTTACTCAAGTGGACATAGTTGCTGACAGTGAATCATGATTGGAGTTCTACTTATTATGCAGTATATGACAAACATAAGAGGGGGATAAATTGATACATAATTTTTAAAATAATGAAAATTTTAGTTAATTCAAAATAAAAATGAGTGGGTCATAAAGTAAGTAATATTTTTTTTCACATTTAAATATAAATTAATTATGCTAAAATGAACCAAAGCATGAACACAAGTAATGGTAGTGTTTTTTTACTTATTTTGTTAACTAGCATCTCATATTACACTTCATAAAATAATAATAAATCAATCAAACACATAATTATCATCTAAATCAACCATTACAAAAATCACAATAAAATCCATCACATTATAATCTAGAAGAGTATGTAAAATAAAATAATTTAATGTCAATGAATAGTACAAAAGCAAAATAAAAAAAATACAAATCAATTAATCTTATTTTAGCATTGATGGCTATGTACACACATCCAATCCTCTTAAGATTTTCACTTTTTTCTATTGCCATAGTTAAGTGTAGAAATATACATTGCAATCCTCTGAGTTAAAAATATGACAATCTTTAGATATTTATTTATTTATTTATTTATTTTGGTGTGAGATTTTCTTATCTCAAATTATTCATGAAAAATTAGTTTTTCACAGTGTACTGGACTAATTATTTATTAATTACTATGCAAAGAAAAATAAAATTAGCTATTAAAATAAAATATCAAAATTATGAAAATATTCTCTAAAGTCAAGGGACACCATATAAAAACTCCATAAAATTTTGGGTTAATTATCAATTATATTAATTTTCTAAATCTTTTTGAAAATGTTGGCTTCCAAAAATTATTTAAAATGTTAATTAATTTNTCTCAAATTATTCACGAAAAATTAGTTTTTTACGGTGTAATGGACTAATTATTTATTAATTACTATGCAAAGCAAAATAAAATTAGCTATTAAAATAAAATATCAAAATTATGAAAATATTCTCTAAAGTTAAGGGACACCATAGAAAAACTCCATAAAATTTTGGGTTAATTATCAATTATATTAATTTTCTAAATATTTTTGAAAATATTGGCTTCCAAAAATTATTTAAAATGTTAATTAATTTAAAAAATTAATAAAACATTGTAGAGTGTTTTAGGATTTTACACATTTGTAAAGCTTTAGTGATTTTTTGAAGCTTAATATATTGATTATAATATTCTAATTCATTTATACTTTAAAATAATAAAAAAATAATTTTTAATAAAAAATGGCATGAACCTAATATTCTTGGTGTTTTCTATTATGAAGTGTTAGGGGTTCAAAGTTTTTAATCATTTATTTGTCTATTTGATTAATCATATAATTTTAAGATTATGTGTGGTTTAATTATCCTTAAAGCTATTTATTTTTATTTTTATTTTTGATGAAATCAGCCTCAAAATGGCATAGAGTTGAGTTTGAGGTCACCATGACATAAATAAAACCCATATATANTGAAGCTTAATATATTGATTATAATATTCTAATTCATTTATACTTTAAAATAATAAAAAAAATATTTTTACATGAAAATGACATGAACCTAATATTCTTGGTGTTCTCTAATATGAAGTGTTAGGGGTTCAAAGTTTTTAATCACTTATTTGTCTATTTGATTAATCATAATATNTGAAGCTTAATATATTGATTATAATATTCTAATTCATTTATACTTTAAAATAATAAAAAAAATATTTTTACACGAAAATGGCATGAACCTAATATTCTTGGTGTTCTCTATTATGAAGTGTTAGGGGTTCAAAGTTTTTAATTATTTATTTGTCTATTTGATTAATCATAATGATTTAAGTTTATGTGTGGTTTAATTATACTTAAAGCTATTTATTTTTATTTTTATTTTTGATGAAATCAACCTCAAAATGGCATAGAGTTGAGTTTGAGGTCACCATGACATAAATAAAACCCATATATCTACTTTATATATTTGATAGTTAATATTATTTATTTATTTAAGTTTATTAACAATTACCTATGAGAGTTATTATCCATCTAAGTGTACTCCAAACATCTTAAGAAAATTATTATACAGTTTAAATATGATTAGATAATTTTTTAGAATTTTTTAAGAATTTTTAAAAATTTTAATTATTTAATTTTTATTATTAATCTAAAGTTTATTTTATTTAATTAAAGGAAACTTATTAAGGCTTGAGTCTTGATTTGTTTAAAATATAGCTTAGTTTCATAAGTTTTTGATATATATATATATATATATATATAAACGAAATGGCCAGAGACTGTTATGCGAGTCTTTAGCCACCCCTAATATAACTAACAATCTGAGTACCATCTCTTTAAGGCCAACTGTGCTAGAGGGGATTCAAACCAATAAGTGTCTCGTACCCCGGTTGGCGTCTCCTTCTCTCGTGCACGACTTTGTTAGGGTTTCGCCTCATGAAGAACCCTAGTGCCTGTGATGGTATCTTCTCCCATCGTCACGCTTGGAGGTTTTCATGCCTCGACTCCTCTGGTATGTTTCGTAGTGCTTTGTTGTTTTGCACCTTTTCGTTTTGGATGCTCGTTGAAGGAAGGTTGCACCTTTAGTCCTCTGCTCGATTTTGAAGGGGTTTCCACTANTATATATATATAAACGAAATGGCCAGAGACTGTTATGCGAGTCTTTAGCCACCCCTAATATAACTAACAATCCGAGTACCATCTCTTTAAGGCCAACTGTGCCAGAGGGGATTCAAACCAATAAGTGTCTCGTACCCCGGTTGGCGTCTCCTTCTCTCGTGTACGACTTTGTTAGGGTTTCGCCTCATGACGAACCCTAGTGCCTGTGATGGCATCTTCTCGCATCGTCACGCTTGGAGGTTTTCATGCCTCGACTCCTCTGGTATGTTTCGTAGTGCTTTGTTGTTTCGCACCTTTTCGTTTCGGATGCTCGTTGAAGGAAGGTTGCACCTTTAGTCCTCTGCTCGACTTTGAAGGGGTTTCCACTGATCCCCCTTCTGCTTTTGCTCTTTCTTTCACTATAACTTCATTGCTCCTAACGCCACGCCTCCTTCTATTGATGATGGCTTCAGACAGAACGTATGATGCTGCCCTTGCANTTTCCACTGATCCCCCTTCTGCTTTTGCTCTTTCTTTCACTATAACTTCATTGCTCCTAACGCCACGCCTCCCTCTATTGATGATGGCTTCAGACAACGTATGATGCTGCCCTTGCGGGTGTCCACGCCTCAGGTACTCCAAAATCGTGCTCCTTCCCTTCTTCGTTTGCGTTCATAGATGACATTTAAAAACCTAGTAGGAAGAATGGGAGGCCAACCATCTTATTACGAAATTTGAACGTAATCAGCTTGTTTCCTCCTGTCGTCTGAATTTGGTAAGAAAATTTCTTTATGGTCATCCCAAAATGGAGCTTATTCGTAAGGAATTTGAGCTTATGCACCTTGTTGGGGAGTGAAAAATTGGACTTTTAGATGGAAGACACATCCTTATTCAACTTAATAATGAAGAGGATTACACAAGCTTATTTTCTATAAGATTAATCTGGAGTGATAATAGAGCAAGAAAGATTTCAAAATTGTTGGTGGATTTTGAACCACAGACGGAACCACCAATCATTCATGTCTGGATTCGTCTCCCTGGCCTGCAATTTCATTATTTTACTCAAGAAGTGTTGTACTTTATTACCTCAGCATATGATAAGCCACTCAAAACAAACATTTCTCATTTTAATCTTTTCCGTCCCTCTTAAGCCATGGTATNATGCACCTTGTTGGGGAGTGAAAAATTGGACTTTTAGATGGAAGACACATCCTTATTCAACTTAATAATGAAGAGGATTACACAAGCTTATTTTCTATAAGATTAATCTGGAGTGATAATAGAGCAAGAAAGATTTCAAAAATTGTTGGTGGATTTTGAACCACAGACGGAACCACCAATCATTCATGTCTGGATTTGTCTCCCTGGTCTGCAATTTCATTATTTTACTCAAGAAGTGTTGTACTTTATTGCCTCAGCATATAATAAGCCACTCAAAACAAACATTTCTCATTTTAATCTTTCTCGTCCCTCTTAAGCCATGGTACTTGTTGAAGGGACATCACTTCAATTGCTTCTGAGGAAATTTGGCTCGATACATAACACCATGGATATTGGCGTTGTGATTGAGCCTTTTCCCTCGTATTGCTCGAATTTTCGTATGTTCGACTACTCCATTTCTCAATGTCACCATCTACACCCCCATCTAAGACCAAAGAAGCAAAGTTCTTAGCTAGAGGCAGCAGTTCCCCCTCATCTTGATCTACTCCAAGTTATTGTCATTATTGATCATCAGAATGATACTCCTGAAGATGTCACTATCATCGCGGGTAATATGTTAACCATTTAGCCTCCACACAATGCTCATGATGTAGGTTNTTTGTTGAAGGGACATCACTTCAATTGCTTCTGAGGAAATTTGGCTCGATACATAACACCATGGATATTGGCAAAGGGTTGTGATTGAGCCTTTTCCCTCGTATTGCTCGAATTGTCGTATGTTCGACTACTCCATTTCTCAATGTCACCATCTACACCCCCATCTAAGACTAAAGAAGCAAAGTTCTTAGCTAGAGGCAGCGGTTCCCCCTCATCTTGATCTACTCCAAGTTATTGTCATTATTGATCATCAGAATGATACTCCTGAAGATGTCACTATCATCGTGGGTAATATGTCAACCATTTAGCCTTCACACAATGCTCATGATGTAGGTTCCTCACCTTTCGAAACTCTTTTCGTGGGGGGGCAGGGGAGACATTTCATACTTCACCTACCCTAGAACCTATCATTGATGTAACGGTGACAATATTTATACCGTGTTTCTACCGCCTCATCAGATCGAGCAAGTTGTTATTGTTAGTCAGACACATGGGCTCATAATGTTCAAAAGCCTAGACCTGCCCANGTAGGTTCTAGAACCTATCATTGATGTAACGGTGACAATATTTATACCGTGTTTCTACCGCCTCATCAGATCAAGCAAGTTGTTATTGTTAGTCAGACACATGGCTCATAATGTTCAAAAGCCTAGACCTGCCCGACAATCTTTGGTCCAATCCACTGATCTGCTGAGCCAATCTTCGGATGAGGAATGACAGGTTTATACCTCTAGGAAGAATAAGAAGAATGGAAGCCTACTACCAAACTTGATGGATGATACATTGGTTATTTCAGATAATGACAACAAACTTAATAATTTGTTAGCTAGCTCCCATCCTAAAACAAGAGGCAGAGACGAGACTAAATTGGATCATTCGCAAGCTAATTGAATTTGCGAGTGTTGACAGACTTTTGGCGTATAATTCCTATGTCTACATTTTAATCTTGGTTTTTTGGCGTATAATTCCTATGTCTACATATATATATATATCTCATGATTTTTTTTATTTTGTAATGACTTAATGAAAGTTTTCAAACTTATTAAAATTTTTAAATTCCTCATTTATTTACATAACATAATACCATCACCTATGCTTTACACATGAGAAGCTCTTATTAAATGTGGGGTTTTAATAGAGAAACCTCTAGGCAGTATAGTTTCTATCTAAAAAGATCTTGAACATCTATTTTAAATACACATAATAGATGGCAATGATTTATCTAGGATGAAAAATAATAGTCAACCATTTATTTTGACTTGATTTTTTTTTTTACTTAGGGGTTAAAGTCATGAGTTTTTTATAAATTTTGAAATCATTTGTAGCTTAAGATATTTGCAAAAGTATTATGATTTAGTTGTAAGAAAAATACCACCTTCTGTTCTTTAACAGGTATATTGCGAATCCGGTGGCGTTTAATTTCAAGTTTTAAGAAAAATCAATATTTGAATTATGCTTCGCCCCTAGGAGCCTAAGTCCGAATAGCTCAACTTGAAAATATTTTTAGATTTTTGAGGCTACGCGGGTTTCAAACTGGAGAAGACGAACGAAATGATTGCGGGAGGGCAACCGACAGAGTACAAGGAGCAAGGACTTTTGGGAGAGACGAACAAGGGGAGAAAATGAAAAGTAACCGATAGGGTGCAAGAAAATACACGAATAAGAGTTTTGTTCGTATATTTAAATTGAGGAAGTGGGAACAGTCATTCTATTAAGCTGGAACTTTGGCAGGAGAGAGGTATGCAAATAAGTACTTGTTTAATTAATAACTACTCAATTAAGTAATTAATTAATTTAATTTTCTTATTTATTTTCTTTCTCCATCTTTTTTTTATTTCATGGTCAACAAACTAAAATAAAACCAAATATAACTAAACTTTAACTAAACCCCAAGATTGAATTAAAAATCAGCTTAAACTAAAAATTATCATCCTAGCACTTTCTAAAGGCAAATTGCCCCAGCTTGCCCAACTACCCCAACTTATCAAGGCAACTAGAATTAAGAATTTACTCACTAGCATGAAGTCAAATGGCAACTTATGAATTCAACCTCCACAAAATAATCAGCATGCACTCTTCTATTGCTATAATCCTTCTGTATTTTATGACAGTAAAACATTAAGTATTATTATGCACTTTCTTACTTTCAGTTTAATATAACATTTCATGTCACTCTAAACTTTGACCCAACCTATTAAAATAAGGTTAGTAAAACTCCAATACCATTCAAGTAAAAAATTGAAATTCAATCACCATTGCTTTCTATTTTGGAAACTTAATGCATTTTCTGACAAAACACAAAAAAAGGACTGAAATNGTTCGTAAAACTCCAATACCATTCAAGTAAAAAATTGAAATTCAATCACCATTGCTTTCTATTTTGGAAACTCAATGCATTTTCTGACAAAACACAAAAAAAGGACTGAAAATTATTCACAAACATATAGCAACTTTACATCACACTGAATTCAAATCAGCACGATATGTTTGTACTGTTTATTTGTTTCTAAAATGTAAGCATGTACAATTAAATAGCATCTGCAAACTACAATGAAACCTTATTAGGAAAAACAAAAAAGCACAGCCCACCCTTGCAAGCCTTAAGAGTCATAAATACTTCATGACTGAGTGCTAAGATTCTCACTGCTTGCCCAGCCATTCTGAATTTGGATACAATACTGCAGATTCCAAAGAATATCATCAATAGATGGCCTCTGCTTTAAATCTTTAGATACACAATTAATAGCTATTTCAACAGCCCTTCTCAGGGAATCATGTGCAAATGTGTTGCGAATGGCCGAGTCCACTATTGCGCCAAGTTTCGCCGGAGATTCATTCAAGCTCTTCAGAAGCTGAAACAGCAATTTATATATATTCAGATTTTTTTTTTTTATAAATTACAAGAGAAATAAAATGTAAGCTGAGTTTCTAGAAATTNGGAATCATGTGCAAATGTGTTGCGAATGGCCGAGTCCACTATTGTGCCAAGTTTCGCCGGAGATTCATTCAAGCTCTTCAGAAGCTGAAACAGCAATTTATATATATTCAGATTTTTTTTTTTAATAAATTACAAGAGAAATAAAATGTAAGCTGAGTTTCTAGAAATGTACTTGAGCTCTGACTTCATTCAACTCCTGTGCTTCATGAGGTTTGCCTGTAATGACTTCCAAGAGGATCAAACCCAACTGATAAATGTCTTTCTTTTCACCATCATCAAAATTTTGAATGCTGTTTATCAGAATGACTATAAGTAATCATAGCTTTATCAGATTGACTACTACAAAAAAAGTGATTAGAAAACATGTATTACCTGCCAAAAGTCTCGTCTCCGCAATCATCGAACGGGATTTCACAACCAACCTGCAGAAGACACTGAGTTCTGAATCTGGATTATGGCATGAGAGCTTTAAGAACTTCATAATTTGAACAGTTTTGAACTAACCTTTTTGTTCTTATTCTTTGGTAATACAGGAAGATTATAATTACTAATTTTTGCTGTTAGAATTTCATCCAGCAAAATGTTTTCGATTTTGAGAACATTCCCTGATATACCAGGGACTATAACAGAATGCAGGAATTGCAATCCTTTAGCTACTCCGATTACAGCTGTTACTCTCTGTGGCCATTTAAGCATCTCACGCTTTCTCCAATCTGCCAGAGTAGGAACCAAAAATAAGAACACTTCAGAAAGGTAATAGTGGTGAACATCTCAAGAATGTTTGGTTACCAGTAAGATGATTCCTAAGAGTGCCGTTGGAAACATATTCAAAAACAAGGAAAACAAGGCTTGGCACGTTAGCGTTCCCCTCGCCATTAGCAATGCAATGCCCAAGGATACTGACGAGATGACGATGCCTGAGCTTAGAAATGATGTCTATGTATTGAAGAAGGCTCTGAGGTGAGTACTTTTGTTTCAACTTCAAGCTTCTCACAATAACTGCGGAGCCATCTTGGAGCCACCCCTTGAAGAACTAGGGGATAGGAAAAAAAAAAAGAATAAAAACAATTAGCTTGGTATGAAACTAAGAAATGCAAGATTATCCCCAGAAATACAGAAGCAACCTTCAGTGTTTGAGGACAATTAACACATTACATATGTATGTTGTATTCGCAAAGCCATCTATGGTTTCAAACAAACACCATGTCAATAGTACTACACCTTTTCCAATCATCTCAAACAACCGCTCTTTCAACCAAGCACCGAGGAACCGTCTTTTTTCATCCATAAAAATGGAAACAAACACAACTTAGTATTCTATGTGGACAATATTCTCCATACAGGTAAAGATGACTCATTTCAAACCACTCTCCTTCAAAATCTAAATCACAATTTTCATATGAAAAATCTAGGCAACATTTCTACCTTCCGTGGCATTCCATTCCATCACATTTCCAACAAAGATATAGCTGTTCATCACATTGCCATACAACAATAGGTAGCGGATATACTTACCAAAAGCCTGTCCATCTCTTGATTTAAGTACCTTTGCGACGAACTCACAATCCAGGTATTGGATCATTGGTTGAGAGGAGTTATTAACGAACCAAGTAGATGACATAGCTTGCAGGACACCAGCATCTGATCTCCATTCATGTGCAACAAACTACCTCAATCCTAACCATTGATTTATGCAATGAATTCCCTATATATACTATATATGTATACTTCATCCTGTACTCCTTTTCCTCTATGAATTCAGCTACGTACTGGTAGCAGGAATCAGCTATTTTGAAATTCTGCAAACCTCTTACCTCATCTAGCAATCCACACTCTTTTCAGTCATCCCAACTATACTTCGGATTATGGCCTACCTCATTGAAGCTTCAGATTTAATACGTTACAAGAAAATTCATCAATCAAGTACTAATCCTATGCAATTTCGAGATCTTGAAACACTCGAGTACTCAAATAAGAAACTCCCAAAATTAACTAAGGTATCATGCAAACTCTACTTCAGCAAACTTATTATCAAATGAGTGTTTTAATGGAGAAATCCTATGGCACAAAAAAATATCTTGATCCGACCGACTAGACCTAAATGTAGCACTTAAACTCGAAAGTATAGCTAAAAACATCGTCGGACTATTTATTGGACCAANATATATATATATATATATATATATATAGTAAAAGAAATGACCAGAGACTGTTATGTGAGTCTTTAGCCACCCCTAATATAACTAATGATTTGAGTACCACCTCTTTAAGTCCAACTATGCCAGAGGGGATTCAAACCAATAAGTGTCTCGTACCCCGGTTAGCGTCTCCTTCTCTGGTGCACGATTATGTTAGGGTTTCGCCTCATGACGAACCCTAGTGCCTGTGACGACATCTTCTCGCATCGTCACGTTTGGAGGTTTTCGCGCATCGACTCCTCTGTTATGTTTCGTAGTGCTTCGTTGTTTCACACCTTTTCGTTTCGGGTGATCGTTGAAGGAAGTTTGCACCTTTAGTCCTCTGCTCGACTTTGAAGCTGATCCTCCTTCAGCTTTTGCTCTTTCTTTCACTGTAACTTCACTGCTCCTAACGTCGCTCCTCCTTCTATTGATGATGGCTTCAGACAAAATGTATGATGTTGTCCTTGCGGGTGCCCACGCCTCAAGTACTCTAAAATCGTGCTCCTTCCCTCCTTCGTTTGCGTTGATAGATGACATTAAAAAACCTAGTAGGAAGAATGGGAGGTCAACCTTCTTATTTACGAAAGTTGAACGTAATCAGCTTGTTTCTTCCTGTCGTCTAAATTTAGTAAGGAAATTTCTTTATGACCATCCCAAAATAGAGCTTATTCGTAAGGAATTTGAGTTTATGCACTTTGTTGGTAAGTGAAAAATTGGACTTTTAGATGGAAGACACATCCTTATTCAACTTAATAATGAGGAGGATTACACAAGCTTATTTGCTATATGATTAATCTAGATTGATAACAAAGCAATGAATATTTCAAAATGGTCGGTGGATTTTGACCCACAGACGAAACCACCAATCACTCCTGTATGGATTCGCCTCCCTGACATGAAATTTCATTATTTTACTTGAGAAGTGTTGTGCTCTATTGCCTTAGCATATGATAAGACACTTAAAACAAACATTCTAATTTTAATCTTTCCCATCCCTCTTAAGCCATGGTACTTGTTGAAATGGACATCACTTCAATTGCTTCTGAGGAAATTTGGCTCGACACATAACACCATGGATATTGGCAAAGGGTTGTGATTGAGCTTTTCCCCTCGTATTGATCGAATTGTTGTATGTTCGGCTACTCCATTTCTCAATGTTACCATCTACACCCCCATCTAAGACCAAAAAAACAAAGTGCTTAGCTAGAGGCAGCGGTTCCCCTTCATCCTGATCTACTCCAAGTTATTGTCATTATTGATCATCTGAAGGATACTCCTGAAGATGTCACTATCCTCGTAGGTAATATGTTAACCATTTAGCCTCCACGTAATGCTCATGATGCAGGTTCCTCACCTTTGAAAACTCTTTTCATGGGGGCAGGGGAGACATTTCATACTTCACCTACCCTAGAACCTATCATTGATGTAACGGGTGACAATATTTATACTGTGTTTCTACCACCTCATCAGATTGAGCAAGTTGTTATTGTTAGTAAGACACATGTGGCTCATGATGTTCAAAAGCATACACCTGCCCAACAATCTTTGGTCCAATCCACTGATTAGATGAGCCAATCTTCGGATGAGGAATGACATGTTTATACCTCCAAGAAGAATAAAAAGAATGGAGGCCTACTACCAAACTTGGTGGATGATACATTGGTTATTTCGGATAATGACAACAAACTTAATAGTTTGTTAGCTAGCTCCCGTCCTAAAACAAGAGGCAGATGCAAGACTAAATTGGATCATTGACATGCTAACTGAATCTGTGAGTGTTGGCAGACTTTTGGCGTACAATTCCTGTCTACATTTTAATCTTAGTTTTTTGGGTATACATGTATTTCTTACGTGTGTGTTGTATGTCGGGTGGTTAAGGTGTGAATTTGGGTTCTTTCATCCAACTTATATGTACCTTTCTTTCTATTATATATATATATATATATATATCTATATATCATGATTTTTTTATTTTGTAATGACTTAATGAAAATTTTCAAAATTATTAAAAATTTTAAATTCCTCATTTATTTACATTACACAATACCATCACCTATGCTTTACACATCAGAAGTTCTTATTAAATGTGGGGTTTTAATAGAGAAACCTCTAGGCTGTATAGTTTCCATCTAACAAGATCTTGAACATCTATTTTAAATACACATAATAGATGGCAATGATTTATCTAGGATGAAAAATAATAGTCAACCATTTATTTTGGCTTGATTTATTTTTGACTTAGGGGTAGTCATGAGTTTTTTTATAAATTTTGAAATCATTTGTAGCTTAAAATATTTGCAAAAGTATTATCATTTAGTTGTAAGAAAAAGATCACCTTCTGTTCTTTAACAGGTTTATTGCGAATCCAGTGGCGTTTATTTGAATTATATTTCGCCCCTAAGAGCCTAGGTCTGAATAGCTCAACTTGAAAATATTTTTAGATTTATAAGGCTACGCGGGTTTCAAACTGGAGAAGACGAATGAAGCGATCGCGGGAGGGGAACCGACAGAGTGCAAGGAGCGAGGACTTTTGGGAGAGACGAACAAGGGGAGAAAATGAAAAATAACTGACGTGGTGCAAGAAAATACACGAATAAGAGTTTTGTTCGTGTGTTTAAGTAATTAGTTAATTTAATTTTCTTATCTATTTTCTTTCTCCATCTTTTTTTTTATTTCATGGTCAACAAACTAAAATAAAACCAAATATAACTAACTTTAACTAAACCCTAAGATTGAATTAAAAATCAGCTAAAACTAAAAATTATCATCCTAGCACTTTCTAAAGGCAAATTGCCCCAGCTTCTAAAGCCCAACTACCCCAACTTACCAAGGCAACTAGAATTAAGAATTTACTCACTAGCATGAAGTCAAATGGCAACTTCTTATGAATTCAACCTCCACAAAATAATCAGCATGCACTCTTCTCTTGCTATAATCCTTCTGTATTTTATGACAGTAAAATTACTTTCAGTTTAATATAACATTTCATGCCACTCTAACTTTGACCCAACCTATTAAAATAAGGTTAGTAAAACTACAATGCCATTCAAGAAAAAAACTGAAATTCAAACACCATTGCTTTCTATTTTGGAAACTTAATGCATTTTCTGACAAAACACAAAAAAAGGACTGATATTTATTCACAAACATATAGCAACTTTACATCACACTGAATTCAAATCAGCACGATATGGTTGTACTGTTTATTTGTTTCTAAAATGTAAGCATGTACAATTAAATAGCATCTGCAAACTACAATGAAACCTTACTAGGAAAAACAAAAAAGCACAGCCCACCCTTGCAAGCCTTAAGAGTCATAAATGNAGGAAATGGGGCTTCGGCATGGAACAAAATGACGTTTTTTTCAAGGTTTGATCCAAAGATAGAATNATTCCATGACACGAGTGGTGGGGGGTATTCGAGGATTCGTCGGAGGCGGAAGATGGTTTGAGACTGGGAGGCGGAGAGCTGCTGTGCGCGTGAGAAGAGAGGGAGAAAAGATGAGCTTATGTGCAGAAGGAAGACGAGGAGGAGGAAATGGGGCTTCGGCATGGAACAAAATGACGTTTTTTTCAAGGTTTGATCCAAAGATAGAATTTTTTTTTAAGGTTTGCGGCTTGGAAACAGATGATAGACACAGATTAATGGCGCGGTTTTGCCTTTTGGGTTCAACTTTGAACTGAATCTTAAGGTCTAAGAGCTTTTCGTTAATGGCGGGCGTCTGGCAGCAGAGAGAGAGAGAGAGAGAGAGAGAGCGAAGATGAGTTATGAGAGAGCGAAAGAGTTAAGAGATGAGAGGGACTAGGGGTCCATGGATGAGGGAATGGAGGGTGGCGGGAGAGAGGAAGGGGATAAAAGCAGTGAGGGCTTTACAGACATGTAGCTCGTGAGCATCACCTCCGGTTTGATGGACTGTGAAAATGAGAATTGAGAGGTTAAATAATAATTATACANAGATGAGTTATGAGAGAGCGAAAGAGTTAAGAGATGAGAGGGACTAGGGGTCCATGGATGAGGGAATGGAGGATGGCGGGAGAGAGGAAGGGGATAAAAGCATTGAGGGCTTTACAGACATGTAGCTCGTGAGCATCACCTGCGGTTTGATGGACTGTGAAAATGAGAATTGAGAGGTTAAATAATAATTATATCNCCTATGGCACAAAAAAATATCTTGATCCGACCGACTAGACCTAAATGTAGCACTTAAACTCGAAAGTATAGCCAAAAACATCATCGGACTATTTATTGGACCAAACAATCACAGAATTTCATATGCTTATAGTTAAAAAGAGTATATCAATGAGATAAATCCGATGAGCATAAGATCACCTAATTTAGAAACCGTCAAAGCGTTAAGATTTCTAAAAATGTCATATAATGAAGAGCGATCAACTTACTTTGTCAGAAGAAGTGCATTGGTTTCAACTAAAGTAACCAGAATGCCCATAAAAATTATTTAGAACAAGCTTTGCTTTATCATTTTAATGGAGAATTTCTACAAAGGAGAATTCGGGAACACGAGTTCTAGANCCCATAAAAATTATTTAGAACAAGCTTTGCTTTATCATTTTAATGGAGAATTTCTAGAAAGGAGAATTCGGGCTCTACATGCAATATACGATGTCTTCATTTTCTACCATCAACACCCACCATCATCTTCCATCAAAGTTAAGTGTCATTGTTGCCACACCAATCATTAACCGTCTTTTCCAGCCACTTCGGCCTACTAACCCAGCATAGTTGAGTTCCATCAAAATCAATTGCATAATCGCTAACATATTTTACTGTTTGCAAGCAATGCTAGCGTGATCATGACCGATATATGTTGATTGTTGCAACTATCTGTTGAATTGAGCCGNGCCACTTCGGCCTACTAACCCAGCATAGTTGAGTTCCATCAAAATCAATTGCATAATCGCTAACATATTTTATTGTTTGCAAGCAATGCTAGCGTGACCATGACCGATATATGTTGATTGTTGCAACTATCTGTTGAATTGAGCCAATGCCCATCTTCTGGCATCATCAACCAACACCAATGGCCATTGTCATGTCTTATAATCCCACCTTCTCTAGTGATACAGCAAAGCAAATCATTACATTTTTCGNCAACCAACACCAATGGCCATTGTCATGTCTTATAATCCCACCTTCTCTAGTGATATAGCAAAGCAAATCATTACATTTTTCAATCTATATAGTGGGATTATTACATTATCAACTTGGTTCTTGCATGAGTTGTAATTATTACCAGAATAAAAAAATTAAATTCTCAATTGGATGCTTCAAGGGCAAGCATAACAGCTGGATACAATGGGTTGTTAATGCCATAAAATAAGATCACATGGGAAACAGAGTATCTTAGGCTCCGTTTGGCACTGATATTATCACAAACATAAATTATTATAAAAAAAAGCTAATATTAAGTAGTTATAACTACATTAAATAATGAATTTATTTGATCATCAAATGGAGCAACTAATATTAGTATTTTCTTTCATATGAATATAATAAAAAGATAAGTAATATTTAATTCATCACAAAACAAATTTAACTGTTTTGGATTTATTATGTTTTTTAATTTTGATGTGTGCTAAGAAATTTGTGGCAATAGAGTGTCAGATTATCGTCTTAACGTGGTACGAAGATTCAACACACACTCAGAAAAAAGAAAATAACTAATAATGACACCAAAATTTTTTATGTGAAAAATTTGAAAAGGGAAAGGGCCTTAACCAGCTGAAGAGTTCCACTATAAAAATATGATTACAATTGCAACCACTTGCACACAGGCNACACACTCAGAAAAAAAAAAAAAACACTAATAATGACACCAAAAATTTTTATGTGGAAAATTTGAAAAGGGAAAGGGTCTTAACCAGCTGAAGAGTTTCACTATAAAAATATGATTACAATTGCAACCACTTGCCACACAGGAGAAAAATGGTTAATAGGTTTCTCAAGTTCCAATATCAATGTACTGATGAATTTGTTGCTAGGAACGACGACAACCGATATCCATTAGCGGCGTCCAATCGGTGATGGTAAACGGTGGTTGGCAGTAATTGACAGCTGGTGGTGGTCGACGGTGGTCGACGGTGATCAAAGGTGATCGGCGGTGATTAACGGAGATTATCGATGATTGACGACAGTCGACANGGTTAATAGGTTTCTCAAGTTCCAATATCAATGTACTGATGAATTTGTTGCTAGGAACGACGACAACCGATAGCCATTAGCGGCGTCCAATCGGTGATGGTCGACGGTGGTTGGCAGTAATTGACAGCTGGCGGTGGTCGACGGTAGTTGACGGTGATCAACGGTGATCGGCGGTGATTAACGGAGATTAGCGATGATTGACGACAGTCGACAGAGGTTAGTGGTAGTTGACGACGGTCAACGGTAGTTGATGGTGATCAGCGAAAGTCTGCGATGGTCAACTGAGATTAGTGGTGGTGCTGGACTTCAACTCCTCAATACTTCAAGCTCTTCCTCAAATCTCAAACTCTCCCTCCCACATGACCGTTATGTGACTCTATTTATAGTGCTCTGGGTGCACTTATTGCAGAAATATGAATCACTTTGATTGGATGGTCCGAAAAGCTTCCTTCGATCGGACGGCGTTTGGTAGACATTTGAGTCCCTTAACGATGTCAAAATTGAGCAATCTTGGACTCGCTGAAATCGTCTTGTCGATACGCTCAATTCGACTATAGGCTTGCTAGATTCGACATTTGTTTGATCTTCTAAATATTCCTAAAAAACTTCCAAAAGTGCTTGATCTGAGTTTGATTTGACTCAGATTGAACTAATTTTGATATCATTGGGTCCGTCTCGTTGAGCCGGTCAGTTTGACTGTAAGTTTGCTAAAATCAGAACTCTTGATGACTTTTAATCGAAGTTTAAACATTTCTTGCTAAAAAATTGCCTTGAGATCTATGTCATGCCTCAAGATTCATGTTTGATGTTGAGAAATTTATTGATGATGTATCAAATCTAAATGCTTTGTCATTTTTTTCCAATTATTTTAAAAATAGAAAGAGCATGCTGAAAGCAGTATCAAGTGGGACAACTGGGCTTGCAGAGGTTTGACATGCATAAAGAGAAACAGTTTATTTCTTCATTCAACATTTGCCAGAGTAAAAGACAGTAGTATTACCCCCAATTAAAAGTTGAACCATTTAAGGGAAAGTTACATGCGCAGCACTCAATTCTTATGTATTTACATATCTCACCTTAGACTTTGATATTTACATACTAATGCTACTTTTAGGGGTAATTACATACAGACCACCCAAAACTTGCTATTTACAAATGAACTACCCTCTTTCAACCATTTTTTAAATTCTCACTCAAATATCAAATATCATGGTAAAAACCCAACCCATATTTTTCATTTTTATCAAATTCCCAATAATTTGTTCATGGCACGCGTAAATAAATCTATTCGGTAGTTCAAGAAAAACAATTAGTTGGTTAATTTGTAAATATCAATGTTTTCGGGTGGCCTATATGTAATTATACCTTTTTTTTGGGGCATTTTACATACATACCACCTGAAACTTGCTATTTCTAAATTCTCAATAGTTTGAATATGACACGCGTAAATACATCAGTTAAGTAGTTCAAATAAATCACCTTGGGAGGTTATATTATAAATATCAATGTTTTGTGTGGCTTGGATGCAATTATCCCTTTATTGTNATTTTACATTCAGACCACCTGAAACTTGCTATTTCCAAATTCTCAATAGTTTGAATATGACACGCATAAATACATCGGTCCAGTAGTTCAAATAAATCACCTTGGGAGGTTAAATTGTAAATATCAATGTTTTGTGTGGCTTGGATGCAATTATCCCTTTTTTGTGGGGGCAATTTTACATACAAACCAACAAAACTTGCTATTTACAAATTCTCAATAATTTGAACATGGCATGCATGCATAAATACATCCGCTCGGTCGTTCAATTAAATCACCTGGACGATTANCACCTTGGGAGGTTAAATTGTAAATATCAATGTTTTGTGTGGCTTGGATGCAATTATCCCTTTTTTGTGGGGCAATTTTACATACAAACCAACAAAACTTGCTATTTACAAATTCTCAATAATTCGAACATGGCATGCATGCATAAATACATCCGTTCGGTAGTTCAATTAAATCACCTGGGCGGTTGATTTGTAAATATCAATGTTTCGGGTGGTCCATATGTAAATGCCCTTTTTTACATGATATTAAAGATTTAAGTGCTATCTTTGTAAAACTAAAAATTTAGGCATGAGATATGCAAATACATAAGAAATGTGTCCTGCATATGTTAGGGATACAGCTCCATTTCTGTTCAAAACAATGGTTTTAACCAGCACACCTGTCCCTGACGACCATCTGAAATCAAATTCNTAGTGGTGAACATCTCAAGAATGTTTGGTTACCAGTAAGATGATTCCTAAGAGTGCCGTTGGAAACATATTCGAAAACAAGGAAAACAAGGCTTGGCGCGTTAGCGTTCCCCTCGCCATTAGCAATGCAATGTCCAAGGATACTGACGAGATGACGATGCCTGAGCTTAGAAATGATGTCTATGTATTGAAGAAGGCTCTGAGATGAGTACTTTTGTTTCAACTTCAAGCTTCTCACAATAACTGTGGAGCCATCTTGGAGCCACCCCTTGAAGAACTAGGGGATAGAAAAAAAAAATAGAATAAAAACAATTAGCTTGGTATGAAACTACAAAATGCAAGATTATCCCCAGAAATACAGAAGCAACCTTCAGTGTTTGAGGACAATTAACACATTACATATGTATGTTGTATTCGCAAAGCCATCTATGGTTTCAAACAAACACCATGTCAATAGTACTACACCTTTTCCAATCATCTCAAACAACCGCTCTTTCAACCAAGCACCGAGGAACCGTCTTTTTTTTATCCATAAAAATGGAAACAAACACAACCAGAGTATTCTATGTGGACAATATTCTCCATACAGGTAAAGATGACTCATTTCAAACCACTCTCCTTCAAAATCTACATCACAATTTTCATATGAAAAACTAGGCAACATTTCTACCTTCCGTGGTGTTCCATTCCATCCAATTTCCAACAAAGCTATAGCTGTTCCTCACATTGCCATACAACAATAGGTAGCGGATATACTTACCAAAAACCTGTCCATCTCTTGATTTAAGTACCTTTGCGACGAACTCACAATCCAGGTACTGGATCATTCGTTGAGAGGAGTTATTAACCAACCTAGTAGATGACATAGCTTGCAGGACACCAGCATCTGATCTCCATTCATGTGCAACAAACTACCTCAATCCTAACCATTGATTTATATGCAATGAATTCCCTTTATATACTATATATGTATACTTCATCCTGTACTCCTTTTCCTTTATGAATGCAGCTACGTACTGGTAGCAGGAATCAGCTATTTTGAAATTCTGCAAACCTCTTACCTCATCTAGCAATCCACACTCTTTTCAGTCATCCCAACTATACTTCGGATTATGGCTACCTCATTGAAGCTTCAGATTTAATACGTTACAGGAAAATTCATCAATCAAGTACTAATCCTATGCAATTTTGAGATCATGAAACACTCGAATACTCAAATAAGAAACTCCCAAAATTAACTAAGGTATCATGCAAGCTCTACTTCAGCAAACTTATTATCAAATGAGTGTTTTAATGGAGAAATCCTATGGCACAAAAAAATATCTTGATCCGACCGACTAGACCTGAATGTAGCACTTAAACTCGAAAGTATAGCCAAAAACATCGTCAGACTATTTATTGGAACAAACAATCACAGAATTTCATATGCTTATAGTCAAAAAGAGTATATCAATGAGATAAATCCGATGAGCAAAAGATCACCTAATTTAGAAACCGTCCAAGAGTTAAGATTTCTAAAAGAGTCATATAATGAAGAGCGATCAACTTGCTTTGTCAGAAGAAGTGCATTGGTTTCAACTAAAGTAACCAGAATGCCCATAAAAATTATTTAGAACAAGCTTTGCTTTATCATTTTAATGGAGAATTTCTAGAAAGGAGAATTCGGGAACACTTGAGTTCTAGAGCTCTACATGCAATACACGATGTCCTTCATTTTCTACCATCAACACCCGCCATCATCTACAATCAAAGTTAAGTGTCATTGTTGCCACACCAATCATTAACCGTCTTTTCCGGCCACTTCGGCCTACTAACCCAGCATAGTTGAGCTCCATCAAAATCAATTGTATAATCGCTAACATATTTTATTGGTTGCAAGCAATGCTAGCATGACCATGACCAATATATGTTGTTTGTTGCAACTATCTGTTGAATTGAGCCGATGCCCATCTTCTGGCATCAACAACCAACACCAATGGCCATTGTCATGTCTTATAATCCCACCTTCTCTAGTGATATAGCAAAGCAAATCATTGCATTTTTCAATCTACATAGTGGGATTATTACATTATCAACTTGGTTCTTGCATGAGTTGTAATTATTCCCAGAATAAAAAAATTAAATTCTCAATTGGATGCTTCAAGGGCAAGCATAACAGCTGGATACACTGGGTTTTTAATGCCATAAAATAAGATCACATGGGAAACAAAGTATCTTAGGCTCCGTTTGGCACTGGTATTATCACAAACATAAATTATTATAAGAAAAAAGCTAATACTAAGTAGTTATAACTACTTTAACTAATGAATTTATTTGATCATCAAATGGAGCAACTAATATTAGTATTTTCTTTCATATGAATATTATAAAAAGATAATTAATATTTAATTCATCACAAAACAAATTTAAGTGTTTTAGATTTATTATGTTTTTTAATTTTGATGTGTGCTAAGAAAAGAGTAGGCTTAGGAATAATTAATAATGACACCAAAAATTTTTATGTGGAAAATTCTAAAAGGGAAAGAGTCTTAACCAGCTGAAGAGTTCCACTATAAAAATATGATTACAATTGCAACCACTTGCCACATAGGCGAAAAAGGGTTAATAGGTTTCTCAAGTTCCAATATCAATGTACTGATGAATTTGTTGCTAGGAACGAAGGCAACCGATAGCGATTGATGGAGTCCGATCGGTGATGGTATACGGTGGTTGGCAGTGATCGACAGTTGGCGGTGGTCGACGGTAGTTGACGGTGATCAACGATGGTTGGCGGTGATTGACAGAGATTAGCGATGATTGACGACAGTCGACGGTGGTCGATGGAGGTTAGTGGTAGTTGACGGCGGTCAACGGTAGTTGATGGTGATCAGCGAAAGTCTGCGATGGTCGACTGAGATTAGTGGTGATCGACAGTGGTGGTGCTGGACTTCAGCTCCTCAATACTTCAAGCTCTTCCTCAAATCTCAAACTCTCCCTCCCACATGACAGTTATGTAACTCTATTTATAATGTTATGGGTGTACTTAATGTAGAAATATGAATCACTTTGATTGGATGGTCCGGAAAGCTTCCTTAGATCAGACGACGTTTGATAGACATTTGAGTCCCTTAACGATGTCAAAATTGAGCAACCTAAGGCTCGTTAGATTCGTCTTGTCGATACGTTTGATTTAACTATAGACTTGCTAGATTCGACATTTGTTTGATCTTCTAAATATGCCTAAAAAACTTTCAAAAGTGGCTTGATCTGAGTTTGATTTGACTCAAATTGGACTAATTTTGATATCATTGGGTCCGTCTCATTGAACCGGTCAGTTTCACTGTAAGTTTGACTGTAAGTTTGCTAAAATCAGGCTCTGGATGACTTTTAATCGAAATTTAAACATTTCTTGCTAAAAAATTGCCTTGAGATCTATCAGGCTCTGGATGACTTTTAATCGAAATTTAAACATTTCTTGCTAAAAAATTGCCTTGAGATCTATGTTATGCCTCAAGATTCATGTTGGATTTTGGGAAATTTATTGATGATGTATCAAATCTAAATGCTTTGTCATTTTTTTTCAATTATTTTAAAAATAGAAACAGCATGCTGAAAGCAGTATCAAGTGGGCCCTTAGTCCAACTCATGACAACAGAGGTAATGATGCATCGTTTGTGGACAACTGGGCTTGCAGAGGTTTGACATGCATAAAGAGAAACAGTTTATTTCTTCATTCAACATTTGCCAGAGGAAAGGAGAGTAGTATTACCCCCAATTAAAAGTTGAACCATTTAAGGGAAAGTTACATACGCAGCACTCAATTCTTATGTATTTACATATCTCACATTAGACTTTGATATTTACATACAAATGCTATTTTTTAGGGGTAATTACATACAGACCACGCAAAACTTGTTATTTACAAATGAACCACCCTCTTTCAACCATTTTTAAATTCTCACTCAAATATCAAATATCATGGTAAAAACCCAACCCATATTTTTCATTTTTATCAAATTCCCAATAATTTGTTCATCATCTATTCGGTAGTTCAAGAAAAACAATTAGTTAGTTAATTTGTAAATATCAATGTTTTCGGGTGGCCTGTATGTAATTATACCTCTTTTTGGGGCATTTTACATTNGTGAGTCCTTGATGAAGCTTGGTAACATTTTGGTCTCACCATTTCATGTTCATGACAGCTTATACTACTAGTATTAGTTTACTATTACTATTATATTTTAGTAGTTGTTTATGTGTGTGTGTTTTTTTTATTTATCAGTCATGTGCTAGCTAATAAGACATGTGGTCCCTCACTACTTTTTGTTTGTTGTTGCCTTTTTATACCTGCTATGGTAGTGGATGGGCAGCTTATTCCTCTCTTGAGCTTCCATTTGAAATAAAAATCAAATCCATTTTCTGTTTGATCCTTTTTTTTTTTGGTTCCTTTCTCTTGCAAGTGTTGGTGTGTCTCGGTGGTTCACACCATTTGGTCACACCATTTGGTATTAGAGCTTTCAATGGCAGAAAGCAACCAATCACTGGCGATCAACGACGTTTGAAGTTGGGAGTTCATACCATCCTGGCACCCACACCAATAACGGGTGAAAAGCACCATGGCTATTCGAAATTAGAGGCGTTCCCAAAGATTTGAAACACCGATAAGTCCTGAAAATTTTGATTCGGATGATGAGAAGCATTTACAATGGCATAACAGGTACTTGGATTCTGATTCGGAGATAGACGGGTTGAATGACGATATGCCCAATCGAGGTCAAAGATCAACTGATCGAATTTACATCGATTGCAAAGTAAAGATAGGCAATACTTTATTTTGATGGTCATTTGCATATCAAAGGTTACTTGGATTGGGAGCAAGTTGTGGAAGCTTTTTTTTGAGTATATGGAGATATCTATCAGGAAGCAAGTTTGCTATGTAGCTTGTAGATTGAAGGAAGTGGTCGGTGCATGGTGGCAACAACTTGTGCAATCCCATCGAAGGGAGGGCCTGAGACCTATTTGTAGCTGGTATCGAATGAAGCAATTGGAGAGTAATCATTTTCTGCAAACAAATTACGAGCAAATTCTATATGTTCAGTTTCAACGTTGTTATAAGCCTTAAGGCAAGTCTACTTATATCCTTGCAAACAAGCATTAGTGGAATGGAGTCGATTCAAGATTTTTATAGGGAAGAAGAAGATTTTGCTATCATTTGAACCAAATGCAGCCAACATCGGACCCAAACCAGATTCGCTATACAGCAGGGCTATATTTTTAGAGCTAACCAACTATACATTCCAAATACTTCGCAGCGTCAATATCTCTTTTAGCAGTGTCATGGGAGTGGCTTAGTGGCTCATACAGGAACAGACAAAATATTGCAAATGTTACAAGCACAATTTTATTTGCAAAAATTGCAGAGGGATGTTTGTACTTTTGTAGAGAAGTACACCATATGCCAAAAATCTAAGAGCTCCAGACAGAAGGCGCCTGCCTTCCACTTCCTATTCCAGAATCCATCTGGGAAGATTTTAGTATAAATTTTGTGTAGGGACTTCATCGTACCAAACATTGTTACAATTCGATAATGGTGGTTGTAGTTCATTTTTAAAAAATGACACACTTAGTGGCATGTAAAAAGACATATGATGCTATCAATATCGCGATGCTTTTCTTTCTAGATGCCGCTTCATAGTGTTCCACAAGGCATAACATCAGACAGAGACGTAAAAATTGTGAGTTGTTTTTGAAAGAAACTATGAAAATGTTTAAGTACTAATTTTAATTTGAGCTCAANGAGGGAGAAAAGAGATGGTGGAATCGGCCCACTGAGCTGATTGAAAGATAAATCAAGCTTCTGAAGATGATGTAAGGATGCAAGAAGCGCGGGTAACTCTGAACGAATGCGGTTTTTTTGAAGTACTAGTGTTGCAATGTTGTTCCCAAGGGAAGGAAAGTCAGGTCCGAGAAAANGAGGGAGAAAAGAGATGGTGGAATCGGCCCACTGAGCTGATTGAAAGATAAATCAAGCTTCTGAAGATGATGAAAGGATGCAAGAAGCGCGGGTAACGCTGAACGAATGCGGTTTTTTTGAAGTACTAATGTTGCAATGCTGTTCCCAAGGGGAGGAAAGTCAGGTCCGAGAAAGTTTTCACCCAAATCTAATTCGCTGAGAAGGGGCATGGATTTGAAATCAGGAAAAGTTCCATTGAAGTAATTGGAGCTGAGATTGAGGGATTTCAGAGAAGACATCCTCTTGATTTTGGTAGGCAGAGGGCCCCAAATACCTAAGGAGACAAGTGAGAGGGAGGTGAGGCTGTTGAGTCTGGACAGAGTGGTGAAGAGAGAGTAGGAGGAGAAGTTATCCGACAGAGCGGGACGACGGCGATCGCCGGAGATGGAAAGCTTGGTAATTTGGCCGGTGGAGGAGCATGATATGGAAAGGGAANCAAATCTAATTCGCTGAGAAGGGGCATGGATTTGAAATCAGGAAAAGTTCCATTGAAGTAATTGGAGCTGAGGTTGAGGGATTTCAGAGAAGACATCCTCTTGATTTTGGTAGGCAGAGGGCCCCAAATACCCAAGGAGACAAGTGAGAGGGAGATGAGGCTGTTGAGTCTAGACAGAGTGGTGAAGAGGGAGTAGGAGGAGAAGTTAGCCGACAGAGCGGGACGACGGCGATCGCCCGAGATGGAAAGCTTGGTAATTTGGCCGGTGGAGGAGCATGATATGGAAAGGGAGNAGGGCCCCAAATACCTAAGGAGACAAGTGAGAGGGAGGTGAGGCTGTTGAGTCTGGACAGAGTGGTGAAGAGGGAGTAGGAGGAGAAGTTAGCCGACAGAGCGGGACGACGGCGGTCGCCGGAGATGGAAAGCTTGGTAATTTGGCCGGTGGAGGAGCATGATATGGAAAGGGAGAATGAAGAGGGGAGGTTGCAGACGGTGGTGTAGCGATTCCATGACACGAGTGGTGGGGGGTATTCGAGGATTCGTCGGAGGCGGAAGATGGTTTGAGACTGGGAGGCGGAGAGCTGCTGTGCGCGTGAGAAGGGAGGGAGAAAAGATGAGCTTATGTGCAGGAGGAAGACGAGGAGGAGGAAATGGGGCTTCGGCATGGAACAAAATGACGTTTTTTTTCAAGGTTTGATCCAAAGAAAGAATTTTTTTTAAGGTTTGCGGCTTGAAAACAGATGATAGACACAGATTAATGGCGCGGTTTTGCCTTTTGGGTTCAACTTTGAACTGAATCTTAAGGTCTAAGAGCTTTTCGTTAATGGCGGGCGTCTGGCAGCAGAGAGAGAGAGGGAGAGCGAAGATGAGTTATGAGAGAGCGAAAGAGTTAAGAGATGAGAGGGACTAGGGGTCCATGGATGAGGGAATAGAGTGTGGCGGGAGAGAGGAAGGGGATAAAATCAGTAAGGGCTTTACAGACATGTAGCTCGTGAGCATCACGTGCGGTTTGATGGACTGTGAAAATGAGTATTAAGAGGTTAAATAATAATTATATAATAATTAAAAATTATTCAAAAATATTGGATTTTGATTTATAATTGAATCTAAATTTCCAAAAAATAAGTGGAAATAAGGTAGGCTTAGGAATTCTCTCCGTGCATTGGAGTGCTCACTGCTATTTATAGAGGGGTTGACTTTGCATTACAAATTAAGTATTTATTATAATTGAATTTACATAAATCCTTGATCTATATTTAGTATCTTTTTTTTTAATATGGGCATTATGATTAATATTATCTTTGTCCCTGTATGTATTATTATTTCTCATTAACGGTCTGTTTGGGGCAGCTTATAAGTGCGAGCGGCGTTTTTAATACGTCGCCGTACCGTCTGGTTCACGCATTTCACCAGCTTATCTGAAACTGCGTTTGAGTTTTTACATTAAACGCAGACCGCGGGTCGACACCCGCGGCTGGCCTGTGGGTCATGTTTCAGGAGAAGCAGTTTATCCTGAAACACACAAGCTGCTTCAAACAGAACATTTAATGTCATTCTTTAGCTTATCTTGTTGGTGAGTCCTTGATGAAGCTTGGTAACATTTTGGTCTAGTTATTTCATGTTCATAACAGCTTATACTACTAGCATTAGTTTACTAATAGTATTATATTTTAGTTGTTGTTTATGTGTGTTTTTTTCTATTTTATAAGTCATGTGCTAGCTAATAAGACATGTGGTCACTCACTACTTTTTGGTTGTTTCAGCCTTTTTATACCTGCTAAGGTAGTGGCTGGGCAGCTTTTTCTTCTCTTGAGCTTCCATTTGAAATAAAAATCAAATCCATTTTCTGTTTTTTTTTTTTTTNNNTTTTGAAATAAAAATCAAATCCCTTTTCTGTTTTTTTTTTTTTTTTGTTCCTTTCTCTTGCAGTTGTTGGTGTCTTGGTGGTTCACACCATTTGTTATTAGAGCTTTCAATGGCAGAAAGCAGTCAATCACCGGCGATCGACGACATCTGAAGTTAGGAGTTCATACCATCTTGGTACCCACACAAATAACGGGTGAAAAGCACAATGGCTATTCGTAATTAGAGGCGTTCCCAACGATTTGAAACACTGGTAAGTCCTGAAAATATTGATTTGGATGAGGAGAAGCATTTACAATGGCATAACGGGTACTTGGATTCTAATTCGGAGATAGACGGGTTGAATGGTGATATGCCCAATCGAGATCAAAGATCAACTGATCGAATTTACATCGATTGTAAAGTAAAGATAGGCAATACATTATTTTGATGGTCATTTGCATATCAAAGGTTACTTGGATTGGGAGAGCAAGTTGTGGAAGCTTTTTCTTGAGTATATGGAGATTTCTGTCAGGAAGCAAGTTTGCTTTGTAGCTTGGTCGGTGCATGGTGGCAACAACTTGTTCAATCCCATCAAAGGGTGGGCCTGAGACGCAATTGGCGAGTAATCATTTTCTGCCAACGGATTACGAGCAAATTCTATATGTTCAGTTTCAACGTTGTCTAAGCTTTAAGGCAAGTCTACTTATATCGTTGCAAACAAGCATTAGTGGAATGGAGTCGATTCAAGATTTTTATAGGGAAGAAGAAGAAGATTTTGCTATCATTTGAACCAAATGCAGCCAACATCCGACCCAAACCATATTCGCTATACAACAGGGCTATATTTTTAGAGGTAACCAACTATACATTCCAAATACTTCGCATCGTCAATATCTCTTTTAGCAATGTCATGGGAGTGGTTTAGCGGCTCATACAGGGACATACAAAATATTGCAAATGTTACAAGCACAATTTTATTTGCAAAAATTGCAGAGGGATGTTTGTCGTTTTGTAGAGAAGTACACCATATACCAAAAATCTAAGGGCTCCATACAGAAGGCGCCTACCTTCCACTTCCTATTTCAGAATCCATCTGGGAAGATTTTAGTATAAATTTTGTGTAGGGACTTCATCGTACCAAGCATTGTTTCAATTCGATAATGGTGGTTGTAGTTCATTTTTAAAAAATTACACACTTCGTGGCGTGTAAAAAGACATATGATGCTATCAATATCGCGATGCTTTTCTTTCTAGAGATTGTGTGGCTTCATAGTGTTCTACATGGCATAACATCGGGCAGAGACTTAAAATTTGTGAGGTGTTTTTGAAAGAAACTATGAAAATGTTTAAATACTGATTTTAATTTGAGCTCAGCTTACCATCCTCAACTTATGGGCAAATTGAAGTCGTGAAACGAGCACTGAGAAATATGATCAGTTGCTTAGTTGGGGATTGGCCCAAATAGTGGGACGATCGATTGGGGAAAGCTGAGTTCACATTCAATTCGATGGTTAGTCCTCCTGGCGGCAAAACTCCTTTTAGCATTGCCTACACGAAAGCCCCCAACTACATGGTTGATCTCACTGGTACTCACAAACCTCCAAGTAGTAATGCAACCAAGTGGGTAAATGACTTTGATACCATGCTACGTGAGGTCAAGAACAAACTTTCCGGCACCTACCATCACCACAAAACTCAAGCAGATAAGTTTAGGAGATAAAAAATCTATGAAATGGGCGGCCTTATGATGGTTCGACCCCACAATGAAAGATTTCCATTGCGAGCACCTATTCTAAAATGCACAATGAGAATGCATATGTGCTGGAGTTACCACCATGTTTGAACATTTCCACCACCTTTAGTTTTCAGATTTGTATCCATATCACGCCCCGTATGAAGGACAGGTTCGTCTCTCTGAACTCGACTCGAGTTCCTCTGAAATGGAAGGGAACTGATGCAGCTTGGGAACATTTTGGTCCACCATCTCATATTCGTAAAAGCTTATGTTCCTAGTATTAGTTTACTATTATATTTTAATAGTTGTTTAACTATATATATATTTATAAGTCATGTGCTAGCTAATGAGATATGTGGTTCTTATAAAATTATATATAATACTATATTAAATCAAATATAACGAGCGAATTTCGAGCTGAAACATATCCAACAGTTCAATTCGAGCCAACCTGTTCAATTTCGAGCCGTATTGAGCTCATTTCGATCCAGAACGAATCCAAATAGCTCAAAATTGATCCAGCTCATTCCAATTTCGCCCCGGATCAAACACAATTCAATATCAACCCGAGCTAGCTTCCAAACTGACTTCGATTCAATCCAAACTGCAGGCTCGAAATTGGATCGTTCAATAAATAAAAAAAAGAATAGAATATTGCACATAATATACGGCCTTAATTTATTTTTGGATCTGCTTACAAACCACCATATGATCCTCATTAATGTGGATTGAAATTAAAATATTTTATTTAATTAAATAAAAAAATAAAATTTAATATATTCACCTTTGCGTTCAGTTTAATTAACAGAGTACGGTCCCATTCATTTTAGTAGGACTTCAAATTATATTTGTATTCAGATTGCCAGCAGCAAAGTGAGAATGCAAGGCTGGCATGGAACAAAATGAAGATTTACATGCATGCCCCTCAATTATCATGTATTTACATAGCAAATATCTAAACTTCAGTTTTTCCATGTGTGCGACTAGGGGTGTAAACGAGCCGAACACGAACAAGCACTGGCTTAGCTCGTGTTCGACTATTTTATATTTCGAATACAAAAAGTGTTTTTGTGTTCGGCTTGTTTGTTTAACGAGCCGAACACGAGTTGTTCGCGAACAAAGAGTCGTTTTGACAGCCTTAATTACACTGCCGTAAGATGTTAAGGGTTGGGGCAAGATCTAAATCTTATTATTTATGTCAAAACAACATTTAAACATATATATTATTGACGAATATTATTTCGAGCCAAAACGAGCCAAACATGAACACGAACGAACAAATCCTTGTTCGTGTTCGGCTCGCTCATATATCGATTACAAAAAAAGTGTTCGTGTTCGGCTTATTAATTTACCGAACGAATCGAACACGAGCTTTTTAATGAATTCGCGAGCAACAAATCGGTTTGACAGACCTATGTGTCACCTTACTTATGCATATAAAAAAAATATATATATTTTTTATTTTTAAAAAACTAAAATAATGATATTTTTGACATGATATAATATGAAAGATTCGAGCAAAGTTTTGATTTTAGATAGTAAATACATAAGAATTGAGGGGTATGCATGTAAATGCCCCTTAAAAAAAATAAGGTATCTGACGTCGCTTTCGGCTCACGCTGGACCGCACCCTCTCCTAAGAAGGCGTCAAAAGCGGGTGGGCCCATTCCTTCCGCCATTATTACACCAAGACCCTTTTTGGTTGCTGTGTGAAATAATGTGAAATGGACTCGACACTTTTGGACCGTTTGTCAACCCCAAACTTAAGAGCTTGGTTTTGGGCCGACCGAAGTAGCTGAAGTCGGCCTGCTTGATATCCTTTAGTTGGTTAGTGGTAGACTTTGGGTGTCTATAACATTTAAGGTTAAATAAGATTTAGAAAATTCAATACCTAAATATTGTAAATAAAGAATAATATTTGATTCAATTCTCTTGTACATTAGAAATTATTAAAAGATAAATAAGATATAGATATAAAAAACATCAACAAACAAAGAAAAATTTAAGATTCAGGATACATTTTGGGACGCGGTGTGGCACGACACCACAGTTTTTTTCAGTTTGAACAAACTACGTTTTGACGGCTTTTTTAAAAAAATTGCTGCTAAAATCTTCATTTTCGCACCGATCCTCACTAGGTGCGATGATAACATTCTAGATACGGTCTTACTTTTTCAACCACCACAATTTTTTAAACAACATATTATTTTTCAGCAGTTTCACAGTTATTTTTTAATAAGCTGCAACTATCCCAAACAAACCCTGATAACTCTTAAAATGCTCCATATTTTTCCATATAGAGTTTATCATGGACCAAGACAATACGAAGTGATAAGCAAGTGAAGGAGGACGGNTTATTAAAAGATAAATAAGATATAGATATAAAAAACATCAACAAACAAAGAAAAATTTAAGATTCAGGATACGTTTTGGGACGCGGTGTGGCACCACACCACAGTTTTTTTCAGTTTGAACAAACTACGTTTTGACAGCTTTTTTAAAAAAATTGCTGCTAAAATCTTCATTTTCGCACCGATCCTCACTAGGTGCGATGATAACATTCTAGATACGGTCTTACTTTTTCGACCACCACAATTTTTTAAACACCATATTATTTTTCAGCAGTTTCACAGTTATTTTTTAATAAGCTGCAACTATCCCAAACAAACTCTGATAACTCTTAAAATGCTCCATATTTTTCCATATAGAGTTTATCAAGGACCAAGACAATACGAAGTGATAAGCAAGTGAAGGAAGACGAGTGTAGAGCGCAAACCCTCAGGACTATGTTTCTTTAATTATTTTCTTTGTTTTATTATTTATCTCACTTCCTTACTTTAATCATGAAATAGATCTACATTTCTTGTCATAGTAACCATGAGATGATACCATTACCAACCACTTTATTACTACTACAATTACATACTTTTGCATTTGCACCAATCATCAAATCAAACTTTTAGTTTTGTTATTGAGAATTATTGACAACTTGTACAATTACATGATTTTAAAAAGAATTCTTACCATGTTTGGACCAAATTTTAAGAGCATATTATTAGCTCAAATTTTTGTTACTTTATAATTTTGCTTTTTGTTTCTAGTTTATTCTTTTTCACCATGTATGTACCATCATAGGTGACAGCCTAGGCCTCATATGATTATTCATTACCTAAAGTCAAAAATCAAAGTCAAGCTAAAATCAAGCTTAAAGCCAAATTACTTGAATAAATAATTTAAACACATCTAAGGTTAAAACTAATACAAATTCCACTTAAACACAATTTAATTGAATAATTTTAATCCCACATCGAGAAAAACAACTCTGAGTTTAAAACTAATACATCTAAAGTTAATAAGTGATGCCAAACAGGACCTAAGTTTCTTCTCTAAACCAGAGATCATATCAACTTAACATATAGCTAAGCCAAGCTCAAAACCACTGCAAGCCACAGATCATGATCTCATAGTTCAATCCTGGTAGTAGAACATGTTTAGGAGGGCAATGATGACTTACATTAACATTGCAGGTTGTCATTTGATGTAAAACCAATAATGTTTGTTGTTCATATCTACATGAGCAAACTGGGGTCATTACAACATTAAATACAACCAAATGACAACGGTACATAATGTCAGAAAGAAAACAAAAAAGTAAAAAGCCGTAAAATATGTCAATTGCCTGTCAACTAGGAAGAGGACAGCCCAACTCCTTTGAAGCAGAACCAAGGAAGGAGAGAGCCAAGCCAGTTGCTCGCCGGCTGCGAGCTTCCCATTTGATGCACTTCTCAATGTTTGCATGCCAGTTGGTCATGCCCAGGCTTCGGTATGAGGGATCGTACAAATGTAGTGTCTCCGTATTCGTATAATTAGATGAATTGATGGGGCCGGTATTCATAATATCTCGAAGAACCGATATGCTTAGAGCTCTCACAAGAGCGCTGGGATGAGAAAGACAGCGAACGGTAGCGGACAGTCGGCACTGCATGTAAATGTTGGCTTGTCAAGTTTGAGAACATTAAAAACAATGCACGAAGATTTGCATGCATACATATCAATATCTAAGGCCTAAACTTTAATAACTACACATATGCTCACTTTTTAAAAGTTAACATAGTGATATTATTTATGTGATATGAAAGATTTGGATGGTATAAATATAAAATATCAAAGTCGATGGCATGTATTTAAAATGCATTAATGAATAAGAATGATGATTTCAATAGCAGCATGAGAAATACTTTGAGAAGATTTGTAAGGCCATCAGCTACTGCAAAACCGGTTTCTCCCCAATTTGCTACTAAGTGGACTGCTCTAGCTGTCACTTCCAGGAGCTGCATATTTTGTATACAAGAGAAATTTGAGTTTGAACTAAGACATGATCAATGGGAACAAAGATAGGGCATAATATGCAAGATGACATGTCTTTAAGCAAAATCAACTTTTAACAGTCAATATGGCATCAGGCTCCTTAACGTTTACCTCTAGCTGTGGTAGAGTGCAAGCTTCACCATCAACAAGCATCCCATCCGTGGCACGAAGGAGAAGATCGGAGGCACTTGCAATAACTATTAGTGCCTCGGGGCTTCCCTGACTTCTCATGAGTTCAACAATCAACTTCACGATTCGCTGGTTGATCCTCCACATTCTTTGACCTTGCTCATCATCTCTTGCAATCCATGGCTGCAAATCTCGTTCTGCCTGTCAATAATAGACAATCATAAGCCAAAGAGAGAAAAATAGTCTCGACAATGGAAATTTCTGGTACTGCCTTTAATTAACAGCTCTAGAGAACAGCAGGGAATGGGCATTAAACCTGAAGAACAATGGCAGTTGATGCTTTTGTGGGAGAAGCTGACACGACATCGCAGAGGGCATCAATAACCTACACATGAAAGAAATCATCAAAATTCAAACCAAATGAGAAATTAGTCAATGAAATAAAAGTAGAAAGGGAAAATAGAATAGATGCAACAAAGTTATTGACATTGATAAAACGATGCCAAAGATGATAAATTAAAGACATTTTACATGCATCCACAAGAGACGCAAGTGACTGCTAAATTCTTTCCATAGTTAACAGATTCTAGATGTTGCAAAAATTCAGTAATAACAAAACATAAACATTGTCAATAACCATTTTTCATGAAACAAAATGAAATGCTAAGGATTTGCATCTCATTTCATCCATTTGATAATATAGTTTATCCATAAACAAATAATTATTAGCAACACTGGAGATCAAAAGCTGCGGCTGAAGTGAATCCATCTCCATGACTTTTGCTCCTTAAAACAATAAAAAGAGCTAATTGTACTAGTGTTTTGGCGATAAAACTATAATAAACTGAGAGCTAAAGCATGGTTAAAAATCTAAGAGGTATAATCAATGCATTAATTAAAGGAGATGAGATGAACAAAACTCCTAATCAACAAAGGTCCTATAAAATGTATGCTTCGCTCCCGAGACATAAGGCTACAATGAAGATGCAGAGCCATATTTTGTAAATATTAAATCGGTAACAGCATCAAGTTCTTTCCAATAAACCCAGGCTTTATAATCAAAGCCGAAGAGCATGAACAGTTATCGATTAATGACCAAAGCAAGATGAGGTAACCACGTGGCAGATGAGAAACAAGAGCATTATAGTGGTTCAATGAAATGGATCAAAAGAAACATTTTTAGCTAGCTAACAAAATTGCCACAAATTAATGGAGGCGGTCTATAATGATGAATCTTCAAAATTTTTGCTGCTAAGTTGTACTCATCTAAAATCTATCATGATGACCGCCCCCATCAACCGAATAAAATAAAATATTCACAATGCAGGAGAAAGTGGTGAAATGCCATATCCATTAAACTATCAAAGCTTTTGAACTTCCTTAAAATAAATCAGCATTGAGAATTTACTAGTAGCAAGGAAAGGCTTTGCTTTAAAGACTGAAGGGAAACAAACTATCATCCTTGACCAAGACATTTTAAAGCTTGTTAAGACCCTCAAGCAATCAGACTGAATCTATTATTGATGATTGTCAGATTTATAACTCCATGAACATGAGAGAACTATACCTGCCTCCACCCTTGCTGAGCAGATGTACTTTCTGCACTCATTTCTGTTTCTGGCGCAGCAATTAACCTGTGCCATAACAAAGAGACAACAGAAAAACATATCTCCTGCTTCTTAGTGAGTACAGATCTCAGAAAAGCTTGCGAAGTGCAATTGAATCCCCCATTCCTATCCATAGTAAGAAAGTTTGCTAGGTTAGATGCATCCTCAGAAAAACGTTCCATGCTCTTCTCTGACGTTTCCATAGTCATAGAATTTATCAACTTTGCCTCCTCACATTTTATGGGAGCTGTTGAAGAGTCCTTAGACTGCATGGATCCATTATCCTCCAACCTTGAGCTGATAGTGCTTGAAATACTTTCTGGATGTTCACCGGTTGAACACAATGAGCTCTGTTTTTTCAGTGGTACAAGTACTAAATTTGCTTCAAGTGGCTCTGCCTTGTCAACTATAGAGGCAACCGTTTTACCATGCAAGTCGNTTATTTCGAGCCAAAACGAGCCAAACATGAACACGAACGAACAAATCCTTGTTCGTGTTCGGCTCGCTCATACATCGAGCACAAAAAAAGTGTTCGTGTTCGGCTTATTAATTCACCGAACGAATCGAACACGAGCTTTTTAATGAATACGTGAGCAACAAGCCGGTTTGACAGACCTATGTGTCACCTTACTTATGCGTATATAAAGAAAAGACATATTTTATTTTTTAAAAATTAAAATAATGATATTTTTGACGTGATATAATATTAAAGATTTGAATTGTATAATGTAAAAAATCAAAGTTTTGATTTTAGATAGTAAATACATAAGAATTGAGGGGTATGCATGTAAATGCCCGTTAAAAAAAATTAAGGCATCTGATGTCGCTTTCGGCTCACGCTGGACCGCACCCTCTCCTAGGAAGGCGTCAAAAGAGGGTGGGCCCATTCCTTCTGCCATTATTACACCAAGACCCTTTTTGGTTGCTGTGTGAAATAATGTGAAATGGACTCGAGACTTTTGGACCGTTTTGTCAACCCCAGACTTAAGAGCTTGGTTTTGGGCCGACCGCAGTAGCTGAAGTCGGCCCGCTTGACATCCTTTAGTGGTTAGTGGTAGACTTTGGCTGTCTATAACATTTAAGGTTAAATAAGATTTAGTAAATTCAATACATAAATATTGTAAATAAAGAATAATGTTTGATTCAATTCTCTTGTACATTAGAAATTATTAAAAGATAAATAAGATATAGATATAAAAAAACATCAACGAACAAAGAAAAATTTAAGATTCATGATGTGTTTGGGGTCGCGGTATGACACCACACCGCAGGTTTTTTTCAGTTTGAACAAACTACGTTTTGACAGTTTTTTGAAAAAAATTGCTGTTGAAATCTTCATTTTCACACCGATCCTGACTAGGTAGATCCGGTCTTACTTTTTCGAAGAAGAAAAAAAATGTAATGACCACCACAGTTTTTTAAACACCATATTATTTTTCAGCAGTTTCACAGTTGTTTTTTAATAAGCTGCAACCGTCCCAAACAAACCCTAATAATTCTTAAAATGCTCCATATTTTTTTATATAGAGTTTATCATGGACCAAGAAAATACGGAGTGATAAGCAAGTGACAGAGGGCGAGTGTAGAGTGCGAAATAGATCTCATTTCTTGTCATAGTATCCATGACATGATACCATTACCAACCTCTTTATTAGTACTACAATTACATACTTTTGCATTTGCATCAAATCATCAAATCAAACTTCTAGTTTTGTTATTGAGAATTATTGACAACTTGTACAATTACATGATTTTACAAAGAATTCCTACCATGTTTGGACCAAATTTTAAGAGCATATTATTACCTCAAATTTTTGTTACTCTATAATTTTGTTTCTAGTTTATTCCTTCTCACCATGTATGTACCATCATAGGTGGCAGCCTAGGCCTCATATGATTATTCATTACCTAAAGTCAACCTAAAGTCAAAAATCAAAGTCAAGCTAAAGTCAAGCTTAAAGCCAAATTACTTGAATAAATAATTTAAACACATCTAAGGTTAAAACTAATACAAATTCCACCTAAACACAACTTAATTGAATAATTTTAATCCCACATCGAGAAAAACAACTCCGAGTTTAAAACTAATACATCTAAAGTTAGTAAGTGATGCCAAACAGGGCCTAAGTTANGCAGCCAAAACATATGAATCAAACGTTGCAGCAGGACCTTGTTTTCGTCGGTTTCTACTCCTCCCAGAACTTTTAAAATTAAGTATCTGCAGTTCATCAGCAACCTCACCAGAAGAAGGTGCCGTGCCAATAGACCTCTTGGTTCCACTCGGTAAAGCTTCATGGCTGATACACACAGTTAGAACTACAAACAATAGGCGAGAGGCAAGGTCCTCAGATGCACATGACTCTAGGAATAAAGAATGAATCATTGTGCGGAGCTCAGCTACTGCAAGGTTCTTACTGTTGGACGGCACACCGCCATGATTTCTTGACCTTTTGGACTGCTCAATAGATGTAACATGTGGGAATGTTCTTCTAAGTATCGCTTCAACAATAGCAACAAATATTCTCATAAGACATGCCTCTGATGGACTTCCTTGAGGTAGGTACTCCAGCACTTTTAGCAGAGGCAAGTACAAGCCCCAAGACAATACAGGAGGTTGCAATGGTGCTGCCACTACTATCTCAGGCAAATCAACTGCTGATGAACTCAGGGGAAGCAAGCCATAAGCCGCCTCCCAAATAGTACAGATCCTCCATTCCACGTCAGGGCCATGAGCACATAGCATTGAGGCAATTCCTTGAGCAGTTGCCTCAATAGTGGCTTCAGCAGCAGGTACTTCCAGCTGAACATAAATAATTTTTATTCAAATTTAAATGAATAGAAAAATGATATCATTAAAACTGCAGAAAATGAATCCTTCACTTGAATCACTATTTCAAAATTTTGCTTTACCTGTTTCTTATATGATATGTAGCCAGCCAAGGGTTCATGCTGGACTTCAACTCCTTCCGTGTGCCTCAATGGTGGGAAAAGTAGCATGGGTTGCGAAAGTATACGAAAGAGCAAAGCCGCTGCAGCATCTGCAGCAATACCCGTCCTCATTGACATTGCAGTCCCAATTGCACGCAAAAAATGTAAATGCATCCAGTTTCGAGGAAGCTATAGGCAGAAAATAAAACAGTTAACATATACAAGTCATTCATAAAATGGATAACTTAAAGAGCAATCTAAATGGCAAAAAACTGCGNGTTAACATATACAAGTCATTCATAAAAAGGATAACTTAAAGAGCAATCTAAATGGCAAAAAACTGCTATAAGCTTTGTCCAAAATATTAAAGAAAATACTGAAATGTCGGTGCTAAAAATATCAGTGTGAGGCACAATTATGCATAGCAATGGCGGCTTGCTTCTGCTTATTTAAAAGCATGCGTGCAAACAATTATGAGAGATTATTTCTATGAAAGCTGACAAAAAATTTCTTTTAGTGTCAAGGTTTAGTAGACTAACAGAATCTAACTGAAGGATGAGAAACAAATGTGAAGTACGTCGCAAGGACAAGATGACAATTGAAAACTTCATCAACATAAAGACAAAAAAATCATCAAGAAAAAGATGAACAGTGTGGGAAGAAAATTATTAAATTCACAATATTAGCAAAATAATATCTTTATCCATGTTGAAGAACATGATCAACTCCGAAAAGATATCTATAATCCTTTTGAAATCTTTATGCAAAAAACTAACTTGAAATTATTGAAATACAAACTCACGACACTTCACAAAATTGAATGAAGTCAATTTTTTCATTTTTTTTTCTTTATAGATTCATGATGATTGGGCTGGTCAAATTGGTTGGCCAAAATCAAATAAAGTTGATCTGGATTCTTTTAGATCAAAGTAAAAAGGATTTGAAGTTGACTGCTAAAGAAAATTGTTGGCTAGCTGGGTAGCCATCAAGCAAGACACACAAGCACGGGGGTTTCAAGGTTGCACAAGAGCAATAGGTGTGTGCATCTTAAGCGAGTAGAGCAGAAGATCATTTATCCGGGAGGATAAAAAAGGTAGGGTTGCAAGTAAAAGCCATATGAGCAAATAGTGGGAACAAAGCTCGCGCTAAGACATGCATGATGTGGAGTTTCATATAGTTCGTGGTTAGTGAGGAAGAATACAAGAAGTAGAGAACATAGTTACCAGGGTAAAAGCAAACACTGTTAGGTTAGTGTGCACAGTTAGCTCTACATGATAGTCTCCTTTTAAGAAATGTTGAAATTCAAAATAATGCAGTATTATATTATTGATATAAAAAGATATTATAAATAACTCTTACATGAATCCTACAACAGGAAAAACAATAAAAAAGAAATAAAAGGAAAGGAAACATATAACACCTAATATCTCTAATTAATAATTCATATTAATTATTTGAAGATAAAAAAACAACATAAAATAGGAAAACTTAAAATAGAAAATGAAATAAATCCAATCCAAAAAAATAAATCTAAAAAAGGAAAGAAAATAAAGTTATATTAGAAATTAAATATAATCCTCATAACTGCTATCAAGAATAAATTATTTCCTAATATAACTTCTAACAAGAAATATAAATTATAGTTACTTTTTGTTTTTTTTAGAGAGTGTAGAGATCACTTTGTAAATGCTTGATAGCATTGTGTTTTGTAACTTTTTTTAGTTTTTAATGCAACATGCACACCTTCAAAGATAAGAGTGGGCAAAGTTTATAGATGAAAGGATAAAGAAATGGCGGTTTGAAGCAATGGCGGCAGATTATCACAAGTTGAGAAGATGCACCACAAGTGAGACAATGGTGCACTAAAGATTGCAGTGATTAAGAAATGTTGCAAGTCAAAGCATAAGCTATGATCCGAGTAGGGTGCAGCATGAGCGAGCACTGAGGATTGCAAAAGGCACAAGCAATGTAAGAAGTTGGACGAAAAGCAAGTGGAACTTGCACCACATATCAAGTATAGGAGACGAAATCAAAAGATGAACACAAGCCGAAGAGTGAGTTATTTCTAATACAAAGTAATGAAATGTATTGTATCTTTCTATAAGGTTTTTTTTTTCCTGCATTTCATATAGAGATATATTAACATATGATACTCTTTCGAATAAGATAATTAACACAGATAATAATTTAAAATAGAATTTGAAAAATTCAAAGAATTGTCTCTGCACGGAGGGTTGGTCTAAAGCAATGGTTAATTGCATCTAGTGTATTTTCTGTCAACAAGTCTTTATCCCACTATGGGGGGTCGGCCTTTTTCTCCATTGAATCCTATTGAGTGTCATATTTTCATTTAATTCTAATAAATTAAGATCATTTTTTACAACATGCCCAAATCCTTTAGGTCGACCTCTACCTTTTTTAACATAAGTCGAACCTAACACACCAACTCCACTAACTGAATCATCAGATGGCCGACGTTTGCTGTGAACAAACCATCTAAGATGATTTTCTCTAATCTTGTCTGCCACTAGAGCAACACCAACCCTTTCAGGGATATATTCTTTCGCATTTTGTATATAAGCGTAAAGCCACTTATCCACCTAAGCACTCTCATCTCGACAACACTTAACTTAGTTTTATACTTCTCTTTTATAGGCCAACATTCTTCATAAAGCATGCAGCTCTTACGACCATCTTATAAAATTTTCGCTTTAAGTCTACGCAGTACTTTCTATCACACAATAGGTCCGATGCATTCCTCCACTTCAACCATCTAACCTGAATTATACTAATAGCATCATCATCAATATTACCAGCACATTGAACAACAGAACCGAGATATCTAAAACATTCACTCCTTTTAATGACTTGATCGTCTATTATTACAACCCCACCACTAGATCCACTATGATATCATTCGACATAGAAATCAACACAAATTTCATAGAGCAAAGCATATTTTTTATTTCAATAATCCAAACAACTCACACAAATACAAAAGATAAGTAACTACAATTCGAGAGGTAGGCGATCTCTCCCAATTCCTACAATTTAGAAGTAGAAAAGCTCTCCCAAATTCTAGACCTAAGACTCACAACTCAATTCCTTGCATAAAAACTAACCCTAAATATAATAAACATATTTATACCTAACAACAGCAATAATAAAAGAGTAAATTTCCCTTAGGCATACAAAAGACAAACTTGCCCTTAGATTAGGCATAGATTTTACAATACCCCCCCACCCCCCCACCCCAAAGTAAACTGTTGCTTGATCAAGTCAGGCGACTTTCACCAATCCTTTCCATTTAATCAGAAATTTATAGTGGCCCAGAGTAGTTCGAAATGTTGTCTTGTGCACATCCTTCGGCCGCATCTGAATAGGCTAGTGGCCTAATTTCCAGTCAAGCTTAGAAAATATAGCAACCCCAAACGACTCATCACGTAGCTTATCGATCACCAAAATCTTTGTCAACTCTGTATCAGATGTCTCTTCCATGTTTGTCAACTTCAATCATGCTTGTTTCTATTTGTTAAAGCCGTCAGATTATTGTATTATTTCTTCCAAGTGTCAACGCTCAATTCCACTCATGATTTCTTCGCTCGATCTTGCAACTCTCGATACGCATAAAGTGGTGATGTTGCCCTAATGTTGCGCGAATCCTTATAGTTTTTGCTGTTGGAGTTTGTTCCCGCTGCTATCGCTCGACCTCGCAGCGGAAGGAATCAGTTTTGTGTCAAACTCAATTATCTTCTTCATCATTTCTTCTATTTGCATAATATCTTCTCCACATTTCGACCAACCTGCCTTCATCAGAAATCTCTAATCCCCCCAATCAGAGCCTTGGGAGGGGGTTCGTGATGGTGAATGATTTCCTGCTCATGTTCCCCAAATTCAATCTCTTTCCATTTATGTTTTGCAAATTAAGCCGTCCGCAGGGTCTTGGACCACGTCTCTATGAGTCGCTTCATCATCTCTCGCATTTCTTCTATGTTATCGAATTTGCTCTCCATTCGGTTCTCTATGAAAGAAAACCTACCTTCCATGTCTGATAATTTTTCTTCCACTCCCAATCTGCGTTGTCTCACATCTTCCTCCAATTTCTTCTCCAAATCATCTATTTTCTGTCATTACTCCTAAAAAAAATTTTGATCAAATATCGTCGAAGATTTCCAAATAGTCTAATTCACAACGTGAGTGCTGCAAAACTGCTATCTAGCAAGGGATTCTGAAGAAATTGTGTTCTGAGGCAAACCACTAAAAAATCCAGAATTTTTTAGTTATAAAATGGCGGGTTCAGTCACTCCATAGGTCGCGTTCTCGTTGTTGCTTACCAGCTACATGAACTGTGGTTGTATCGCACGAGGCACGCCACAATCCCGCCCTCAGCACCTGTAAAACCTGATTCACGAAGTTCAACGCTTTCCTTGGTGTCGAAGCCGAGCGCTGCAATCATAGGGACGCGACTGAATAGCACGATACTTTCCCATGTGACGATCTCAAGCAGGAGGAGAAATACATGATCCCTTGTCCTCTACGTATCTGTGATTCTTCCCAGTTAGCTCAAATTGCAACTGTTTCGTGAGGTAAAGTCACGAATCGTCCCCATGCACGATCCATCCCACGTCGCAATCACTTCGCCTTGTCTCCTTCCCAGCGAGCTCTGACCATCTACGATCCCAGCACTGCCCTCCCAGGTAGCTCTGATCGCGACTCTACCGGGTCTCTGTACGCCGATTTAAACCACACGGGATCATGGCTTCAAAGCCTTCCCAATGCGCAGCAGATGGAGCGTCGGGTCTCGATAAGCCGTAATCCCTTCGTCGCGTTGCCCGAGACTATACGAAAAGACGTCAAATTGATTGGCTCTGTACACTAAAATCTTCGCCTTGTAAGCCAACCGCTGATCGATCCTCTCTTCTGTTGATCCAATTCTCAAAATTTTGAGCTCTGATATCAATTTGATATGATTCGACTTAGAAAAGGATAAAAAATTTTCGTAGAAATTATGGCAAAACAGATTTCTTATTTCAATAATTCAAACAGCTCACACAAATACAAAATATAAGCACCTACAATTTGAGAGGTATGCGATCTCTCCCAATTTCTACAATTCGAGAGGTAGGAAATATCTCCCAAACTCAATACCTAAGACTCACAACTCAATCTCCTGCATAAAACTTAACCCTAAACATAATAAGCCTATATAACCAACAATTATAATAATAAAAGACTAAGTTGCTCTTAGGCATACAAAAAACAAACTTGCCTTTAAACTAAGCATAGACGTAACATATTACAACTAAAATTACATTCCATGTATTCAATTTTAGATCTATTCAAGCAAAAACCTTTAAACTCTAACGTTGACCTCCATAATTCAAGTTTTTCCTGAACTTTTTTCTAAACTTATCCACAAGAAGGATATAAACAACGAAAAACATACACCAAGTTACATTCTCTTGTAATTCCGACAATTCGAGAGGTAGAAAATCTCTCCCAAACTCAATACCTAAGACTCACAACTCAATCTCCTGCATAAAACTTAACCCTAAACATAATAAGCCTATTTATACCCAACAATTATAATAATAAAAGACTAAATTGCTCTTAGGCATACAAAAAACAAACTTGCCCTTAGACTAAGCATAGACGTAATATACTACAACTAAAATTACATTCAATGTATTCAATTTTAGATCTATTCAAGCAAAAACCTTTAAACTCTAACATTGACCTCCAAAATTCAAGTTTTTCCTGAACTTTTTTCTAAACTTATCCACAAGAAGGATATAAACAGCGAAAAAATACACCAAGGTACATTCTCTTGTAAATATCCAATAAGAACAACCATAACTAAAGCAAAAATAATATAGGCTTCAAGCCGATCCCTAATGTAACCAGTTGAAATAGGAAAATATTTAGTCAATCCTCCTGTTAGAGCACAAGTAACAACTCTAGTATATATATCTTTAATGACTTGAATATAAGTCGTATCAACACCTTTTTTTTCTAGAACTCTCTAAAGAACCTGTCTTGGAACCTTCTTATAAGTTTTTTCTAAATCAACAAAAATTATACATAAATACTCTTTACTCTCTGTACTTCTCCATCAGACCTCTTGATAAATGTATAGCTTCCATAGTAGACAAATCCAAACTGATTTTGAGAAATTTTTGTATCATGTTTTTATCTATGTTCAATTAATCTCTCCCATAATTTTAATGCATGACACATTAACTTAATTCCTATATAATTTGCACACTCTTGTGCATCCCTTTGATTATATGTCATATCAACACCTTCTTTTTCTATAAGTCTCCAAAGAACTTCTCTCGGAAGCTTCTCATAAGCTTTTTTTCTAAATCAACAAAAAATCATACGTAGATACTCTTTACTCTACTTATCCATTAGACCTCTTAATAAATGTATGGCTTCCATTGTCGATTTGTTGGACATAAATCAAAACTGATTTTAAAAAATCATTGTATCACATCTTAACCTATGTTCACTTACTCTCTCCCATGATTTTAATGCATGAAACATTAACTTATTTAATCTATAATTTGCACTCTTGTGCATCCCCTTTATTCTTAAAAATAAGGACCATAATATTCTTCTTCCACTCCACAATGATCTTTTTAGTTTTTAAAATAATACTTAAAATTTGCCGACCCCGCTTAGTGGGATAAAGATTTATTGTTGTTGCTATTGTAAGCCAAGAAATTCTCAAATCTACGAAACATTTTCACACTTCTATTGGGATACTATCTAGTCCTACTAGCCTTCCGCCCTTCATTTTTTTTAGAGCCTCCTCAATTTTCATTTTACTAATGCGACTATAAAAATAAAAGATTTTATTATTATTAATGTCATTAAGATCACTAAAATCGTAGAAATAGAGGCATTTAGAGTCACAAAAAATAATGTATTAGTATCGACATTGGATCTAAAATTATCCATAAAAAGATATCAAAACTTCATTAAAAAAAAAAAAAAAAGAATCAAAATGAAATAGTGAGAAGGATTGAGGAAATATGTCTCAGAAGTAATTAAAAAAAAAAGTTTACAAGGCACCCAATAGTTCTTTGAGTGAAGAAAAGCAATTCAAACCAAGCTATGATAAATATAAAAGAAAGAGAGATTCTGTTGAATTCTAACAAGTTTAAAATAATTCTGTCCTCTGATTTTTCCAACCAAATTTCTCTCTATGCTTTTTTTTATTTGTCTCAGCTTAACCAATGACCACCTATTTATATACAAAGTTATATAAGTGTTTAATAAAATTGACTACATAGTAAAACTTCATATAGAATGTATAGGTTTAACTTGATGTGGACAATTGTGAAGCAAAACAAGTTAGATGTACAATTAGTTGCTAGTAGGAGGAGTTCCAAATTATAGGAAAGTACCCTTATAAAGTTTATTTGGGCAAATAGCCTAGATGAATTGACATCTTTGTGAGTCTCTTAAACGAATTCAATAAATTAATACTAAGCAACTTATTACTGAGGGTTGGATTTGAGCTAACTCTTAGTCAACTTATCTAAGAACGAATTCCGCATGACACAAGCCATTTGGTGACTTTAAACTTGGAAAATTTTTAAACCGTCTCTCAAACAGCAACTTTTTGAATTCAATGTAGGACCTCATAATGACTAAATTGACATGCCCTAGCAATTATGGGTGTAAAATAAAGGTAAAGTTGCATATAAGCACCCATCCGATGCCCAACATTATGCTAATCACCCCAGTAAATTAACGAGAACCCCATGCACTAGATATTAAAAACATCTTTCCATGATCACTGGAAGTAAGAAAATATACATTACATATGAATCCCCAACATTTACCAAGATTATTTTTTGTGATAAAATAGCTATCAATTCGCACAGATTTCTTTGAAGATAGGATCAATCAAGAAACTGACATTTAAACCTCAGAGAAGTCCAAGACAGTATGTAAACCAATAAATTAAAACTGCCAAGAAGCACTACTAAACTGATTAAATTCTTATGAAAATTATTATTGATAATAACAGCCTTATAGTCCCATACCCTCATGCCGGACTCATAATCCTCAGCCGCCCTGAGAAGTTCTACAAGTTGGACAGCTGCATCAAGTGCATCAGGAGCCCATGATGGAGGTGCTTCAAGAAGTCCAAGAAGAAGCCTCTGTGTTGCACTTGGAGTAGCAATGGAATAGTACCTGACAAAATGATGCAATTAAATTTAAGTTTATTTTGAGAATACCAAATATATTTGCAAAATGACTGGAATTGTGTTGAGAAACAAATGGAATAAGTATCAATATACACCTGTGAAACAAACGAGCATATGGCTCAAGTGCTGGAAGTCCTGCTACTAGGTGCTCATCTAAAGGAGTTGTAGGGGGAGGTAATAAAAGTGCAGGGACAGCAGCTGCTGTTAAATTTGCAGTCTCATAACGAGCAACTTCATCATCACAAACGCTTAATATGACACCAGCACCATTAGCGACAGCCCACCTCGGCGTTGATGGCATAAGCTGAGGATGCTTTCCAGACCGTCGACTACAAGCTATATTTCATAGAATTATTAGGTTGAATAGTTTCGAATTATACCAAATATCAATCATACAATAGCTAAGTTTAAGATAAATTGAATATTGACTTAGAAGTTTCTTAGAATATACAATATAAATTAAAAAGGAAAAGATATTCACCAGTATACACCATTAATATACAACATCCGTTAAAAGGATTTTGAGAACATAACATGCAACAAAAATAAATACATGAATATTAAAACTTAGAATAGAAGGAAACCAAAAAAATGGCATCATAAAAACACTAGACCCTGATAAACTCTAATAACTGGTATCATGACTTTTAATATTAAACTTAGTAAATCAGGCTTGAAAAGCATTTCTACTTGGTGTGATAAATGACAAACGTCCAATGTTCTCACATGAAAAATACTGTACACTGCATAGGAGTCTAAAAAATTGGTTTGGTCAAGTAAAAGTAGCCAGGTAGGCCACTGGGACTATGCCTTGTCCTAAGCAAAACCATTCAGCCAATTTTATTAATTTTCATGCCATAATAGCTTTCTGAAGCAAAAAGAATTAAGTAAAATGTCCATTTTACATGTCATTAGAAACATCATCAATCAGTTCTTAGAAATGATTTTTTTATAGTTTATGTTGCCCTCCATTAAGCATGTATGTTGCCTGTTTCGAGAAATTAAATATGTTTCCATTAGGCAGGTGAAAGCGCATAAAAGATAATGAAGTGAAATTTCAAAACCAAACTGGAAGTTTGGCGAGAAAATTCAGCATAATTAACATATATTGTGAATACGAGTAATCACTAACCAGTTGTTGGAGGTTTTAGTTCTCCAGCAGCAGCATACTTCCCCATGACTCCACCACACCTGATACATCACATCAACCAAAGAAGCATTATTGCCAGTTATCTTAATCATTTAGCACAACATATGTTCACATAAATGCAAAATTTGTACAGTTGAAGGGAAAATAATTCATCACCGTTGAATTTCCCTAATATACCTGCTTTCAAACACAAAAAATAGCCAAATTGATTCCCATATTAGTTAGGATGTTTTCATTTGACCCCCAGATTTTTCTTATTCTTTAATATGACCCTTCAATTTATCAAAATATGACTCTTTTGGTCTTGCAAAATTACTATATTGCTCTCTCAACTTAACTTTTTTGGTTAAGTTGAGAGACAAAATTAGATAAAAATAAAAAATCTGGGTTCAAAATAAAAATACCAGAAATAGTCTATTGAACAATTTGATCATTTTATTCTTTCAAACAAAAAAAGATGGATAAGTTTAATAAATCGTTATTTTGATGGAAGTATTTATATTTTTGGTGGCAGTTGCTCATGGAATAACCTTAAAACGCTGTGGGCATACAATTCTTATTCATTATCTGCAACAAGTTCATTCAAAGAATAAGGTACAAGATGATCTATGATAAAAGCTCAGGGTTCATCTTGAGCTAGGTTTCAGTTCCACCCTTTCAAAAACCTTCTATGAAATCAACAAAAGCCTGCTTGCTAACCCGCAATTCAATAACCAGCTTGTCATGTGCATACTTCCTAAATTGAGCCAATAAAATAAAGGGAAGCTCCCATTGCATTGTCATCAACAATATTTCCATAATCTAGGAATATCTCAAATATTAATATCGCTATATCTAATAGAACACTGCTTTATGCAGCCTATATTTCATCAAGAACAATAATTATGGAATCAATTCTTCCATAATGAAAATGATCAGGACAAAATCTAGAGAAACATCAAAATTTAGCCCTTTATCTTAATTAACAATGCTTAATAATAACAGGGTGTCAATTAAGAGAAACAATTTATGATTTTCATAACCTTACGGCTCTTAGATAATGACATCTAAAGCAGCCTATTTTCATGGAAGATGCTCATCATTAAAAGATCTTTCACAACTTCATGAACAGGTGGCTTCAACATATTAAGGATACAGAGTTTTCAGCTTCATAGAGTCATGAGTGGTATTTAGAACGGATATTCCGTAAATAAAGGTTTAAAGAAAAAAATAAATATNACCGGTAGCTTTCATGCTCAAGGGACTCACCATCAAAACCTTTGAGAAGCTACTAAAGAAAGCTAGTAGTCTCCAAGAAGATATCAAACATACGGATTCTAGTGAAAAGGCAAAAGTAACTAAGGCCTTTGAAAAGAAATCTAGAACAGTCGCAACAATTGATAAAGGGAAGCAACCAATGAAAATATATTCAGAAAACCCTCGTCCGTCTTCATCACAACAAACTCAGAAATAGACTAGCCAGTCTAGTCAACGCCATCTCAAGGAAAGTCGTCTCAAAGAAGAAAGATATCTTTTGCAGAAAGACGAGCGATAGTATATTCTTTCAAGAATGAGGCTATTTCCAAAATGTTTAAAAGTCTAATAAAGAATACAAAATTTAAACTTCCAGAACCAAGGAAGCCTGAAGAAGTTAATAAGAAGAATGGCTAAATTATTGTCCGTATCACAGAATGTTAGGACATACGATCGAAGAATGTTTTGTTTGCAAGGATTGGCTTGAAAAGAACATTAAAGAGGGGAATATCTCTATCCCGAAAGAATATTTAAAAGAACCCGAAAAAGGTTCGATAAATGTGATTTCGGATGAACCAATTTCCCAACTAGATCCGTACACTAAAGAGGGCGGATGGAGTTCAACCTGGAACAAGCTCAAGAAAGTTCTGGATCATATACAAGAATCATCAGAAGGATCCTCCTCATCTACTAAAGATGGGTGGGATACA
>JXCR01075131.1:156740-215111 GCA_002079205.1 Phalaenopsis hybrid cultivar | reverse complement strand
TAAAACTTAGAATAGAAGGAAACCAAAAAAATGGCATCATAAAAACACTAGACCCTGATAAACTCTAATAACTGGTATCATGACTTTTAATATTAAACTTAGTAAATCAGGCTTGAAAAGCATTTCTACTTGGTGTGATAAATGACAAACGTCCAATGTTCTCACATGAAAAATACTGTACACTGCATAGGAGTCTAAAAAATTGGTTTGGTCAAGTAAAAGTAGCCAGGTAGGCCACTGGGACTATGCCTTGTCCTAAGCAAAACCATTCAGCCAATTTTATTAATTTTCATGCCATAATAGCTTTCTGAAGCAAAAAGAATTAAGTAAAATGTCCATTTTACATGTCATTAGAAACATCATCACTCAGTTCTTAGAAATGATTTTCTTATAGTTTATGTTGCCCTCCATTAAGCATGTATGTTGCCTGTTTCGAGAAATTAAATATGTTTCCATTAGGCAAGTGAAAGAGCATAAAAGATAATGAAGTTAAATTTCAAAACCAAACTGGAAGTTTGGCGAGAAAATTCAGCATAATTAACATATATTGTTAATACGAGTAATCACTAACCAGTTGTTGGAGGTTTTAGTTCTCCAGCAGCAGCATACTTCCCCATGACTCCACCACACCTGATATATCACATCAACCAAAGAAGCATTATTGCCAGTTATCTTAATCATTAGCTCAAAATATGTTCACATAAATGTAAAATTTGTACAGTTGAAGGGAAAATAATTCATCACTGTTGAATTTCCCAAATATACCTGCTTTCAAACACAGNCATAGGGACGCGACTGAATAGCACGATACTTTCCCATGTGACGATCTCAAGCAGGAGGAGAAATACATGATCCCTTGTCCTCTACGTATCTGTGATTCTTCCCAGTTAACTCAAATTGCAACTGTTTCGTGAGGTAAAGTCACGAATCGTCCCCATGCACGATCCATCCCACGTCGCAATCACTTCGCCTTGTCTCCTTCCCAGCGAGATCTGAACATCTACGATCCCAGCACTGCCCTCCCAGGTAGCTCTGATCGCGACTCTACCGGGTCTCTGTACGCCGATTTAAACCACACGGGATCATGGCTCGAAGCCTTCCCAATGTGCAGCAGATGCAGCGTCGGGTCTCGATAAGCCGCAATCTCTTCGTCGCGCTGTCCGAGACTGTACGAAAAGACGTCAAATTGATCGGCTCTGTACACTAAAATCTTCGCCGGGTAAGACAACCGCCGATCGATCCTCTCTTATGTTGATCCAATTCTCAAAATTTTGAGCTCTGATATCAATTTGATATGATTCGACTTAGAAAATAACAAAAAATTTTCATAGAAATTATGGCAAAACAGATTTCTTATTTCAATAATTCAAACAATTCACACAAATACAAAATATAAGCACCTACAATTTGAGAGGTATGCGATCTCTCCCAATTCCTACAATTCGAGAGGTAAGAAATCTCTCCCAAACTCAATACCTAAGACTCATAACTCAATTTCCTGCATAAAACTTAACCCTAAACATAATAAGTCTATTTATACCCAACAATTATAATAATGGAAGACTAAGTTGCTCTTAGGCATACAAAAAACAAACTTGCCCTTAGACTAAGCACAGACGTAACATACTACAACTAAAATTACATTCCATGTATTCAATTTTAGATCTATTCAAGCAAAAACCTTTAAACTCTAACGTTGACCTCCATAATTCAAGTTTTTCCTGAACTTTTTTCTAGACTTATCCACAAGAAGGATATAAACAACGAAAAACATACACCAAGGTACATTCTCTTGTAAATATCCAATAAGAACAACCATAACTAAAGCAAAAATAATATGGACTTCAAGCCGATCCCTAATGTAACCAATTGAAATAGGAAAATATTTAGTCAATCCTCCTGTTAGAGCACAACAACTCTAGTATATATATCTTTAATGACTTGAATATAAGTCGTATCAACACCTTTTTTTTCTATAACTCTCTAAAGAACCTGTCTTGGAACCTTCTTATAAGCTTTTTCTAAATCAACAAAAACCATACATAAATACTCTTTACTCTGTACTTCTCCATCAGACCTCTTGATAAATGTATAGCTTCCATAGTAAACTTATTAGACATAAATCCAAACTGATTTTGAGAAATTTTTGTACCATGTTTTTATCCTTGTTCAATTAATCTCTCCCATAATTTTAATGCATGACACATTAACTTAATTCCTTTATAATTTGCACACTCTTGTGCATCCCTTTGATTATATGTCATATCAACACCTTCTTTTTCTATAAGTCTCCAAAGAACTCTCGGAAGCTTCTCATATGCTTTTTTTCTAAATCAACAAAAAATCATACGTAGATACTCTTTACTCTACTTATCCATTAGACCTCTTAATAAATGTATGGCTTCCATTGTCAATTTGTTGGACATAAATCAAAACTGATTTTAAAAAATCATTGTATCACGTCTTAACCTATGTTCACTTACTCTCTCCCATGATTTTAATGCATGACACATTAACTTATTTAATCTATAATTTGCACACTCTTGTGCATCCTCTTTATTCTTAAAAATAGAGACCATAATATTCTTCTTCCACTCCACAGCCATCTTTTTAGTTTTTAAAATAATACTTAAAATTTGCCGACCTCACTTAGTGGGATAAAGATTTACTGTTGTTGCTATTGTAAGCCAAGAAATTCTCAACTCTACGAAGCATTTTCACACTTCTATTGGGATACTATCAAGTCCTACTAGTCTTCCGCCCCTCATTTTTTTTAGAGCCTCTTCAATTTTCATTTTACTAATGCGACTATAAAAATAAAAGATTTTATTATCATTAATGTCATTAAGATCACTAAAATCGTAGAAATAGATACAGTTAGAGTCACAAAAAATAATGTATTAGTATCGACATTGGATCTAAAATTATCCATAAAAAGATATCTAAACTTCATAAAAAAAAAGAATCAAAATGAAATAGTGAGAAGGATTGAAGAAATATGTCTCAGCAGAAATTTAAAAAAAAAAGTTTACAAGGCACCCAATAGTTCTTTGAGTGAAGAAAAGCAATTCAAACCAAGCTATGATAAATATAAAAGAAAGAGAGATTCTGGTGAATTCTAACAAGTTTAAAATAATTCTGTCCTCTGATTTTTCTAACCAAATTTCTCTCTATGCTTTTTTTTATTTGTCTCAGCTTAACCAATGACCACCTATTTATATACAAAGTTATATAAGTGTTTTATAAAATTGAGTACATAGTAAAACTTCATATAGAATGTATAGGTTTAACTTGATGTGGACAATTGTGAAGCAAAACAAGTTAGATGTACAATTAGTTGCTAGTCGGAGTTCCAAACTATAGGAAAGTACCCTTATAAAGTTATTTGGGCAAATAGCCTAGATGAATTGACATCTTTGTGAGTCTCTTAAACGAATTCAATAAATTAATACTAAGCAACTTATTACTGAGGGTTGGATTTGAGCTAACTCTTAGTCAACTTATCTAAGAACGAATTCTGCACGACACAAGCCATTTGATGACTTTAAACTTGAAATTTTTAAGCCGTCTCTCAGACAGCAACTTTTTGAATTCAATGTAAGACCTCATAATGACTAAATTGACACACCCTAGCAATTCTGGGTGTAAAATAAAGGTAAGGTTGCATAGAAGCACCCATCCGATGCCCAACATTATGATAATCACCCCAGTAAATTAACGAGAAACCCATGCACTAGATATTAAAAACATCTTTCCATGACCAGTGGAGGTAAGAAAATATAAATTACATATGAATCCCCAAAATTTACCAAGATTATTTTTTGTGATAAAATAGCTATCAATTCGCACACATTTTTTTTGAAGATAGGATCAATCAAGAAAATGACATTTAAACCTCAGAGAAGTCCAAGACATTATGTAAACCAATAAATTAAAACTGCCAAGAAGCACTACAAAACTGATTAAATTCTTATGAAAATTATTATTGATAATAACAGCCTAATAGTCCCATACCCTCATGCCGGACTCATAATCCTCAGCCGCCCTGAGAAGTTCTACAAGCTGGACAGCTGCATCAAGTGCATCAGGAGCCCATGATGGAGGTGCTTCAAGAAGTCCAAGAAGAAGCCTCTGTGTTGCACTTGGAGTAGCAATGGAATAGTACCTGACAAAATGATGCAATTAAATTTAAGTTTATATTGAGAATACCAAAGATATTTGCAAAATGACTGGAATTGTGTTGAGAAACAAATGGAATAAGTATCAATATACACCTGTGAAACAAACGAGCATATGGCTCAAGTGCTGGAAGTCCTGCTACTAGGTGCTCATCTAAAGGAGTTGTAGGGGGAGGTAATAAAAGTGCAGGGACAGCAGCTGCTGTTAAATTTGCAGTCTCATAACGAGCAACTTCATCATCACAAACGCTTAATATGACACCAGCACCATTAGCGACAGCCCACCTTGGCGTTGATGGCATAAGCTGAGGATGCTTTCCAGACCGTCGACTACAAGCTATATTTCATAGAATTATTAGGTTGAATAGTTTCGAATTATACCAAATATCAATCATACAATAGCTAAGTTTAAGATAAATTGAATATTGACTTAGAAGTTTCTTAGAATATACAATATAAATTAAAAAGGAAAAGATATTCACCAGTATACACCATTAATATACAATCCGTTAAAAGGAATTTGAGAACATAACATGCAACAAAAATAAATACATCAATATTAAAACTTAGGNATGACTAGCCAATACTGAAGAAATAAAGGTCCAAGTTCTAGATAGCCTACATCACGTTGACAATTCTACAGCCTCTAATTATAAATGATCCTTCAATTTCTCATTATCTAATAAGCTGGAGAATTTCTTTTTTTCCTTTTTTTGGTGGTGGGGGAACAAACAGATCCTGCATTGCTGACTTTGCAACTGAAGGCATCAAATCAAAGCAAAAGAGATAGCCTACCATCGAAAATAATCACTCCGTATTCCCACAGGTGCAGCAAGCAGTATATCGGTAATCCATGGAGTCAAAGGACGCAATGGCTTCCGCTCAGGACTATTACTGGATTCCCCTCCAATAGATTCACTTGTTGTAGCATGGCTGCCGCTACTGCTTCTTTCTGCTTCAATATTGTGGTGTTCAGATTTGTAAATTGGTCGATTGTAGAGAGTCAAGACCCGTAAAATCTCCCCACAGGCTAGAGCCCACTGTTCAGAATATTCTTTCTGCAAGGAAAGAGACAACTTTGAGTAAGGAGCTGTGAACATTCTTTCACACTCAATAACCCAATACATATTTAAAGAAAGATTTAAGCGTTAAACTATCTGATAGTTGATTGGTGAAAGCATGCATTGACATTATATTTAGAACATCTTTACCTCAGTAGTCTGGCCGATTAAAGATATGAAAGAACTAAATGGCGGATTATTCTTGCCATACACCAAGGTCCCATCAATTATACATGAAAGAATTGGATGCACAATGGCATGCCCATGCTCTGGATGATGGAGGACGAATATTGCTGAAATTATCGAATAAAAAGGTTAGGCGTATTCATCAATGTAGAAGGAAAAAATGATATATTAATATTACTAGCATGTCTTTACATAATTGATAAAAAATTTATAGGATTAAGTTTACAATACCCAATACATCATCCAGAACACGTTTTTCCTTAACAGGATAATGTCTCTGGATTAGCTGCACAAAGAAATAATAAATCTATGTAAGATTCAACCTTCAAGCCTTCCATGAATTACAGTCTCTGTTAGCTTAAACCAAATTTAGAATCATGCTCTCCCGTTATGAAGCATTATTGGAACGAATTTTGTCAATGAACTAAGAGAAAATGATCATACCTGAGCGATGTCTTCGGGGAATTGTTCCGAAGTAAATTGAGCAAAATACTCAACATAGGCCATAATTTGTACCTAAATAAAATTCATACACACTAGACTCGTCAAAATCTAAATATGAAGTAACCAGCAGAAACATTAAAATTCCAGTTTAACGCAAATAATAGACAATAACATTACAATAAAAATGGATCTCCTTCACTCTTTCCCACACTAGGAAAGGAAAAGACAGTAAATTATTGCGAGAAAAAAATATTATGCAACTTAAACAGATAGAAGAAGTACATCAACAAGCACCGTAGCAATAGTATAACAAATCTTATATAAGCCAACTAGAAAAAATGTTGAATGAAACTCATCTTGTATGTTATACTATCAGCAACTGCAAAAGTTTCTTATCCTACTGCTTTATTTTTAGAGTGTAGTTCAAATCTCAGTAATTAAAACTAGCACACACAAAGTTTGGTCATGATACGGGATTTGATAACCTTTTTTCTTTCTTAATCCTTCTTACATATTGCTCTCTTAAACTGTATCATTCTAACCATGGGCAGTGTATATCTTAAATTACTCCATTGCATTTCCCAAAGGGGAAAAAAATATACATTACAAAGAGTTATTTTAATCCACTTAGCCTAAATCTTAACATTGTTTCTTCTAAAATAGCTAAGCTACAAGTATATATTGAGCGACCATTCAAATCTACGATATCTTGCAAATTATACCATCATAAACAACAAATAAGTCACTATCTCTAACATAAAATCAGTTTTGTTATTTTCTCCTCACTTACTCTTATCCTTTAACATATATGACTCAACTGAACTCATCAGAACGGGCAAGATGGCAATTAGGGCCAGTCGAATATAAAAGGTTACTAGCACTTGTTAGAAAGATCCACACTAGAGTAGGGTTCTCATATCCATTATATATGCTACCATGCTCGTAGCTTCGAGAGAAGCCTCATGAAAAGCCGATTTGAGAAAATATTTATTTTAGGATAACAAGACAATAGTTTGAAGGATAACAAGACTAATAAAACCATTATATAGATGTGGGATCATAATGGAAAGACCAAAATTAGAAAAGAAAATACAATAATAACAATCATGACCTGATATATGAAAAAAGGCATAACATAACATAAACTTATGTTACTTAATTGTAACTTGTTATCTAACTTACACTTTGTTGAACCATTGAAAACAATCACCATTCCTAAAATACCACAAGCCCACCCTCAAGATAAACTGTAATTGTTATGTTCTTTTAAGGCATGTTTGAAAGTTGATATTTGACAAAATAAAAAGTTTCTCCTATCTTTTTACATTCCATAAATAGGCACCCAGGAAACCTAGCCCATGGGCTAACAATAGAGTAAAATGTATGGCTCTTTCTTTTGAAGCGGTTATGTTCTACAATGGTCTCACGTAATAATGCCAGCGCATACTCCAAAATTGGCAGAATAATTTCTCATATTGTACTGGATTAATGAAAACGTAGCAAATATCTTTCATAATTCCATCAAGTACTGAACTTATTCACAAAAATTGAAGGAGCTTAAAACATTTACTTACTCTGCTTCAGGTAAGTATACATGCTTGATTCCAAGTTAAGATTTTCCAGTTCATGCTAAGCATAAATGAAGCATTTTTTTTATATTTAAAATAAAACCAACAATACAAATTCTAGAACCAGTTCAACAATCGTCATCAAAATAACAGTTATATGCATATAATAGAAGGAACTATCTAACTAGGGCAATATAATGTTGTTTAAAATGATCAAAGGTGACTGATTTTTTTTTTTTTTCTTTCCATGTACATTCTATTAATCAGATAACATGAAATAAATGACAACATATTTGGTCAACAAGTAGATGCCATTAAAATAATACTTTTATTTTATTTATGAATTTATTATTTAACGATGTTGCTAAATCAAATTCCTAAAATCTAATGATAAAATTGTTAAGAGGCTAGAACAATAAGGAACCAAATTGAGTCCAATACAATTATTGATGGACATCCACCAACCCTAAAAGCTTAAGTTAATGATTCCTTATCACTACTGAATATTAAAAACTTAACTCTTATTGCATGGTTGATGTGTATCTCTACTCTCAAATGAACCTCAACAATCTCCCCATAACATCCTCAACATTGATAACCATTCCCCCATCAAATGGGATCTTTTCAATACCCAAAGTGTCATGTTCCAAAAACCCATTTAATCTCATGGAGCCTTTATGAGAGTCTTCCAATTTTGTACTTGCTTGACCATGTTAGAGGCCGTTAAAAGCAATGAAAGGCGCAAGCTGTATGCAAATTTGGATCTCAATTGAACAAAAAAGAGATGGTATCATTTATTAAAGGGTGGAACACCGAAGGTTTAAATTGTGCTAAAACATTGAAAAATAAACACCCATAAAATCAAAAAACTTAAGCAACTGCAACCATATTAAAAACTCTACTCTTATTTAATTTTTGATGAGGAACTATGTTGACTCTTGTAGATTCCAATAACTAATTATGTAAACTTGTAATCATACTAAACAGTTTACATATGTTAATAAAAAAACATTACACAGCATCTGACAGCGAGCAAAATGATTAGCATACCAAATTTAGAATTATTATTATGCAAAATTCAACAGCATGCAGATGTGAAGTTAATAGCTATATAGCAGACTCAAATTTTGAAAAGTGAAAACTTTTAAAAATCTATTCTCAGTACCTGTCTCTGTTGCTCATCTTGAGGTGGCGGCCACAACAAGGAGGAAAACTGAAGGCCATCGATCCACTTCTGAGACGATGAAGACATCTTATGCCCCTTGCTTGAATCCCTTCTTATCTCTGTCTATGGGAACCAAAAGACCCAATCAAAACAGCATCCACCACGCCCGGCGCACCAGAACAAGCGTAGAACTGCGCCCAGAAAAGCAAGAGAAAAACAATGAAAAATCAACCAAAACCCAAAACCCGCTTGGCTCTCCCTGTCTCTCAAAAAAGCAAACCATCCTCAATCATCTCCCAGACTTAACTTTCCTCCTGACACCAAAATCATCATCATCATCATCATCTACTAAACTGCATCTACCAATCGATAGAAAACTAACTCACCGTAACATCACCAGAACACCACCAAAAAATTAAACAATTTCACTTCCCAAATTCTTCAACAAAATCGACGACCACAAACTCCTACCTCCAAAACAAGAGGAAAAAAGTAGATCGAATAATTTCACCACACACAAACATAAAGAGAGAGAGAGATAGTACAGAAAAATCCCAACTTGGAGAAGAGAAGAGAGAGCAGTACCTCGTGTAGCAGCTATTGCTGAAGCTATGCTATCCGAACTTCGGCGAGTTTGTGCCGATGGGATAAACGTCGCTGAGGAAAAAGAGAGGTGGAGGGTGGAGATTTTATCTTCCGATGCAAATTCTGAATGAAAGATGGTATGGCATCCAGGGCACTCAATACACCATGAAGGCGGTACTTTGCTCTCCCCAGCTTCTTCCCGTACCTACGTGGCGATGATATTTTCGCTGATCCACCCACCCATCCTTCCATCCATGGATGCACATGACATGCCATGGCATGATGCCATTATGCTCTGCACTCTCTGCATTGACTTGATTGCCCTTGAGGATGAAGCGAGGTTGGGGTTTCCTTCAGACGCCGACTGATCGGAGCCGTTGGGAGTGCGGGCAACGGTCAGATTCGCGCTGGAACGGAAATATTTTATTTTGTTATTTTGTTTTGTAAATTTTGGAAATAATTTGTCGATGTTGACAATTTAAACCGAATATTTGGAAATGTTTCAAATATCTAAAGTAAAAAATTATAAATTTTATTTAGATTTATTTTATCTATAATGCGACGAAAAAGCTCTAGAGCGACTAGCGAAATAAATTTAATTTCTAATTGGGTTTATTAAATCTGGATTTATGTCGTAAAAATAATGAAATATGAGAAGAAAAGTTAGAACGAGAAAAAATTGAATTTGACAGAGCGTTGGATTTATTATTGCTACCAAATACCGCCTGAACTTTTTAGTGTGTATCGAAATATATAATTGGAGATAAGGACGTGCAGATAAGACAAACCCGATGGAACGAGAGATACAAGGTTCTCAAAGTCACTCAATCAAGCTTAAATAACACTCATCCAATTTGGATAGATCGGATTGAAATGCACTCATTCAGTTTAGAAAACTTAAGCGCAAAGAACGCTCACACTGTTTAGAAAACTGGAACATAGATGAAACTCGTGCAGATCAGAAGACTCGAGCTAGAAAGACGCTCATCCAATCCAAAAGGTACTTGCTTTTCTCAAAGCCAAATGTTTGGGGCTCAAAAGAAATTCTCCTATTCAGGGGCAATGGCTTCTTTAGTTAGGAAGACCTTCAAAGCACTTATTTAAAGTAACAGGCCGCGAATATTCTTATCACTATATCCACATACTTGTAATACATATTTTATATACATATATTCATTAAATTTTAATATTACATTTCTTATAATGCCTAAAAAATTTATAAATACTAGGTCAAGTGGTCATTTTGAGGGAGAAGAGATGTAAAGAACCGAAAATTTTCTTATCATGATTTTTTTCTTTCCTTTTTCCATTGTTCACGACCTCCTTCCATTTTCTCTTGATGCATCATTGTCGCCTTCCCAATTTGCTCGATCACACCGACTTTGCTCTATATAAATCAAGGCCGAAGGGGTAGCATTTACAACAACCCCTTCTGCTTGCTCTCCCTCATCTTCTGATCTTTGTGACTCTTGATTTTGCTCGAACACATTATCTTCGTGCTCGAAATGCTTGGGATACTACTGCGATTGGAGCTAGATGGGAAGGCAACAACATGATTGTGGCATAGCAAGGCCACATAAGCTCCTGCCTTTCTCCTCCTTATGTCAGAGCCTACCCGAAACCATCGAGGAAGTTAACCCTCGTCTTCCTCCTCTCGCACACTCCGGCTTCTATAAATCTCGCAAATTGATATGTCTTTTTATGCTTAATTTTTTTTACATTTATCACATGTTTTTGAATGAAACTGCACTTTAAATAAATGTTATTTTCATGTTTATCTTGCATCTATAATACTTGGAGCTAATTTGAGCTGAAACGGGGCCGAACAGAGGCAAACGGGAGCAAATGGGGGTGCTGCCAGCAGGGTGGCGCCTTAGCGTCAGTTTTCGCCCATAAAACAGAGAAGACAATGCCTAAGCGCCACAGACTAGTGCCTATGTGTCTAAGCTGTCCAAGGGTAATTTCTGCATGACCCAAACAATTATTTGACGATCTAAACGTTTAGAAAAAAAAATTTTTTTTGGCATTTATAAGTCCTAGAATTCTCCAGGAAGGCCGAAAGGTCGTAGATAGGAGGATGAAATGTAGATTTTTATCTTTTATAGAGAGATTAGTGAGAGAATTTTGAGAGCTGCCTGTAAGGGATTGTATTAGCATTGCATGGATCAACATGAAACTTTGTTGGAGGGATTTTCATCTTTCTTTCAAAGAAAAAAATTAAGTATTGTGTTCTTCATTATCTTGTACTTGTTGTAAACACTTATCTAGTTTATTTGCTTTGATTTAATGAAGCTTTTTGTTGTGTATGACACCTGCTTTGTGAAGCAAAATTCTTGTACTTTTCTTTTGCAATGAATTGGATGAATGTTTAGGATGTTATGATGCATATTAGAATAGACTTTTCATATTATAATGATGGTTATTACTTCATGCTTCATTTATTAATCAATCTGACCAATTAATATATTAAAATTTGTTATAAACCTATAATTTCCGGGAGGGCTATGACTTTAACAACTAGGATGAACCACATTGAACTTATGGGTGAAGGAAAAGTAGTCATAAGATTCACTACAATGTAAGGGAGATATTTGTTGATGGGTGCAAATTGGTGTTTCTAGGGTAATATGCTAGATTCCTAACCAATTTGATATAGGGTTTGTACCTTAAATATAAGATTAAGCCAATTAGAGGGCTATTAGGAGAAAGAAACTCTATGGTGACAGGCTAGAAGTTTCGTTGTAGTAATCTAGTTATCTTAAGGAATCAATCTTAGGTTAACTGAGCTACGTTATGCACTCAGAAGAGGGTAACTTAGATTTTTGCTCTTGTTGTCACTGGTCACATTAGATTCTAAGCATCTCATTCTTGCACATTATCTAGGTCACCACAAGAGAAATGTAGTTTTTACAACTCAAAATTCACCAAACAAATTTATCTAGTTAGATTTAACTTTAGATTTATGTTTGTATTTAGGAGTAGTTAGAAAAACACCCTTAATCAACATTCCAAACTAAGACCTGATAGTAGTAAGCTAGAACTCAGCCTAAGGGATTTCTTACCTTGCTTTCCTGTGGGATCGATAATCGGGACTATATTAGAGCCCTATTTTACTTGAATGATATATATACTTGCGTAGAACTCATAATGTGTAAACTATCAATCAAATTCTAAACTCTATAACATATATATTTTACAAACTAGTCGTCTAAAGAAATTGGGTCAAGTTTTTGCCAGGAAACTAAATAACTACGTAACTGCGAATGAGGTCACAAATTCAACTTCCAAGGGATTCACTAAATCATGATTTAAGACAACTAGGAGAAAGAGGATTTAAGGACTTCTATGATTAAATGACTTTTTTTTTATTATTTTGCTTTTACTATTTATTAAATAGTAAGGTGTTAAGTAAATGATTCAAAATCTTATTATAAAATAAGAAGTTCTAATTTCTCATACATGATAATAAAACAAAAACAAATAAAATACTATTTTGATTACATTAATTCACCAAACGAGTTGTTATATATACATCTATAGTGAAATATTGTAGGTTTATTAAAATATACCTAATTTAATAAATAAATAAGTCTAATTGCATAAATATTTCATCTTGTTTTTTAATTGGTGTGAGATCAATAATCGAACAATCGAATTCATAAGAGTATCACATTTGTTGCCTTGGAGGTAAACAACCGCTCTTTATTATAAGATAAACATATCATTTCTAGTTATGGTTGCTGACCTTGCTAATGACATTAGATTTCTAGCAAATTTTAGAGTCGTGATTAGTGCCTTTCAATTCTTGTTCACATAGTTCCAGTAGTTTTTAATTTTTGCTCTTAATAGCTTTAATGAGGAATTGACCTTGTTTTATTTCTGCTCAACCTCTTGTTTTATTGTTCACCCTTCATGATTGCAATATTCATTATTCATTTCACATATTAGATGTGGTAAATCTCATTAATTCAATTTCATAATTTTTATAAATACTAGTGGACATTTTGTAATTATATTCTTTTTGTTTTGATTGTGATGGATGAAATATAACGAATATTACACTATTATTATGTCGGTATTAAACCATTTTGTTATGACTAATCAAACCGATGGGCCCTTCAGAGAAATTTGTGGATTTCAATGGGATTGGTGTATGCCTATCTTTATTTCAGGGTGTCGTAATTGACTGACTATATAAATATAATTATATGTATATACTTAAATTATTTATTATCAGTAGTGTGAAATGTTTGATTATTCATTTCTGTACTTTAACACTTGATATTGTAACATATAAATATTTAAGTAATATTTATTAATAATCATATGCATATGATAGTTCTTGCAAATTCTTTCACACATAATAAATTGTCCATAATTATTGATCATACTTTATGCCCCAATTTCGCTACATTTTAAGCTTTAATAAATAGTAGTTATTTATTGAGTTTCACCCAACAACTTACCAGTCCATCTCCGCCGGAGCAGACTTTCCAATTTAGATTTTCTATTAATATTCTTCAATTTCTTATGAGTTGTCGTATTTTCTTTATAGAATTGGATAATTGTTTTACTATTTTCATTCTAGTTCTTCCAGTTGTATTGTATCAGTTGCACCTTTATTTATGAAATTATTCTCATCATATCCCGTGTGACAAAGTGGTATCAGAGTCTATACTTTATATCATGTACTTTATATCCTTTATTTTTGCATCACACGTCTCGTGTCTTTGCATTCCACATCCCATATTCTCTTAGGATTTAGTAGAGGATATGTATTCTTGTTAGTCAGCTATTAAATCAATTTTGATTTCGTTTGTTTGCTTAGCGAACTAATCGAGCACGAATTTCAATCAAATATAAACTATTCGCAGGCTATTTAACGAAAAATTATTGTATGCGGACGCCACACACAAAATTTGCATGCGGTGTTCGATCAACACCGTTAAAAATTTTAAAATGATCCCCACTCTAACAAAAATATATATATATATATATATATTTCAATTATTCAGATCAGACACCGCACGTAAATTTAAGTGTGATCGTATTAACAGCTCTGTTCGNGCCCCAATTTCATTATAGCTTATGCTTTAATAAATAGTAGTTATTTATTGAGTTTGATATTCAAACTCACAAATTGATATTTCTATATAAAAGTTTTCACCTAACCACTTACCAACTCTTCTTCATCGGAGCAGACTTTCTATTAATATTTTTCAGTTTCGTATAAGCTATCGTATTTTCTTTCTGGGATTGAATAATTGTTTTATTATTTTCATTTTAATTCTTTTACCTTTTATTTGTGGAATAAACATTTGAGTGTTTTTTTCTTATTTCTTTTTATTATTATTTGTATATTCTTTTTCTTTTATGAATAAAAAATAAGCTCAATTATTTTCATCATATTATCCTTTATTTTTGCATCACACATCTTTTGTCTTTGCATTTCACATCCCTTATTCTCTTAGGATTTAGTAGAGGATATGTATTCTTGTTAGTCGGCTATTAAATCAATTTTGATTTCGCTTGTTTGCTTAGCGAACTAATCGAGCACGAATTCCAATCGAATACAAACTATTCAAGGGTTATTTAACAAAAAAATTATGCTGTGCGGATACCGCACGCAAAATTTGCAATGCGGTGTCCGATCAAGACCGTTAAAAATTTTAGAGTGATCCCCGCTCTAACGAAAAAAAAAATATTTAAGTTATTTAGATCGAACACCGCACGATACTAATCCTCAGTAATTAAAACAAACAAAAATAAATTTCGGATCGCCCCCCGAAATNAATAGAAGGAACCATCTAACTAGGGCAATATAATATTGTTTAAAATGATCAAAGGTGACTGATTTTTTTTTTCTTTCCATGTACATTCTATTAATCAGATAACATGAAATAAATGACAACATATTTGGTCAACAAGTAGATGCCATTAAAATAATACTTTTATTTTATTTATGAATTTATTATTTAACGATGTTGCTAAATCAAATTCCTAAAATCTAATGATAAAATTATTAAGAGGCTAGAACAATAAGGAACCAAATTGAGTCCAATACAATATTGATGGACATCCACCAACCCTAAAAGCTTAAGTTAATGATTTCTTATCACTACTGAATATTAAAAACTTAACTCTTATTGCATGGTTGATGTGTATCTCTACTCTCAAATGAACCTCAACAATCTCCCCATAACATCCTCAACATTGATAACCATTCCCCCATCAAATGGGATCTTTTCAATACCCAAAGTGTCATGTTCCAAAAACCCATTTAATCTCATGGAGCCTTTATGAGAGTCTCCCAACTTTGCTTGACCATGATAGAGGCTGTTAAAAGCAATGAAAGGAGCAAGCTGATTGGAAATTTTGATCTCAATTGAACAAAAAAGATATGGTATCATTTATTAAAGAGTGGAACACCGAAGGTTTAAATTGTGTTAAAACATTGAAAAATAAACACCAATCAAAANTCATGGAGCCTTTATGAGAGTCTTCCAATTTTGTACTTGCTTGACCATGTTAGAGGCCGTTAAAAGCAATGACAGGCGCAAGCTGTATGCAAATTTTGATCTCAATCGAACAAAAAAGATATGGTATCATTTATTAAAGGGTGGAACACCAAAGGTTTAAATTGTGCTAAAACATTGAAAAATAAACACCCATCAAATAAAAAAACTTAAGCAACTGCAACCATATTAAAAACTCTACTCTTATTTAATTTTTTATGAGGAACTATGTTCACTCTTGTAGATTCCAATAACTAATTATGTAAACTTGTAATCATACTAAACAGTTTACATCTGTTAATAAAAAAACATTACACCGCATCTGACAGCGAGCAAAATGATTAGCATACCAAATTTAGAAGTATTATTGTGCAAAATTCAACAGCATGCAGATGTGAAGTTAATAGCTATAGCAGACTCAAATTTTGAAAGGTGAAAACTTTAAAAATCTATTCTCAGTACCTGTCTCTGCNTTCCAATAACTAATTATGTAAACTTGTAATCATACTAAACAGTTTACATCTGTTAATAAAAAAACATTACACAACATCTGACAGCGAGCAAAATGATTAGCATACCAAATTTAGAATTATTATTGTGCAAAATTCAACAGCATGCAGATGTGAAGTTAATAGCTATATGGCAGACTCAAATTTTGAAAGGTGAAAACTTTTAAAAATCTATTCTCAGTACCTGTCTCTGTTGCTCATCTTGAGGTGGCGGCCACAACAAGGAGGAAAACTGAAGGCCATCGATCCACTTCTGAGACGATGAAGACATCTTATGCCCCTTGCTTGAATCCCTTCTTATCTCTGTCTATGGGAACCAAAAGACCCAATCAAAACAGCATCCACCACGCCCGGCGCACCAGAACAGGCGTAGAACTGCGCCCAGAAAACCAAAAGAAAAAAATGAAAATTCAACCAAAACCCAAAACCCGCTTGGCTCTCCCTGTCTCTCAAAAAAGCAAACCATCCTCAATCATCTCCCAGACTTAACTTTCCTCCTGACACCAAAATCATCATCGTCTACTAAACCGCATCTACCAATCGATAGAAAACTAACTCACCGTAACATCACCAGAACACCTCCAAAAAATTAAACAATTTCACTTCCCAAATTCTTCAACAAAATCGACGACCACAAACTCCTACCTCCAAAACAAGAGGAAAAAAGTAGATCGAATAATTTCACCACACACAAACATAAAGAGAGAGAGAGATAGTACAGAAAAATCCCAACTTGGAGAAGAGAAGAGAGAGCAGTACCTCGTGTAGCAGCTATTGCTGAAGCTATGCTATCCGAACTTCGGCGAGTTTGTGCCGATGGGATAAACGTCGCTGAGGAAAAAGAAGGGTGGAGGGTGGAGATTTTATCTTCCGATGCAAATTCTGAATGAAAGATGGTTTGGCATCAAGGGCACTCAATACACCTTGAAGGCGGTACTTTGCTCTCCCCAGCTTCTTCCCGTACCGNGAGTTTGTGCCGATGGGATAAACGTCGCTGAGGAAAAAGAAGGGTGGAGGGTGGAGATTTTATCTTCCGATGAAAATTCTGAATGAAAGATGGTTTGGCATCGAGGGCACTCAATACACCTTGAAGGCGGTACTTTGCTCTCCCCAGCTTCGTCCCGTACCTACGTGGCGATGATATTTTCGCTGATCCACCCACCCATCCTTCCATCCATGGATGCACATGACATGCCATGGCATGATGCCATTAAGCTCCGCACTCTCTGCATTGACTTGATTGCCCTTGAGGAGGAAGCGAGGTTGGGGTTTCCTTCAGACGCCGACTGATCGGAGCCGTTGGGAGTGCGGGCAACGGTCAGATTCGCGCTGGAACGGAAATATTTTATTTTGTTATTTTGTTTTGTAAATTTTGGAAATAATTTGTGGCTGATGTTGACAATTTAAATGGAGTATTTGAGAATGTTAAAAAAATTATGAATTTTATTTTGATTTATCTCATCTATACTGCCATGAAAATAGGGCTGTCAAAATGGTTCGTTGTTTGCGAACAGCTCGTGTTCGACTTCTTTAAGAAGCTCATGCTCGGCTCGTTAATTTCGTTCGATAAGTTAACAAGCCGAACACGAAGTAAGATGTGTTCNGTCAGATTCGCGCTGGAACGGAAATATTTTATTTTGTTATTTTGTTTTGTAAATTTTGGAAATAATTTGTCGCTGATGTTGACAATTTAAATGGAATATTTGAGAATGCTAAAAAAATTATGAATTTTATTTTGATTTATCTCATCTATATTGCCATGAAAAAGCTGAAGAGCCACTAGCCAAATAAATTTATCTTATAATCGGATTTACTAAATTTGGATTTACGTCGTAAAAATAATGGAGTGCGAGGTGAAAAAATAGAACGAGAAAAAATTGGATTTGACGGAGCGTTGGATTTATTATTGCTATCAAACACCGCCTGAACCTTTTAGTGTGTATCGAAATATATAGTTTGAGATAAGGACGTGCAGATAAGGCAAACCCGATGGAACGAGAGATACAAGGTTCTCAAAGTCACTCAGTCAAGCTTAAATAACACTCATCCAATTTGGATAGCTCGGATTGATATGCACTCATTCAGTTTAGAAAACTTAAACGCAAAGAACACTCACATTGCTTAGAAAACTGGAACATAGATGAATCTCGTGCAGATTAGAATACTCGAGCTAGAAAGATGCTCATCCAATCCAAAAGGTACTTGCTTTTCTCAAAGCCAATTGTTTGGGGCTCAAAAGAAATTCTCCTATTCAGGGCGATGGCTTCTTTAGTTAGGAAGACCTTCAAAGCACTTTTTCAAAGTAACGACCCGCGAATATTCTTATCACTATATCCACATACTTGTAATACACATTTTAGATACATATATTCATTAAATTTGAATATAAAAGTTCTTATAATGCCTAAAAAATTTTATAAATACTAGGTCAAGTGGTCATTTTGAGGGAGAAGAGATGTAAAGAACCGAAAATTTTCTTATCGTGATTTTTTTCTTTCCTTTTTTCCATCGCTCACGACCTCCTTCCATTTTCTCTTGATGCATCGTTGTCGCCTTCCCTATTTGCTCGATCACACCGACTTTGCTCTCTATAAATCAAGGTCGAAGGGGTAGCATTTACAACAACCCCTTCTGCTTGCTCTCCCTCATCTTCTGATCTTTGTCACTCCTGATTTTGCTCAAACCCATTATCTTCGTGCCCGAAATGCTTGGGATACTACTGCGATTGGAGCCTACTCGAAACCATCGAGGAAGGTAACCCTTGTCTTCCTCCTCTCGCACACTCCGGCTTCTATAAATCTCGCAAATTGATATGTCTTTTTATGCTTAATTTCTTTTACATTTATCACATACTTTTGAATGAAACTGCACTTTAAATAAATGTTATTTTTATGTTTATCTTGCATATATAACACTTGTAGCTGATTTGAGCTGTAACGGAGTCAAACAGAGGCAAACGAGAGCAAATTGAGGTGCTGCCAACATGGTGGCGCCTAGGCGCTAGTCTCCACCCATAAAACAGAGAAGATAATGCCTAGGCACCGCAGATTGGCGCCTATGTGTTTAAATTTTCCAGGGGTAGTTTCTGCATGACCCAAGCAGTTATTTGACAGATCTAAACATTTGGAAAAACACTTTTTGGCATTTTTAAGCCTTGGTACTCTCCCAGAAGGCCGAAAGGTCGTTTATAGGAGTATGAAATGTAGATTTTTACCTTTTCTGGAGAGATTGGTGAGGGGATTTTGAGAGCTACTTGTGAGGGATTGCATTAGCATTGCATGGATCAACATGAGACTTTGTTGGAGGAATTTTCATCTTTCTTTCAGAGAAAAAAAACTAAGTATTGTGTTCTTCATTATCCTGAACTTGTTGTAAACACTTCTCCAGTGGATTTTCTTTGATTTAATGAAGTTTTCTGTTGTGTATGACACATGTTTGTGAAGTAGAATTCTTGTATTTTTCTTTTGCAATGAAATGGATGAATGTTTAGGATGTTAGGATGCATGTTAGAATAGGCTTTTCATATTATAATGATGGTTCTTACTTCATGCATCATTTATTAATCAATCTAACCAATTAATATATTAAAATTTATTATAAACCTATAAGTTCTGGGAGGACTATGGCTTTAACAACTTAGAGGAATCACATTGAACTTATGAGTGAAGGAAAGCAGTCATAAGATTCACTGCAATATAAGGGAGATATTTGTTGATGAGTGCAAATTGGTGTTTCTAGGGTGACAAGCTAGATTCCTAACCATTTTGATGTAGGGCTTCGTACCTTAAATCTAAATTAAGTCAATTAGAGGGCTATTAGAAGAAGGAGACTCTAGGGTGACAGGCTAGAAGTTTCGCTGTGGTAATCTAATTATTTTAATAAATCGACCTTAGGTTAACTGAGCTACGTTATACACTCGGAAGAGGGTAACTTAGATTTTTGCTCCTATTGTCACTGACCACATTATATTCTAAGCATCTCATTCCTGCACATTATCTAGGTCACCACAAGAGAAAGGTAGTTTTTACAACTCAAAATTCACCAAACCAATTTATCTAGTTAGATTTAACTTTAGATTTAGGTTTGTATTTATAAGTAGTTGTTAGAAAAATACCCTTAATCGACATTCCAAACTAAAACCTGATAGTAGTAAGCTAGAACTTAGCCTAAGGGATTTCTTACCTTGCTTCCCTGTGGGATCGATAATCAGGACTATATTAGAGCTCTATTTTACTTGAACGATATGTGTACTTGCGTAAAGCCCATAGTGTGTAAATTATTAATCAAATTCTAAACTCTACAACATATCTATTTTATACACTAGTCCCCTAAAGAAATTGAGTCAAGTTTTTTTGTTAGGAAGCTAAATAACTGCGTAACTGCGAATGGGGTCACAAATCCATCTTCCAATGGATTCGCTAAATCATGATTTAAGACAAACTAGGAGAAAGAGGATTTAAGGGCTTCTATGATTAAATGACATGTTTTTATCATTTTTCTTTTACTATTTATTAAATAGTAAGGTGTTANTACCTTAAATCTAAATTAAGTCAATTAGAGGGCTATTAGAAGAAGGAGACTCTAGGGTGACAGACTAGAAGTTTCGCTGTGGTAATCTAATTATTTTAATGAATCGACCTTAGGTTAACTAAGCTACGTTATACACTCAGAAGAGGGTAACTTAGATTTTTGCTCCTATTGTCACTGGCCACATTATATTCTAAGCATCCCATTCCTGCACATTATCTAGGTCACCACAAGAGAAAGGTATTTTTTACAACTCAAAATTCACCAAACCAATTTATCTAGTTAGATTTAACTTTAGATTTAGGTTTGTATTTATAAGTAGTTGTTAGAAAAATACCCTTAATCGACATTCCAAACTAAAACCTGATAGTAGTAAGCTAGAACTTAGCCTAAGGGATTTCTTACCTTGCTTCCCTGTGAGATCGATAATCAGGACTATATTAGAGCCCTATTTTATTTGAACGATATGTGTACTTGCGTAGAGCCCATAGTGTGTAAATTATTAATCAAATTCTAAACTCTACAACATATCTATTTTATACACTAGTCCCCTAAAGAAATTGGGTCAAGTTTTTTGCCAGGAAGCTAAATAACTGCGTAACTGCGAATGGGATCACAAATCCATCTTCAAATGGATTCGCTAAATCATGATTTAAGACAAACTTGAAGAAAGAGGATTTAAGGGCGTCTATGATTAAATGACTTTTTTTATTATTTTTCTTTTACTATTTATTAAATAGAAAGGTGTTAAGTAAATCATTCAAAATCTTATTATAAAATAAGAAGTTCTAATTTCTCATACATGATAATAAAATAGAAATAGAATAAAATACTATTTTGATTACATTAATTTAAGTTAATTAAGTTCCTCCTTTCTAAGAATATAATGAGTTATAAATATATATATTAATGAGGAATTGGCCTTATTTTATTCCAGCTCAATCTCTTGTTTTATTGTTCACCCTTCATGATTGCAATATTCATTATTCATTTCATATATTAGATGTAGCAAATTTCATTAATTTAATTTCATAATTTTCATAAATATTGGTGGACATTGTAACTTTCTTATTATTTTTTTGATTGTAAGGAATGAAATATAACTAATATCACAGTATTATTATGTCGATATTAAACCATTTTGTTATGGCTAATCGAATCGACAGGTTCTTCAGAGAAATCTGTGGATTTCCATAGGATTGATGTTTGTCTTTCTTTATTTCATGGTGTAGTAACAAATCGACTATATAAATATAATTAGGTGTATATACTTAAATTATTTATTATCAGTAGTGTGAAATGTTTGATTATTCATTTCTGTACTTCAACACTTGATATGATAATGTGTAAATATTCAAGTAATTTTTATTGATGATCATAAGTGTATGATAGTTATTGAAAACTCTTTCACACATAATAAATTANTTCTAATTTCTCATACATGATAATAAAATAGAAATAGAATAAAATACTATTTTGATTACATTAATTTAAGTTCATTAAGTTCCTCCTTTCTAAGAATATAATGAGTTATTATATATACATCTACACAGTAAAATTTTGTAGGTCTATTAAAATATGCCTAATTTAATAAATAAATAATTTTAATTTGATAAATATTTTATCTTATTTTTTAATTGGTGTGAGATCAATAATCAAACCGTCGAATTCGTAAGAGCATCACATTTGTTGCCTCAGAGGTAAATAACTACTCTTTATTATGAGATAAACATACCTTCTCTAGTTATGATTGTTGACCTTGTTAATGACATTAGATTTCTAGTAAATTTTTGAGTTGTAATTAGTGCATTTCAAGTCTTGTTCCCATAGTTCCAGTAGTTTTTAATCTTTGCTCTTAATAGAATTAATGAGGAATTGGCCTTATTTTATTCCAGCTCAATCTCTTGTTTTATTGTTCACCCTTCATGATTGCAGTATTCATTATTCATTTCATATATTAGATGTAGCAAATTTCATTAATTTAATTTCATAATTGTCATAAATATTGGTGGACATTATAATTTTCTTATTATTTTTTTGATTGTAATGAATGAAATATAACTAATATCACAGTATTATTATGTCGATATTAAACCATTTTGTTATGGCTAATCGAATCGACAGGTCCTTCAGAGAAATCTGTGGATTTCCACGGGATTGATGTCTGTCTTTCTTTAGTTCAGGGTGTAGTAACAAATCGACTATATAAATATAATTAGGTGTATATACTTAAATTATTTATTATCAGTAGTGTGAAATGTTTGATTATTCATTTCTGTACTTCAACACTTGATATGATAACGTGTAAATATTCAAGTAATTTTTATTGATGATCATAAGCATATGATAGTTATTGAAAATTCTTTCACACATAATAAATTGTCAATATTTATTGATCATACTTCATGCCCCAATTTCATTATAGCTTATGCTTTAATAAATAGTAGTTATTTATTGAGTTTGATATTCAAACTCACAAGTTGATATTTCTATATAAAAGTTTTCACCTAACCACTTACCAACCCTTCTTCATCGGAGCAGACTTTCTATTAGTATTTTTCAGTTTCGTATAAGCTATCGTATTTTCTTTCTGGGATTGAATAGTTATTTTATTATTTTCATTTTAGTTCTTTTACCTTTTATTTGTGGAATAAACATTTGAGTGTTTTTTTCTTATTTATTATTATTATTATTTGTAGATTCTTTTTCTTTTATGAATAAAAAATAAGCTCAATTATTTTCATCATATCCTGTGTGACAGAGTGGTATCAGAGTCTATATTTTGTATTATGTACTTTATATCCTTTATTTTTGCATCACACATCTCGTGTCTTTGCATTTCACATCCCTTATTCTCTTAGGATTTAGTAGAGGATATGTATTCTTGTTAGTCAGCTATTAAATCAATTTTGATTTCGCTTGTTTGCTTAGCGAACTAATCGAGCACGAATTCCAATCGAATACAAACTATTCACGGACTATTTAACGAAAAATTATTGTGTGCGGACACCCCACGCAAAATTTGCATGCGGTGTCCGATCAAGACCGTTAAAAATTTTAGAGTGATCCCCGCTCTAACGAAAAAAAAATATTTAAGTTATTCAGACCGAACACCACACGATACTAATCCTCAGTAATTAAAACAAACAAAAATAAATTTCGGATCGCCCCCCGAAATTTACTGGGCTGACAAATTGACACGTCCCAATGACGAGTGGTGGAAATAGATTCGGCCAGCGCGAGATATTTTCCCCTGTTGCAGGCCAAGTTGCACGCAGTTTTACAAAAACACCCATCAAAAACCCAAAATTTACAATTTAAATTCACGCAAATTACAGACTGACCCAGTCGCCGGACCAATCGGTAACAAGATCGGGATATCATACCGCCTTCGATCTCACCCGTCCGACGTGGCGCGCCCGGGAGCGAGGAATATATCTCCGGAGACTCGGTCCGTCAAGTGGGACCCACGCTCCACACCGCATGAGCCATCGCACATGATGGCATGGCCTAGTCAAAAGACGGAAATGCCCTCGGGCTGGCTTCTGCATCTTTGGGCCCACCACCCTAAATTAATTAATCTTGGATTTTTAAATATTCAAATTTTTTATTAAGTAAATTGCGATAAAAATAAATTCTTACATNGGGCTGACAAATTGACACGTCCCAATGACGAGTGGTGGAAATAGATTCGGCCAGCGCGAGATATTTTCCCCTCCCGCAGGCCAAGTTGCACGCAGTTTTACAGAAACACCCATCAAAAACCCAAAATTGNCCCCCGAAATTTACTGGGCTGACAAATTGACACGTCCCAATGACGAGTGGTGGAAATAGATTCGGCCAGCGCAAGATATTTTGCCTCGCGGCAGGCCAAGTTGCACGCAGTTTTACAAAAACACCCATCAGAAACCCAAAATTTACAATTCAAATTTACGCAATTACAGACTGACCCAGCCGCCGGGCCAATCGGTAACGAGATCGGGATATCATACCGCCTTCGATCGCACCCGTCCGACGTGGCGCGCTCGGGAGCGAGGAATATATCTCCCACCCTCGGTGCAGAGACTCGGTCCGTAAAGTGGGACCCACGCTCCGCATCGCATGAGCCATCATGCACATACATGACGGCATGGCCTAGTAAAAAGACGGAAATGCCCTCGGGCTGGCTTCTGCATCTCGTGCCTACGTCGGCATGGGCCCACCACCCTAAATTAATTAATCATGGATTTTTAAATATCCAATTTTTTTTTATTGAGTAGATTGCGATAAAAATAAATTCTAACATAATAAAATATAAATGAAATTTACATACATGACACATAATTTTTATATATTTACATGTCTCATGTCTTAACTTTCATATTTACAAATATATCATTTTGATGTTTTAAATTTACATAAAAAAAATATTTATTTGGCTTTTAAATAGTGAAAGTAGCACTATTTTTAATGTGATATTAAAGATTCGAGTGTTGTATGTATAAATACATAAGACTTGTGCGCTATTTATGTAAATGCCCCTAAAAAAATCTCTTATTGGTTATTATATGGTAACGACACTAAGTAAAATTTATCTGGAGAGGACAATCCAATCTAGAAGTTGTTTTGGAAGCTAATGTAAGAAAATAATCATATTTATCATTAGACTCAGTCAACCAAGTCTGGATTGATGAATTGTAGAGTACAAGCCGCTGAGTAGTAGATGTCGGGCATGAGCCGCTATGTGAAACAGTGAAGGTCATCGAACAGACATTATTCTTTCATCAGCTGAACTCAAGTTGCTCATCTGAAGAAGCGATTATGTCCTTTTATGATCTTTGTGTTTGCTTGATCAAGGAATGCCTCATTTGTATCAAGGTCGATTAGACTAAGTGATGAGTTATCTTTGGATTCAAAGTTTCGAACTGACTAACAAAAATGTAAATCAATAAATGTGCGGCGAATAGAATGTGATATATAGAGTGTTGATTAAAATAATTTAACATCAGAAAAAGACAAAAGAGGATAAGCCAGAGATCAATAGAGATCTGTGTAAGAATCACCTAGTTTTGTTATACGTAAGAAAAATCTCAATAAATTGTTAAAAATATCTGAAACAAGAATGGATAATTGATCAATATGCACTATATCTTGATCATTTCTTAGTGAACACAATAATCTTCTACCTTCAATTTGCTATTTCATTTTTTCCCTCGCCCTTTTCTTAAACTGTGAGTTCAAGAATGGATTAACATTCAACGTCATTTTAAGGTGCGATATGCATGAATCATGGTAAAGACAAGAAGAAGAGATACGTAAGGAGCAAAACTAGGAAGGGGGAATATACTTGAAAAGTTGTGACTCATTAGATTATTAAGTTGAAAGAATAAATAACAATTATAAAAAGAGAAACACTGGCACAAGCTTCAGCGAAATGGGCAAGCATCAGCGGAATGGGCCCCTCCACCTCATCCAAAAGCTTTAAGGGCCCGTTTGGGGAAACTTATTTGGTGCGATGATGTTTTGAAAACGCATCTAGCCTGTATGGGTAAATTGCATTTTAGCAGCTTATGCGTTTTCAAAACGCAGAAAACAGTGTTTTCCCACCGCACCTAGGTGCGGTGGGAGCTTATTGGCAATGGTCTGACTTTTTCAAAAAAACTAAAAATTTGTAATAGCCACCGCACCTAGCTTATAAGCTGATTATTTTTAATCAACTTATTAGCAGATTATTTAATAAGCTGCAGCTGCCCCCTAAATGAGGTAGGAGAGAACTCACCACTGAAATCATAAGGACCACACGACATGCAACAAGTTAGGAAGTTGGATCGAATTGGATTGGGTCATACATCACACAAGAACATGTCAGTTTAAGAGCTTATAAATTGACAATATATATGAAAAGATATCTAGAACATAGAGCAAAGATTATCTCAAACTCTTTTACCCATAAAGCAATGTTTTATTAAAAACATAAAGATAATTGGGGAACTTGCTTAAGCAAAATCAACTATAAAAATAATAATAATTATTATTATTATTTATGATTATGCTCCATTTCGTTAACTCTATTACAATATCCTTGGAAAAATATAATAGGGTGAAATTTTAAAGATAAAAAGTAAGAAAACTACTCCCAAGGGGAAAGTTTAAAACTTTCAGGCAAAAAAACATTATGGGAGTAGCTCAAGAAGCCCCCAAGAAAATAAGACCTATAAGAGGGTTGGAAGCCCCAATGCCAAATAGCAATGTTGACATTTGTTGTATGAATTGGAGCATCATTAGATGAGAGATCAGTTATCCTACGACTTGTCTCAAACTCTCCTCTCTTGCCATGTCTCTCACTCATTGTTCGATGGTCCTCTCTACCACTGGCACGTTCAACTCCGTCTATGTTCTCGCCATGCTTCAAGTTATTGATCCCTCCGATTACTCACTCATCACCTCTTATGTCAGCACTCGGGACTTCATATTCAAGTTTAACAGGGTCGAATCTATTACGCGAGACTAAGACAGAAAATGTTAAAAAAAAACGCACACACACACACACACACACACACACACACACACACTCACCCATCGAATTCAATCGCACAATAACCTACAAAAACGTTGGCTTGGATGTATTGTTAATTGTCACAACTACCACTGGCTAGACCTCCGAATAAGAATTATGAAGGACTCAACCTCCTTGCAACACTTCATCTTCTAGGCCAATGGCCACCTAAGTTAGCTGGGAAGATGCAGATATGTCCCTCAAAGCTGTTCCAGACAAGCCTTCTCGTTTGAAAGTCCGAATTTCCTTTTTTTTTCCTAAGAGCCTTTGTTTTTTTTTTTCATCTCCTCATCTTTGACATGTCAGTTTGCAATTAGGTGGGATTCTCAATTGTAGAAAAGTGCCAGTGAAGCAAATCAGAGAAGACTGAGGGCAAAATCAAATGAGATTCATGAAAACCTCACTGCCCTATCTAAAAGCCAAAAGTTCAAAATTTAAGGGAGTAATTGTATTATGAGCATTTATTTCTATTTCTAAGATTAATTTTTAAAAACTTAATTTTCTTATTCTTATCACAACATAGCTACATGAGATGCGAGAGAATCAGAGAACTAAATATGCATAGGAGCCCGTAAATCCCTCCTTCGTATTTCAACGATCCAATCGGGAGTTGACTTCTTCCAGAATATAAATGTCCAAGCCTAAAAATCTAGAGCATAATAGGCCTAAAAGCATCATTTCATTAAAATCCCGACCATTATAAATTAGTGATAATTAAATGTAATTCAATAGGCTCGAAAGGATGATCCCTTAAAAGGGGCTTCCTAAGTATATTTCTTCTCTGGTCTCTATCTCTCTTTTCCATGCATCCATTCCTATTATTTTGAAGTATTCTCCCTCCCTCCCTCCTTGTTATATTCTCTATTTCTTACAGATCAGGATCCAGCAAGTGTTTTAATTAATTACAGAATTTCTGATTAATCATTTTGACGATGTTAATAAAATGAGAATAATTCTTGCTTTCATTATTAATATTGTGGTGGCAAATTCAAGCATTGATGTTAAGTCTACATGTGCAATATACAATTACAAAAGCTATCATTTATTTATTATAATTCTCTCCCTAGCATCAATTTAACCTATTTTTTATATTTTATTTTTATATTTGCTATTATTTTAAAACTATATTAATTAAGTGCTTTTTTACATCTATAATTTATTTGTAAAAATAAAATAACTTAATAAATAAAAAAAACTTATAACATCTAAAAATTTTAAAATTTTTTGAAAATAAATAAACAAGCTATAACATAATATATTTTATTTCAAGTAAAAGTAAATATAAAATAAAATAATAAAAAAAAAGATCACAAACAGCCCCTTAGTTCTATTATAAGAAATTCTAAATAAAAATAACTATAATTGTTTTAATTTTAATTTAAAGTCCTTTGACAAGCATCACAATGAAGCTTTTAAATGATAAAAGAGCCCTTATGAGCAATCACTAAGGCCACTAAAAGTAGCCTGTTTGGAATGAGAAAATATTTCGTCTAAATACCGCACGTCCGGACGGCCAACCACCGGTAGTCACGTCCTCATACACCCCATCGGCGACAGCGTGATCATCGATGGTAGACCATCCGGACAATTTTTTTTGTTTGGAGCATTAAACCAGTAAAGTAAAACCCTTAAAAAATTTGAAAAAAAAAAAAAATTCTCAAATTCCTCAAATTTTTAGGAGGTTAAATTGAGATTCTTGCAAGCCCACCCAATATTTTCACTGCCTTACCGCTGCTACTGCCAGCAGGTGCTAGGGCATTTCACTTCTCCAATTAATATAAGCTTCATCAAGAAAAAAGGGCTATGAAGTTAGCTCGAATATCATTAATAACTTGAAAATTGATTCAAAATTTAACTCGGATTGAGAATGGATCGAAGTAAAAGAGCCGAGCTATGAGCCAAAAGTTTAGATCTAGTTTTTTTCAAGCCGATTTTGAGTCATACATGAAATTGACTCGTTATTTTTATTTATAAAATTATATATATAATGCGAAATAAAATTGAATATAACGTGTCACGATCCAGTTTCTGGTAGGAACGGATCCAAATAACTTAATTTGAGTCGGTTAATTTCAATTTTGAGCCGGATCAAACTGATTCCAAATTGAAACAGATCCAAACAACTCAATTTGAGCCAACCGCACCAAATCTATTTGAGCAAACCCCAGCTCGGCTCGAACTCGGATCGTTAACCACCCAAATTATAAACCAAGCAATCAATTGTTAACATCAATTTTAATATATATACAAAACTTGAGGAAAAAAAAAAGCTAATTTGACTAGTGGGACAGTATAATAATTGAGATTCAAGTTTTACTTCACAAATGTAGCATTGCACAAACATTAAACATCAATTAAAACTATAACAAAACATAAAACATTGACAGACATCCAGAGTCCCAAAATGTTTTACTTTCAGAATCCTCACCCAAGGGAGCTATAAATATTTAACTAATGGAAGATATGTACAAGAGAGTAAGGTTGATTGGATAAGGAAAAGTTGAAAGAAACTGGAGAAAACTTCACCTGCTCCTGATTTGCTGGGCACAATTTCTACTCTGTTTTTTTTTCCCCTTGAAATTCATCACAGCAATAGGCAGAGCATGTCCTCCAAGCAATTTTATTCACAACTAATTTCCTGAAACCAATGCAGCACAGCAAGCAAATTAAAGGGAGAGAGAGGGCAATGAAAGCAAATCAAAGAACAAATGGCCAACTTGATTTCCTCAATATGAGTCATGGGCTGGACTATCTGAATGCATGTCCATGGATGAATCATGGGAGTTGGTCTCCCGGTTGCCATCGTTGGTCCGAGCTCCTGCACCAGAAGGCATGGTGCCGCCGGCCAAATAGAAGTCATCAGCTTGAGCAAGCTGAAATGGTTGGAGACTCCTACGAACAGGGCTTGAAAGAGCATTTGAAAAGACTGAGTTCTTTGATTGTTCAGCCTGATTGGATGATCGAGTTGGAAACCCGACGGTTGAAGAACCATGTAGGCCATTAGGGGTCTGCATGTTTAGGGTTAATAGGGGAGAGGCAGCTTGGGGTTGCTGGCCAGCGTAATGCACTCTTGGAGATGCTGATGTATCATGTCCACCATCATCAATCTCATTCTGTGAGAAGCCAAAAATCTTGGAGCTTTAACAAGAAGGAACGAATACAAGAGTTAAGAATAAATTATAATTTATGATCATCTGATACCAAAAATAATGATTCGATTTATGTTTAGGAAGGGGTAGACCTGCATATTGTATAAAAAATGATCATACTTTATTAGAATTAAGTGAACATTTCACACTCAAAAGGACGCAATAGAGAAATAGCCAACCCCACTTAGTGGAATAAAGGCTTGTTGTTAATGATGTTGTTGTTGTTGACACCAAAAATAAATAAAATGCTGAGAATCAAACAAAACCATGTTTACAAATTGATGTCATATTGAATGGTGGAACCTGCAAATAGCCAACTATATCAGCTAATGTAGTTCTGGAACCTTCTTCATGTTGCCTTACAATCCACTGGTAGATTTTCTCCTGAATAGAAAAACGAAAATCAAATGTGTATTCTTAAAACCACTATAGACTTGTGCTCTGAAAAATAGTAGAAAACTTTAAAATAATAAACTTAAAAACATCAGGAGCAGGTAATATGGAAATTAGTGCAAGTTATACAAATTATTATACTTGGTATATGAAATAAAACAAGTTTTGCAGGACTGCAGATACCTTCAAACAAACCGTCCAAATGTACATAGCTTGATTTTCAGATGTGGTTTAACTCATCATTTGATTAGTTTCAAATGATTTCTATGGAGATCTGAAACAAACTGGCCGACTACAATGATTTGATTCAAACTAGGAAAGTCAAACTTATTCATGTATAGCTCAGGAAAAAAGAAAAGAACCATGGTGGACCCTTCAGAAAAAAATTAGCTGCTACGTGGGACCTTTAATAGAAAATATTTAATTGAAAGGACTATTGAAATGCAATATAAGCTAAAAATGATCATGGAGTATTAATAAGATGAAGCACAGGCATGTGCAAATGTGGGAAATATCATTAAGAAAGTCCCAAGAAACTGTCCAGAATATTATAAAATAATAACTCAACTGTTGAATCCAAATCAGTTCGGGAGACCTGCCTAAGGAATAGAGCACTTGAGGATGGGAGAGAGAGAGTAGTAGCACAATAATGAATAGTAAATTCGCATAACCATTATTTATGATACCCCCTATTTATAGGAACGAGTCAAGGTGCTATTACATGTTGTACGCCAAGAGTACGTAGGTACGATGGGATATTTTAGTCTTATACATAGATTTAATCTATGGGGCCCATGGTTATGGCCATATAACTATTGGATCAAGCGGCCATTAGTTCGGGTGGACGTTATCCCAAAAAGCTGTCAGGTCAGGTGACTATTAGGTCGGGTGGCCGTTAGTGCGAGCGACTGTCAGACCGGGTAATTGCTCGTCCAGGCGGCCATCAGGCCAGGCCGANGGTGCTATTACATGTTGTACCCCTAGAGTACATAGGTACGATGGGATATTTTAGTCTTATACATAGATTTAATCTGTGGGGCCCATGCTTATGGCCATATAACTATTGGATTAAGCGGCCATTAGTTCGGGTGGTCGTTATCCCGAAAAGCTATCAGGCCAGGTGACTATTAGGTCGGGCTGCCGTTAGTGCAAGCGACTGTCAAACCGGGTAATTGATCGTCCGGGCAGCCATCAGGCCAGGCCGGGAAGAGACAGGTTCATCCAAATAGATTTGGTTCGATGGACTCTTCAAGGATGAGCTACTCTTATATCTTTCTAAGGTGCTCTGTCTTTCCGATGTGCGTAGGTTGGTCGGCTAAGCACTCGGTTCAAAATTGTCCTTGGTAGACCCTATGGAGCCACATCACCTCTTTCGCTGTCCACAAGAAGTCTTTGCAATNGTGCGTAGGTTGGCGGGCTAAGCACTCGGTTCAAAATTGTCCTTGGTAGACCCTACGCAGCCACATCACCTCTTTCGCTGTCCATAAGAAGTCTTTGCAACTACTGTTAACACATTTTGATGTACATTAAAGTTCCTCGATTCTCTTGCTCCTTGAATGCAATACCTGAGATAAAAACAAGAGAATCTAGGTTTTGAAACAAGTTTATGATATTCATGACTATTTAATACACAAATTAACTATTTCTTGACTTCCATGGCAAAACCATTATTAATGTGGTATGGAAACTTGTCTTCCAAGTGCTCTTTTGGATTCCTCCTTCGTTTCCTTAGCAGTGTTGAGCATGAAGGATGGGAAGTTTCTGAAATCTATTAGCAAAGAGGTTTGCGCTTTAGTGTTTCAGGTCATGAAGGAGAAGGCGAAGTCCAGCTCTAAGATTTAACGGCTTGGGAGGCATGCTGTGCCCGAGATGAGGGTCCCCGACCCTGTGGCTGAAATAGCGTCTTCTGACTCGAAATACTGCCGCTTCGCAAATGGCTCTTTGACAACGGAGGGTGGCTTCCAAGTAAGGAAACGATACATGATGGGAAGAAACCGTTTGGACGATGACCAAGCGGGCAAAACCGCTCATTCTCAAATCTTTCCAGAGTTGAGTGAGGGTCAAAGCCAAAAACCGATCTCCTACCTCCGGAGGTACGGGTGACGGAGGAGCAACGAGTTACTCCTGATACTAGGGTGGTTACTGCCTCATAGCTTACCTCTCACCCCCGCCGGTGGGGAAAAAGGTCGGGGGAGAAACAATCTCCTTTGCTACTTTTGACTTAGACCAAATGTTCGATCAGTCTTCGGGTGAGGGTACTAAGACTCCACCTCCTGTTGAGCGAGGAGCTCCTGATGTTGGCATTGCGGTGGATTTCAGATCAGTTGAGGATCCCATGGTCTCTGAAGAGCCGCTTGGCAATGTATCATGGAGCTCAGCGTGAGCGACTGACGTTCATGGATTGCTTGGTTTGGCCTCGACTTCATTGCCTCGGGAGGTCGATCTCCCTCATGAGCTCCGGCTGGAGCGATTGGAAGAGGAGCGAGCCGTGGTCCAGACTCATGGAGCTGCTCTCCGAGAGAAGTTGATGTCCTTGAAGGCAGAGTTAGCTACGGTCCTGGAGGTATCGGTCTCCCCGCCTGTGTGCTGAAATGAACAAAGTAGATACGATTAGGGCAGGGCGTGAATTAATGTTCAAGCGGTTGTCTCAGCTGGGGTATGTTCTAACTGAGGCAGTGGCTAATGGTTTTTTCTCTCCGGGTGAGTGATTGTATACAGATGAAAACGAATATGAATACGCTTTCTTTCGTTAGTGTATATGTTTTTATATCTATGTTATTTGTTAGATTTCATGTTTGTTGTTTATTATTATTACTTAGTATATTATTATATAAATAAACATCTTTTTTGGTATGTGCTTGATTTAGTCCCTTTTCTTGCGCTTTGACGTGCCAAAGAGTATCGTATTGCCCCTGCTTCTATTGTACGTTTCAAGTTTCACGAGATGAATGTTCGGCTTCGTACGCTCTCTTTACTCTTTGCGTGAACTTCCTCCTCTCCCTTTCCATTCGTGACATAGCTCCTAAGTTCTCCACAGAGCTTTTCGGCATAAACTTGTCGGGAGTGTCAAACATTTAAGAAGGGCAAACAACGGCTGTGTCCAAGTCATTTGCCTTCAGGTAGGATCATCCATAGGCAAGTATGGTGATGGCCTAGTTGTGTATGTTGACCAATTCAAATATGGACTGAGGTTGTCGTTTTGCAACAAGATGAAATCTATCCTCAATAGCTACGGTATCATTCCCACACAGGACACGCCAAACTCGATCTCTATAATAATGACCTTCATCATCTAGCTTTGATGGGTAGCGATCCCGTGGTCGATTAAACTGTTCGTGTACTTTTTCGGCTTCATGGTCGATCGAGGTGGCTATGCTGTTTTTTTTTCCTTTGGCCCTAGACTCCGAGTAATAGGGGTCGAGACTAAAATAAAGGACAGGCGGCTCAAGTTCGTGATCGCCACATGTTGACAAAGCTGGGGATTTCTTTTCGACCTATTACCAAGGAGGTGGTAAAGCTGAAGATGTTGTCAGAGCATACCCATAACTACGTTGTCATGAATGAGGAGAGCGAGCTCTCCGCTTTTCAATTTACCGAGCGAGATGTTGTCGACAGGGTCTTGTGGCCCAGGATTTCTGGTGACATGACCGAGAGCTTATGGGAAGAATTAGACGAGAAGGACAAGAAAAGGATTGGCGCATTAGCGGCGAAAGCCGAAGAGAAAAGACCAAGGGTGAAAAAGCCTCTGGAGAGGGAGGACTCCACCGCTCGGCTGAGGAGGTCATTTGAAAAGCCTAAAGTCGGTAAGAAAAATGATTTTTATTTCTCATTTTCTTCTTTTTCTTGATTCGTAGAAAGAAGATGCAGGGACCTCAAGTGTGCGTCGGGAGACTCCATCTGAAACATCAGGATCTATGGAGTCGAGCTCTAAGGAGGAGTCTTCTCCGGTTCAAACGACCGAGAGGAAGGACAGGGGTACAAACATTACTTTCATCGACTCGTGGGAGAGGACCTCTGCACAACGTGTGTCGCCCTTGCAGGGTATTTTTGCTTCCGAAGGCGATGTTGATTCTGAGGTTGAACTCTTGGAGAGAGCTGACCGGGACTCGAAAGGGAAAAGGACCGTGGAAGAGGAATCAACTCCTCCCCCTCCATCGAAAAATGAGGAATCGACTCCAAGGTGGATTGCCTGGATGGACGGTTCGAGCAACGTTATTGGGAGTTCGGGGGAGGGGGGGGGGTTCTTAAAGGTGGACACCCAATGAGATTGGTTTATCGACCTTCCTCTCAAGGACGCGACTGACCTCCCTGGCTACCTAATGAAGGTTATGCGAGGCATGACCTATTCCGACTTGTGTGAAACTTCAAATCGATGCAGCGCTCTGGCTATCTCCGTCTCTCACTACCAGGCTAAAAGCCTTGGTTCACGAGGAGAAGAAGAAGACTGTCAGTCAAATGGTGACCGAGATATCAGAGGGCATAAGGTAGATATAACTGAAGCTCCTGCGCCTGTATATGAAGTTAAGAAATTCAACCTAAGCATGGTAGGCTAGGGCCGAGAAATATGAACAGACCATTGTCCCCCTAGCCGCCAAGAACAACGAGTTGGAAGCCAAATTGTTGGAGATAATTATGAGAGATGACCGCGTGGTGGCACTCTTGGACCAGATCCAGATGGATCTCACCATCACTACTAAGCGCCTTGTAAAGGATGGACTAGTTGACCCGAAGTGGGGCGGCATGGACAACTTGGCCTCCCTCTTTGCCGATTCCGATGACGATGGTATGAGGCCGACAGTGGTGGCGAACCTGCGGTTATTTAGATTTTTGTATATGCTTCCTCTACTTTTTTTTCTTTTTTCTTTTTTCTGAAGCATTTTTTATACCGTTCGGTCATGCTAGGCCAACGCGCACCATGTATTCAAAAAAGCTTTGTATATATTTTTAAAGTGATTGATAGAAAGATTTCTCGCATCATATTCTTCTTTTTATGGGTTATATTTCTTTACTGAGAGAGCTCATGGGCATTTGAATGAATAGTTTGGATAGGTCGTGAGTCTACCATCGCGCTTAACTATCCCTTAACTGCGCACTCAATCAATCAATCTTGTCTATAGATCAAGGTTTCTAGATTGAGGCTGAGCTGAGTTACCATGTTGCTGCAGTTTATTGATTTTCGGTTGGAGCTCAACCGGACGATCGTTGCGGTTGGCAGTCTTCGGTTAAGTCGAGTGATATTGGCTCACGGTTGGTTGTGACTAGCTCCATGTGGCGCTTAGTTTGGTGATCTTGGTGCCACGGCTGGCTGTCTACATTTTAATGTTCAGTCGCGCGATCTTGGCTCCAAGGCTAGTTGTCTTCATTTGACGCTCAGTAGGATGATCTTGGAGCCACGACTGACTATCTTCATATGAGGGCTCAGTGGGGCGATCTTGGCATCACGGGTGGTCGTCTTCATTTGGAGCTCAGCCTAGCAATCTTGGCGTCACATTGGTGTCTTCATTTGGAGCCACGACTAACCATTTATCTTTGGCGCTCAGCCGGGCGATCTTGGCGCCACTGCTGGTTGTCTTTACATTAGGGCTCAGTCGGGTGATCTTAGCGCCATGGCTGGTTGTCTTCATTTGGCGCTCAGCCGGACGATCTTGGCGCCACAACTGGTTGTCTTCATTTGGAAGTCAGCCGGATGATCTTGGTGCCACAACTTTTTATCTTCATGTCCCAGATTGTATCGGGCAATCTTGACCCCACGGTCAGCCAGTCTTCACTTCTCAAGCCTCTCATAAATCGTATTATTGACTTCCTAATTTTTTCCAATTACCCGTGCACTTTTCTAACCTGAAAAGTGTTGCACCTTCAGTTAGTGTGGAGTTCAATAATTTCATACACATTTTTAGTTGAAGAGAATCTCAGTATGCAAAACAAGGAGAGGAAATATTTTTTATTTATGATTGCCCTATGGAATACAAAGTGGAATTTATGGGAAGAATTTCTTAAGATCATCCCCACTCCAAGTCCAGGGAACCTCATTCTCAGTGTAGGTTTTTAGCTTGTATGCCCCAGGCCTCGCCTAACGGTAGATGATCTAAGGCCCGCTCCATGTTTGGTCCAGATTTCTTATTGTCTATCCTCGCACCACGGGGTTGACCTCCTTTAGCACTAGGTCTCCAAGGGAAAAGACCCTTTATTGGACGTATCGGTTGTAGTATCATTCGACTCTCCTCTTGACCTCTTCTTGCCGTAGAGTCCATTGTGACTGGGCTTCTTCTACAAGGTCGATTGTGAGTACCGTTCTGTCGTTTGCTTCCAGCCATTCTCGGAGATTTTCCTCATTGAACGTCATTGCCGCAAGGACTCTCTGGCTGTTATGGTTGTGCTCGACAAGCAACATGGCCTTCATCCCGTGCGAGAACATGAACAGAGTTTGGCTGATTGTAGTTGACAGAGTTGTGTGGACGGCCCACAAAATAGACAGGAGGGCCTCCGCTCAACTGTCTTTTGCACCCTCCATTTTTTTCCTCAACAAGTTAAGGATGATTTTATTCCGCCTCGGCCTGGCCATTGGCTCGCGGATGATGAACCGGCGTGAATTTTAGGTTTATTCATTGGTTTTAACGAAAGTTTTGAACCTTCTTGTCCACGAACTGCGTCCCATTATTTGTGATAATAATTAGTGATAGGCAATAGCGGCAGATCAAGTCGATCCATAAGAAGTTATGGACGATGTCTATTGTCATCCAGACGAGGGCTTTTGCCTCAATCCACTTTGAAAAGTAATCCACTGACACTACAAGAAAGTGATGACGTCCTTTGAAAGGAGGGAATGGTCCAAAAATGTCCAGACCCAGACGACAAATGGTCACAGGCTCGTCATTTCCTCGTTGGGGAAGATTGTCGCATGTGAATGTGATAGGGGTACAACCTCCTCTTCTTTGTATGGATGCAAGGTTGCACAACTCACCCGTTCTGGTGAGAGCTTCGTCAACGGGTGTTTGTTCCTCCGAGGATAGCCGGGACTATCCCGACAGTATGGACCGTTGGTGCCTCAATGCACTCTACACGTTGCCTTTTCACCTGTGTGGATCCTGCACTAAACTTGATTCGAAACCTACTTCGTAATTTGGGCTCTCATCTCATGTCTTTCTTTCTGTGTGCATTCCCCGATGTCATCTCGTGGGGGATCCACTTTGGCCACTGCCCTTTGCTCACTCGCTTCTCTTTGTGATAGTTGTGCTCATCTTCTTGTTGACGACATGATTCCACGCTCACCGAACCTTTTAGGATATTGAATCCAAATCATCTAAGAGAATTACATAAGTAATAGAGCGTTAGAGGATGGGACGGAGAGAGACAGAGAAAGCTAGAGGGAGCAGTAGCACAGTAATGAGCAATAAATTCATGTAACCTTCATTCATGATATGAACTACAAAATGGGCCAATCCGCTATTACATGATGTACCCCTTGAGTACGTAGGTATGGTGGGGATATTTCAGTCTTATACATGGATGTAACTAGTGGGGCCCATGGATATGGTCGGGCGACTATTGGACCGGTGGCCATTAATCTGGACGACTATTGGACTGGATGGCCAATAGTCCGAGCGTCTGTCAGGCCAGGCAGCTATCAGGTCAAGTGTTCGCTAGTTCGAGCGGCCATCAGGCCAGGTTGAGAAGCGTCAGGTTCATCCGAATAGATCTAATTCGATGGACTCCTAAAGGATGAGTTACTCTTACATCTTTCCAAGGAGCTTCGTCTTTTAGATGCACATGGGTTGGTCGGCTAAGCGTGCATTTCAAAATCATACTTAGTAGACCCCACGGGGCCGCATCACCGCTTCCGTTGTCCACAAGGTGTCTTTGCAATATGCATTGACACATTTTCAATATACATTGACACATCGAAATATAGCTCGTTTTGAGACTATTTCCATAAAACTAAAAAAGCTAAGATAACAAGATGAGGTATCACCTACATTACTAAATGCTTCTCTGTTGCAGGTACCTTCACAGGAATTTTAGTCAAGGTTCAGTAATGTTTTATTGTGCTGTAAGAGAGTCATCCCTACCATGATGAACATGGATAATGATTGAAAAGACATAAAAGGTGGAATGCATAGTCAAGAACTATCAACACACGTCTCCCACTATGGATGCACATCCAACTCGATGTTTGTGAGCAACTAGAATTTAGCTTGTTTAATTGCTCATATTTGACCGATTCATTAGATAATAAATTGAAACATAAACATCGCATTTAACCTTGATTCTTTAATGAACAAAAAAAATTATTTCACTTGTGCTTGCCTTGTTAAAAAATTGAAAAACAATCCATGTTGTACACTCAAAATTTACAGTTTAAGATAATGACAAAAAATATGCTTACCCTTCTAAAGGGAACTCATAATACTCAAGAACTCGCCAACAGGATATCTGCCTAACTTCAAAAGCATTCAAAATTAAACTGCAAGTCACTCGCCCAAACTTGAGGAGATGCTAGTAAGGATTATAGAAGAGCCATGGCGATTTCAATTGTTTGGCCAAATAACCTCAACCTCCCTTGGCACTCTCAACCACTTAGCAACAAAATCCTTCGAAGCATTTGTCCAATCAAAAATAGTCTCCAAGTCTTGATTATTTTGTTTGTGTTTGTAAAGGTCCAATCACCTATTTACTTATTTTTTAATAGATTTTCTTTTAGCACCTAAAATCCTATAAATGGGGTCAAAGAGAGCATGCAAGTACATTTATAATATTTTGAACTTTGAGTTGTGTTGAAAATAATCCTCAAAACTTCTCTCTCGCTCTCTCATTACTCTCTTCAATGTTTTAACATTGTATATCCAAAATGTGCTCCTCGACATGATGAAAAGTAACAAGCTTAGACCAAAGAACCATCAACTAGGTCCAAAAGAACACTTCCCAGTTCAAGAGAGCTCATCAAAATTAAAGAAACATGCCTTTTATAAAGGCACTGGCCCAGCTCAAGAAGATTGGCCCAACAAGGACGAACTCACACACCAAAGAGCAATCATACTAGAAAAGGAGTACTTGCCAGAACCTATGAAAACACTAGTCCGAAGTAAAGAAGCCTTAGTATTTTCACACATTTGTCCTCACACTTGCCTATTTCCCTCACTAAATCACAAGCTCGGCAGTAAAAGCCTATGAAACACTCATCCAAATATTCATCTACACATTTGGTCCTAAGCCTTTATTACTTTGTTCACGTGTTTGTAACAGGCCAATCATATATTTATTCAGTTATTATTCTTTCATAGATTTTATTATAGAGCCAAATCCTTATAATAAAAGATCAAAGGGAGCATGTAAGGGCATCTAGTACTCTGAGCAATAAGCTTTGGCTAATAGAATTCTTAAATCATCAATCTTTAGACATTTCCTATTTTTTCATTCTCTTCACTGTTTTAACCACACAAATATTGTTAATAAGATTTAGACGTTATCAACATAGTATTTTGGATCCAACACATGAAGTGGTTGTAAATGGTGTCAGTATTTACTTTACATGGTGAGGTCTTAATTTGAAATATTTTTTCTTTTTTATTCAAAAAACGACAAGCTCTCTTCTAATTAATGTGTATGCTTATGTTCCTAATTATGTCAAAGAAGAATAAATGGAACAAAAACAAAGAAAAATAAAACAAAAATGAAAACAAATTAAACAAGAGAAGTGAAAAAACTTAACAAATTGAATAAAAACAAAAAATCAATTGTTTATTTTTGGTGTTACATCCATACCTGCTAACAAACAAAAATTAGAACAATAGATTTTAAAAAGCAACATAGATTTTGGAGAAAACTGAAGAAATAATGCAATATCTAATGGGCATAACAGGTGATCGTTACAAATCACATCCGAGAACAAGGTTTTTTTTTTCCATAAGGTAAGCAAATGAAAGAGAGAGATCAGGAGAGGCTATATATGGCTTTTTCTAGGGTTTATCTGTCGTGTGCATTTGAAGAGAGAAACTCTTCATCTCACTTCAGCTTTCTAGTGAGAATTTTTTTTCCAAGTGTAGTTTGATATCCTTCATCGACCTTATTAACCTAAAGTCAATTCGATCTAACTTATTACTCCCATAATTTTTCAGTGCTTATATTTGATAGATTTCTTTGATGCTTTACCTTATAGATGTAAGCCGTTTTTTATTGAACCACGTAAATCTATTGTTCCTAAATATGGTTGCCTTTAATTATTCTCCATCATATTTATGTGTGGTGCTAATTTTGTTCATCTAGGCTAATCCTATTACTCTATTAAGCACTCTCCAATAAATTTGTATTGAGCCCCTTCTATTGCAGCAAACTAGAATCAAAACCGCTAGCATTACCAAGTATGAGAGCATCTTTGTGTAAAGAGGGCTTGGTTATGACATTAAAGGAGAATGATTTTTTAATTGGCAGCAAACTAGAATCAAAACTTATGACATTAAAGGAGAATGATTTTTTAATTGGCAGCAAACTAGAATCAAAACCGCTAACATTACCAAGTATGAGAGCATCTTTGTGTAAAGAGGGCTTACTTATGACATTAAAGGAGAATGATTTTTTAATTGGCACAAATTAGGAGGTGATGCATAAAAAAGCACTCAATTCAACCACCCTCAAACTGGGAGGTGAGGTTCATCCAAAATTAGCATATCAAAGCACTACACATGATATGAAAAAATCTTAGCATCTTAAACAGAGTTTGTAACATTGGAATGTGATTATATAAGAAATCCCTCCTTTTCTCCCGACATAGTATCAAGGCAGGAAAACCCTAAGCACTCTCTCAATTCATCATGCACAACCTTTTTTATTTCATTTTGATCATATATAAAACCAAACCTTACATTCAAGCACTAATTATACTATAATTTGTGCAACTCCTGCCCTCGCACGATCACAACCTTTATTTAAACTATAACGTGAATGCCCCTTGTCTACAGTTTGTCTATGCAACTAGCATCGATTCGCATCATGTTATGCACTAACACATGTATGTTGCATGAGCACTCTTTCATACTTGCATGTGATAACCCAAATGCACACTATTGCTCCGACTGATTGGCTCCTCACACTTTACAAACAAGAAACTAATCACAAACCTTGCACCTGCATTTATGTCTACCATCAATTTGCAGCCTTGCATGCCACCTTTGTTTAATGTTTGTCCAACTTTTGCAACTACACCTAAAATGATCTACACTCAAAGATCAGTATTTTTTCTTCTCGCTCCTACGTTATAATGTCCTTTATGATTACTCTTCATGATTTAAAGTCATATTCCAATATAATACACGCATCACACTCAATGATAAGTTCTACTGATTTCTCACTAGTTTTCATTACAAACTTTCATTGATGCCTCCCACTGACAATGATAACGTCAGCTTCTCTAAGTGTAAACCTCTAATTATATTATTCCCACTTAATTGAGAAATAGTTCCGAACATTCTATAGCCTCCATAATCATTATATATGAGACTACTAAGACAATGTGAGATTCTCTCTAATCTACTAACAGAAAAGCAAGCAAGGTTTATACATTTTACTTTCACCTATTTTCTCCATAGCAAAAGAATGTATCCATCATGCAGAGTACAAGAGATGAGTTACTTGAGACCTTTTGCCTATAATCCTGAGTTACTTAACAAAGTGAAAAATTCTTGGTTTCGATATGTCCCTTTGGCTTTCATCCATCCCTTAAGCATCTAGGATTCTTCTAATATCCTGTTGAGTATGCAAGATGAGTTATTTTACAGCTGACCTAATAACAAATTTTATCATACTTTCCATAAAGAAATAGAAGATTTGATCATAGGGGCAAGGACCTTGCGAGGCTATACATTGCATACAGTATATAGAATCCCCCAAGCCATCATGAAACTGAGTGTCAAACCAAGCACTTTTGAAAAAAAAAAACAGTGATATTGTTGATGATCCAAAGCTCTCGATGTAGAGGCTTAGCAACTGAGAACCCAAATGATGACATTTCAAAATATTTGGAGATCAACTACGCTTTCAAGTACATGGATTATCAAATCATGCAATAAAATTGAGGCCACTCCCATTTTCATCATGGGATCAAGCCAAAAGTTGGTTTAACTCACTATCAAGCGAATCCAGTACTAGCTGGGACGACCTTGCCCAGAATTTCCCATCCAAACATATTTTGTTGGCAAAGCCCACACACATGAGAATAGAAATATCCAAATTCGTGCTAATGGAGGACGAGACTTTGGACAAAGCTTGGGAGAGGTTTAAAGACCTTTTGTGAACACGTCGGCACCATGTATGCTAAAGTGGATGCAGGTCTAGACCTATTATAATAAGTTAGCTAGGTCAACTCGAATATTTATCAATGAAATAGTAGGATGTATTTTCATGTGTAAGATGTAAGATATGGCTTATGAGCTACTATAAAAAATGACAAGGAAAATTTATAAGAGGAAGCAAACACTCCCCATGAAGCAAACAACTACTATCCAAAAGTCTTACCACGACCACACGTACTGCCTAAGTTGTTTCCTTAACCAGGCTAATAAGTTCATTCTCTATCTATTTAGACCAGCTTTAATGCCTTGTAGTAAACCTGATGAGGGCGCCATAATCAGGTGTGAACTAGACCATCAAAACAGAGAGTTACGCTCATATTCTCCAACTGTTGTTGCCTAGACACTAGATAGTAGTAGATGTGTTCTTAGGAAATAAAAAGCCCACATTTTGAGGTACGGTGTTGATGTACACTCATTTGATAGCATGAAAGAAGATAATAGAGAATTATCCAAAGCTAAGCAAACATCAGTGTATTAGCTCACATTATCGTATTACAGTTCACTAAACTTGGAGAGCAAACAATGCTAAAACGCACAAAAGTTCTTTTAGAATACCCACCATTTTGGCGACTATTATACTTTGGTAGCTTACTTAGATGTATGCATATTATCTATTAGAGCACTGAGACACTAGTTAGCCATCCATGCAATCTCATTACCTTTATTTGTATTCCTCCCTCCTGGGTGGATTAAGGAAAAAGTCGATGAGGCACAACTACACTCACATGGCCAAAAATGAGGGGTTACTATTCAGGAAGAGCAAAGAGAATGCCTAGTTACAACTAAATGGGTGAACTTATGGTTATTCTCTCCATCAAAGACATCATTGACCCATGGAGGCTTGAAGGGAAAGAGATCCTCATTGAAGATCATAACATCAATGCCATCAATTTGCTCCATCAAACCATGGATGATAGAGCCTAACCAACCTAATAACAGGCGGCCTAGAACCTGGTTTCCTTAGTTTAGATGGGTGTTTTTTTCCATTTTATCTCCAAAGATTCAAAAAATCTACTCATTTTGTGCAGAAAAAATTTTGCAGTGTATTTGTTATTGGGAATCATATAGATGGGGGTAACACGTTTTTTTTGCTTTGTTAGGGAGAATAAAGTCCATTTATTTATGCATAGTTGCATATTTTTTATAATCCCGCACTTTTGATATAAAATGCAATCTGGAAGTTTCAGGGAAAAGGAGAACCAAGTGCCTAGGTACCAAGCCCTCAATGCCTAAGAATCATGAAGCACATATTATAAATCTACCTTAATTTCCACAAAAATACCTGTCATATTGAGAGAATTCATAGCAGCTATATTTAAAGGAGTTGTTTGCATGATCAAAAAGACTTTTTGATGGATTCAAAGCAAGTGGTTGTAAGGGTCATCTCTAGGGATTTTTTGGGGTGCCCCAATGAAAGCCACTGGAAGAAATTTTTAGGCTAAGGGCACGGCAAATTAGAGAATCGCTACAGGTTTCATTTCTACACAAAACTAACTCTCGGATATTTCTCATCTTTCTACTTTATTTTTACTAAAATCATGTTTAAGATAGTAAAACTTCTAAACTTTTTTCTTTAGAATATGAGCTAATCCAATCTTTAGGGGTTCAATTTAGCCTATGATGTATTGATTTAATCATGATTTTGATTTAAGTATTGGAGTTCCTTTTATCTTGCATGTTCTATGTAATTTTTTTTAATCGTAATTGTTCTATTAATTGTTTGGCCAGTAGTTAGTAGATTATGGCTTCTATCTAAAAATAAGGTGAAAAATAAAATTATTGTGAACCAAATATGATGGTGATGAATCTTATATAAGAGATAACTACGATGAACCCATGTAGTCCCTATTGAACTCTAAAAAGTGTCGATGACATATACATATATTGAACCGAGAGATATGTAGGTTATGCAATAAAATACAAAAACTTTAACTTTGAGAGTAAGGTAGCGGCCACATCTGTTTGACGACAATAACCCAAGATACACTTCTTTGATTGAAGTGAAACTATCTAACTAAATCATTATAGTTGAAATCCAATCCCTAAGCCTTTACTATATTGATTTCCTCCAAACAAGATTAGCATAATAGTTGTAGTTAGTTTTATCTTTATTAGGTATAGGATTAGATTTCCTTTGCTTATAACCTTGTTTTAAAAATTCAATAATAACTAATAGATTCGATTGTAGTATTTATCGTGCAATCTCTGTGAGAACATATTCTTACTAACAATTTTATTACTTGAACGGCCACTAACTCTTAAATATGCATCAATCCTTGCATTGGCTACTCTTTAACTTTACATCTCCTAAGTAAACTATCATCATCCTCAAGCTCCATCAATGACAAAATCTCCCAACTATTATATTCATCTAAGCATCCCCCATGAAAGACTCCCCCAGCCTGCATATACTTATTTCCCTTCAAAGAAACAAAAGGGATAACATTGCTCTCCCAATTCAATAGTATCGTTTAATCAAATATCCATTTCATTTTGAACGTGTCTTATCTTCAGCCATTGCACCTAAATCCAAGACATTAAAATGCATTGCAACACCCTTATGAAACACATTTTGGAAAGAAAACAGACATATCTAGGATTTAGTTCTCTTTTTCTCAAATTAAAACTGAACACTTGAAGGTGTTTGTTCACTTCAAATTTATTGAGATGGATTGATTGACCGCTATAAAGCTCAATTGGTTGCTAAATGATTCGCCAAGTTCCAAGGGAGACTATTTTAATGCATCCTTAGTTTTAAGCCTGGACTTCATAAAAATTCTTCTAGTTGTAGCAATAATTAAAATTGAATTATCTACAAAAGCATATAAGTAGTATACTCCTATGGTGACAAACAACTAGCTCTTCGTATGAAATAATTTATTGACTATGTAGTTTAAACGGTATACATGGCCTCAAATGGAGCCCCAAGCCTGGTTTGATAAATTAAATAAAGTCATCTTAGGTGGGTTGCTAAAATGTAGAACCAAAAATATCTTCTGAAAAAAGCTATCTATGCCCTCAAATAGAGTCCACGGGCATGAAAAAATTTGCAAAATACTAGATGAGAATAGCCTTTCTGAAAGCAATACAAACTACTCTGGCTTAGTAGGCATAAAACTCCTTATAGGCATCATACTAGTTATTCAAGTTAATAACATATTTTTACTGAAAGTAACCATCATGACATCATTGAGGAAAAACACTATCTAGAAAGTTGCTTTATTAAGATATGAAAGAACGCAGGCACTTTCTTAGATTAAATTTGCATTTGCTAAAAAAGAAATATCACTTTCACATTAATAAAATACTAAAAATAAATAAAATAAAATAAAATAACCATACAAACCTCCTTGAAAAAACAGGCATCTCTCTATGGAAATTCAGATAATTTGTATTACTACATCATACCAATATCAAAGGATAGCCAGTAAGCTAACAACATTTTATTGTTAACGAGCAAACAGTTCATCTGTCCTTGGAGTGGTGAATCAACACACAAAAGAAAAAAAAAAGCATTGGAAGATATTTTATGAATTCTCAAATATACTGAAGTCTCTAGAAAAAAGCAAGTTACATAAATCTAAGCATTTGAATATTAAAACATTATGCAATGTTGATTATGTTAGCATAATTGAAGGTAAGAAATTGAAATTAACACGAGGAATTTTTGTAGAAGGAATACGATAAAAGCAAAAAATAGATTGTTCGTACTAGATTAACATTGAAGATCATATAGAGCTATAATTAATTCTGCATTATAATTTATGCGGGTTATTTGTTTTTAAAGAGAGTATGGTTTCCTAGTTGCTTAGCATAAAAATTGCTACTCCCCTCTCCAATTAAAAAGAAGTAAATAATATCATCACCAAAGCTCTAAGGAACCACTTTGTCAATGTTTATATGACAATATAAAACTAATAGATATATACGCTACAGCATAAGGAGTGGCATTAGCATATTGCGTAGGACTCTGAATACAGGAATTTCTTTTGATTCTTTTATTAATTTATTTCTACTATACATCCATTTACAAACCCAACATGTTTTCCTTTCTATCCAAGGTCAAAATCTCTCGCCAACTCTATCTAACATGAGTTTAAAAAGTTAATAGTAATAATGATTTAAACAATTGAAACATGCAAATGATTTTCTTTTGAAAAAGGGGTTTGCTCGAAAATTTAAGGGGGAATGATTTCTGAACTTGCATAAATAAGAAGTTAGACAAAAAAGCAGTCACTTTGTCCATCCTCAATTTGGAGAAAAGGTTCTTTGAAAATAACATCAAAATAAAATAATAAAATCTATCTACAAGATGAAGTCACCTGCCAACCTTCTTTATTTGAAACAATTGGTCTCATTATGTATGAAGAAAGATACAAAACAATAAAAGCATTTAGATGCCTATAATAAATTATGTTGAATTTTAGAAAATTGGATATACAAGCTGAAGAGTCAAATAAAATTTTAATAATTGCGATTTTGATTTGTTGCATACCACTCTCTTATTAAGAGCTTTATCAACACAATTATTGTATGGGTAAGCAACAATTTCCATGATCGAGGTAAATTCTAAGGTTCAATCAATGAGAGGAGTTAAATAAGGTGAAGGCTCAACTTAGAATAATTTTGTGAGGACAAGTAGAAGCATAATGGAAGCAACTAACAAATAATGAGAATGATGTAAGTCAAAGTTAAAAAGGAAGAACTATGCCACTACTGCAAGAAGGTTGTACAATAAATATTTTGTTGTAGGCTATTGCGAGGAAAGCTCAATGGAAAATGTGAAGAAAAGCAATTAAAGTTTTAGAGTAGCATTTGTTGCTGGGGTGGACAAAGATAAGCCTGATATTTTTGTCTCTTCAGCTGAAGATTCAAAAATTGAATTTTAAGGTCTATATCATATGATCCAAAATATGGTTTGATTTCTTTTAATGGTTTTCCAATGTGTAAAATGTTATTATCAGAAATGATATGAATTGTAAAATTATTAAGATAGGAATAATAAAAAATCAAGAAACATGACAGAATTTGAGATAGGTTAATATGTGCCATCTTTAGGAAAGAATATTAGATCTTTATGTTATTTGGACTCCATTGGGTGCAGATACACTACTGAAAGTGGAGTATTATATACTTTTAAAGGCTTAAATTTTTAAATATAGCAATCTCTGCTTCCTCTATTACAACAAAAATGATAGAATAGCATCATTTCTTTCTCATATAATTTGATTAGACTATAACAATGAGACATAGGCATATAAGAAAACGGAGCTTATTTGAGTCAAGTAAGAGAGGTTTAATTTATGATAAAAAATCTGAAGATTTAAAGCTTTTTAAGTATTATGACCCGAAAAAGCATCATAGCTTAAAGTTTTCTATTAGCGTTCATAGGACCAAAGATGTATTGGACCATGATTATTCACACATAAATCTAGGTGTTGGATCTAAAGGTCAATCCAATGAAATGCTTAGTTTTATAGAGGATTTGTCAGAAAGAAATTGAAATTTACTCAAGCAAAAAAAATGTATATTTGAAGCATTAAAAAGAAAAAGGTATGCCATGGATGAAACGGCAACAACAACAAGCCTTTATCCCACTAAGTGTGGTCGGCTACATGATTCTTTCTTCTTCATTGTGTCCTATTGAGAGCATATTTTCGTTTAATTCTAATAAATTAATATCATATATTATACAACATGTCCGAGTCTTTTTAGGTTTACATCTACCATTCTTAGCATAAGTTAAATTTAAAAATTTACTTTCCTAATAAGGTTGTCAGTGTCAAAGTTTTGAGAAAAATATGTTGAATGTCTTTTTTCCTAACCTTTCACAGCAATAAATAATAGGTTGTACAATCTATTTTAGATAAGTAATACTACATAATCTATTTTAGGTAATTTAATAATATATATTACTAATCTACATATTCAGCTAGAAGGAAAATAAATCAGAATAAAGATATTGAAAATATTTAAATAAGAAAGCTCCTAATTTAGCTGTCTGATTTCTATCATTCCTGATTGACATCCTCCTCAAATTGATACTGACTGATCAGGAAACATCAATTTGCCAAATAGAAATTTTGTCAGGACCAACAATCCTCAAATCGTGAGTGTCGAAGCCGCGAATGTCAAAGCCTCAGAGACAACTCCTGAACCTAATATGATTTGAGCAAAGAAAAACAAGAAATCCTCTATCGTTGTCTTCCATAAATTAGAATCATAGCCACAAGAAGGATTCGCGTCCAGTTACACGATCCAAATGCTACCGATCATAGCCCACAAGAAGAATCCAGTTACACGATCCAAATGTTGTCAATCATAGCCCACAAATAGAATTCAGTCACACAATCTAAATGCTACAGATCATAACCTACAAGTAGGATTTGCGTCCTGTCACACAATCCAAATGCTACCAATCATAGTTCCCAAGTAGGATCCACGTCTTGTCATACGATCCAAATGCTGTTGATTCTTCCTGCGACGACGATGACGATTTGTTCCCTGATTTTCACGCCAAAAGTGTTGAAGCTGAGATGTCGAAGCCGTGAGTGCCAAAACCGAAGATCTAGGGTTTGTCAAAGCCGAAGTCGTCGACCTAGAAAGGAGTGTTGAAGTTGAAGCCAAAGCTGAAGCCGACGAAGCGGTGGACGATGTCGCAGAAGCAGCGATGCCTAGCGAAAAAGATCTAAATCGAACAAATGATAATACAAACATAACAGCTCTCTTATTTTTCTCACATCTTCTTGTGATTTTCACTCGTGATTTCCTCTTTTTTCCTCCACCATGTTTTCTATCTCTTAAACCTTAATCGGAAAAGTTTCCTGCGATCTATATGGAGGGTTTCGCTCAACCCACCACTAGTTCTGAATCAGCCAGGTAGGATTCAACCACCACCACTGCAGGATCTACGATTCGAAGTGGACCTGACCTCGCAGTTTACTACTGACCATGAGTTCTCTCAGCAGATAACTCGTGTTCCTGCTGCAGTTCTTGGACGAGAAGTTCAAGGAGACAACTCATAAGTTGGAGCAGGAGTCGGGTTTTTTCTTCAATATGAAGCGCTTTGAGGAGACAGTGCTTGACGAAGACTGGGAGGAGGTGGAGAGGTATCTCTCGGGGTTTACCAAGGTGGACGATAACCGATATTCGATGAAGTTTTTTTTTAGAGTCGGAAGCAGAAGTATCTCGAGGCTTTGGATAAGAAAGAACGGTCGAAGGCTGTGGATATACTGGTTAAGGATCTCAAGGACTTCGCTGCTTTTAACGAGGATCTCTTTAAGGAGATCACCCAGCTCCTGACCCTCGATAATTTTAGGGAAAATGAGCAGCTATCCAATATGGAGATACCAAATCAGCAAGGGTCGTAATGCTCTCCGAGCTTAAGAAGTTGATAGAGGCTAATCCTTTGTTCTGTGACAAGCTGTAGTTCCCAAACCTTAATAATTTGAGACTGAGGATGCTGATCAATCAGAGTTCGAATTGGCAGCATCAACTGTGTAAAAATCATAGGCCAAACGCCGACAGCTCAGAGCAAGCATTCAAAGGCGTCTGTTGACCTCGCTTTCGCTCGAGGTGTAGTTTTCCCCTCCTTAGTAGCCTAGGATCTAGCCGTAGGACTTTTTTGTCGACTACCCTTAGAAAACTAGTGAAGGAGCCCTCCCCGTTAGCAGTTCTAGATTTTTTTTATCGACTTGAGGTTCCATTTAGTAGTCTTGACGGCTATTGCCTAGCAGGTAAGGCTACTTCGAAAGAACTCGAGGAGCATTCCTATAGAACTGTCAGCCTTAGGATTAACTCTACTCGTTGATTTGGCGCTGATGCGCTCTTCGCCGTCTTGTTTAATCGAATTTAAGCCGAAATCTTGATAGTATTCGGACCGCGACGCGTTTTTAACCCGATCGATGCCGAGGTTACCCGGACGACTCCGGGTGATAAAACAGACTGCGCCGATGCGTCCGGAACATCGATTTTGCTAGGGGGGACGTTCGTTTCATTGTGACAACGCGTCTTGGGGAAAATACCTATTTAAGCNTATATCTCATATCTTAACTTTCATATATATATATATATATATATATATATATATATATATATATATAATTTTGATGTTTTAAATATACATATAAATATATTTATTTGGCTTTTAAAAAGTGACTAGCACTATTTTTAATGTGATATGAAAGATTCCAGTATTGTCTGTATAAATACATAAGAATTGTGTTATTTATGTAAATGCCCCTAAAAAAATCTCCTATTAGTTATTAGTTATTATATGGTAGCGGCCCTAAGTAAAATTAATCTGGAGAGAACAATCCAATCTAGAAGTTGTTTTGGAAGCTAATGTAAGAAAATAATCACATTTATCATTAGACTCAATCAACCAAGTTGTGATTGATGAATTGTAGAGTACAAACCGCTGAGTAGGAGATGTCGGGCATGAGCCGCTATGTGAAACAAGGAAGGTCATCAAACAAACATTATTCTTTCATCAGCTGAACTCAAGTTGCCCATATGAAGAAGCGATTATGTCCTTTCATGATCTTTGTGTTTGCTTAATCAAGGAATGCCTCATTTGTATCAAGGTCGATTAGACTAAGTGATGAGTTATCTTTGAATTCAAAGTTTCGAATAGACTACCAAAAATGTAAATCGACAAATGTGTGGCGAAGAGAAGGTGATATATATAGTGTTGATTAAAATAATATAACATCAAAAAAAGACAAAACAGGATAAGCCAGAGATCAATAGAGATTTGTGTAAGAATAACCTAGTTTTGTTATAGGTAAGAAAAACCTCAATAACTTGTGAAAAATATATGAAACAAGGATGGATAATTGATCAATGCGCACTATATCTTGATCATTTCTTAGAGGACACAATAATCTTCTATCTTCAACTTGTTATTTCCTTTTTCCCTCGCCCTTTTCTTAAAGTATGAGTCCACGAACGGATTAACATTCAACATCATTTTAAGGTGCGAAATGCATGAATCATGGTAAAGACAAGAAGAAAAGATAGGTAAGGAGAAAAACTAGGAACGGGGAATATATTTGAAAACTTGTGACTCATTAGATTATTGAGTTGAAAGAACAAACGACAATTATAAAAAGAGAAACACTAGCACAATCATCAGTGGAATGGGCCCCGCCACCTCATCCAAAAGCTTTAGATGAGGTAAGAGAGAACTCACCACTGAAATCATAAGGATCACACGACATGCAACAAGTTAGGAAGTTGGATCAAAGTTGGATTGGGTCATACATCACACAAGAACATGTCAGTTTAGGACCTTATAAATTGACAATATATACGAAAAAAATATCTAGAACATAGAGCAAAGATAATCTCAAACTCTTTTACCCATAAAGCAATATTTTATTGAGAACATAGATATAATTGGGGAACTTGCTTAAGCAAAATCAACTATAAAACTAATTATTATTATTATTATTATTATTATTATCATTATTTAAGGTTATGCTCTATTTCGATAACTCTACTACAATTCCATTTCGACAACTCTATTACAATATCCTTGGAAAAATATAATAGGGTGAGATTTTAAAGTTAAAAAGTAAGAAAACTACTCCCAAGGGGAAAGTTTAAGACCTTCAGGAAAAAAAACATTATGGGAGTAGCCCAAGAAGCCCCGAAGAAAATAAGACCTATAAGAGGGTTGGAAGCCCCGATGCCAAATAGCAATGTTGACATTTGTTGCATGAATTGGAGCATCATTAGATGGGAGATCGGTTATCCCACGACTTGTCTCAAACTCTCTTCTCCCGCCATGTCTCTCACTCATTGTTCGATGGTCCTCTCTACCACTAGCACGTTCAACTCCGTCCAAGTTCTCACCATTTATCACCTCTTATGTCAGCACTTGGGACTTCATATTCAAGTTTAACAGGGTCGAATATGTTACGCGAGACTAAGACAGAAAATGTAAATNTCCGTCCAAGTTCTCACCATTTATCACCTCTTATGTCAGCACTTGGGACTTCATATTCAAGTTTAACAGGGTTGAATCTATTACGCGAGACTAAGACAGAAAATGTAAAAAAAAAAAAAACACTCACCCATCAAATTCAATCGCACGAGAACCTACAAAAAAGTTGGCTCGGATGTATTGCTAACTGTCACAACTACAAATGGCTAGACCTTCGAATAAGAAGTATGAAGGATTGAACCTCCTTGCAACACTTCATCTTCTAGGCCAATGGCCACCTAAGTTAGCTGGGAAGATGCGGGCATGTCCCTCAAAGTTGTTCCAGACAAGCCTTCTCATTTGAAAGTCCGACTTTCCCTTTTTTTTCCTAAGAGCCTCTGCTTTTTTTTCATCTCCTCATCTTCGACATGTCGGTTTGCAATTAGGTGCGATTCGCAATTGTAGAAAACTGTCAGTGAAGCAAATCAGAGAAGACTGAGGGCAAAATCAAATGAGATTCATGAAAACCTCACCGCCCTATCTAAAAGCCAAAAGTTCAAAATTTAAGGGAGTAATTGTATTATGAGCATTTATTTCTATTTCTAAGATTAATTTTAAAAAACTTAATTTTCTTATTCTTATCACAACATAGCTACATAAGATGCGAGAGAATCAGAGTACTAAATATGTNACCTAAGTTAGCTGGGAAGATGCGGGCATGTCCCTCAAAGTTGTTCCAGACAAGCCTTCTCATTTGAAAGTCTGACTTTCCCTTTTTTTTCCTAAGAGCCTCTGCTTTTTTTTCATCTCCTCATCTTTGACATGTCGGTTTGCAATTAGGTGCGATTTGCAATTGTAGAAAACTGTCAGTGAAGCAAATCAGAGAAGACTGAGAGCAAAATCAAATGAGATTCATGAAAACCTCACCGCCCTATCTAAAAGCCAAAAGTTCACCGCCCTATCTAAAAGCCAAAAGTTCAAAATTTAAGGGAGTAATTGTATTATGAGCATTTATTTCTATTTCTAAGATTAATTTTTAAAAACTTAATTTCTTATTCTTATCACAACATAGCTACATCAGATGCGAGAGAATCAGAGTACTAAATATGCATAGGAGCCCGTAAATCCCTTCTTCGTATCTCAACGATCCAATCGAGAGTTGACTTCTTCCAGAATATAAATATCTAAGCCTAAAAATCTAGAAAATAATAGGCCTAAAAAAGCTATAACATAATATATTTTACATATAAAATAAAATTAAGATAAAAAAGGATCACAAACAGCCCCTTAGTTTTATTATAAGAAATTTTAAATAAAAATAACTATAATTGTTTTAATTTTAATTTAAAGTCCTTTGACAAGCATCACAATGAATCTTTTAAATGAAAAAAGAGCCCTTATGAGCAATCACTAAGGCCACTAAAAGTAGACTGTTTGGAACGAGAAAATATTTTGTCTGAATACCGCACGTCCGGACTGCCAACCACCAGTGGCCACATCCTCATACACCCCATCTGTGACAACGGATCATCAATGGTAGACCGTCCGAACAAAATATTTTTTTGTTTGGAGCTTTAACCCAGTAAAGTAAAACCCTTAAAAATTTTGAAATTCCTCAAATTTTTAGAAGGTTAAATTGAGATTCTTGTAAGCCCACCCAATATTTTCACTGCCTTACCGCTGCTACTGCCAGCAGGTGCTAGGGCATTTCGCTTCTCCAATTAATATAAGCTTCATCAAGAAGAAGGGCTATGAAGTTAGCTCGAATATCATTAATAACTTGAATATCGATTCAAATTTTAACTCGGATCGAGAACAGATCGAAGTAAACGAGCCGAACTATGAGCCAAAAGTTTAGATATACTTTTTTTCAAGCCAATTTTGAGTCATACATGAAATTGACTCGTTATTTTTATTTATAAAATTATATATATAATGCTAAGTAAAATTGAATATAATGTGTCACGATCTGGTAGGAACGGATCATAAAAACTTAATTTGAATCGGTTAATTTCAATTTTGAGCCGGATCAAACTGATTCCAAATTGAAACAGATCCAAACAACTCAATTTGAGCCAACCACACCAAATCTATTCGAGCAGCAAACCCCAGCTCGGCTCGAACTCGGATCGTTAACCACCCAAATTATAGACCAAGCAATCAATTGTTAACATCAATTTTAATATATCGACAAAACTTCAGGGNAAACAGATCCAAACAACTCAATTTGAGCCAACCACACCAAATCTATTCGAGCAGCAAACCCCAGCTCGGCTCAAACTCGAATCGTTAACCACCCAAATTATAAACCAAGCACTCAATTGTTAACATCAATTTTAATATATCGACAAAACTTAAGGAAAAAAAAAAAAGCTAATTTGACTAGTGGGATAGTATAATAACTGAAATTCAAGTTTTACTTCACAAATGTAGCATTGCACAAACATTAAACATCAATTAAAACTATAACAAAACATAAAACATTGACAGACATCCAGAGTCCCAAAATGTTTTACTTTCAGAATCCTCACCCAAGGGAGCTATAAATATTTAACTAATGGAAGATATGTACAAGAGAGTAAGGTTGATTGGATAAGGAAAAGTTGAAAGAAACTGGAGAAAATTTCACCTGCACCTGATTTGCTTGACACAATTTCTACTCTCTCTTTTTTTTTCCCTTGAAATTCATCACAGCAATAGGCAGAGCATGTCCTCCAAGCAATTTTATTCACAACTAATTTCCTGAAACCAATGCAGCACAGCAAGCAAATTAAAGGGAGAGAGAGGGCAATGAAAGCAAATCAAAGAACAAATGGCCAACTTGATTTCCTCAATATGAGTCATGGGCTGGACTATCTGAATGCATGTCCATGGATGAATCATGGGAGTTGGTCTCCCGGTTGCCATCGTTGGTCCGAGCTCCTGCACCAGAAGGCATGGTGCCGCCGGCCAAATAGAAGTCATCAGCTTGAGCAAGCTGAAATGGTTGGAGACTCCTACGAACAGGGCTTGAAAGAGCATTTGAAAAGACTGAGTTCTTTGATTGTTCAGCCTGATTGGATGATCGAGTTGGAAACCCGACGGTTGAAGAACCATGTAGGCCATTAGGGGTCTGCATGTTTAGGGTTAATAGGGGAGAGGCAGCTTGGGGTTGCTGGCCAGCGTAATGCACTCTTGGAGATGCTGATGTATCATGTCCACCATCATCAATCTCATTCTGTGAGAAGCCAAAAATCTTGGAGCTTTAACAAGAAGGAACGAATACAAGAGTTAAGAATAAATTATAATTTATGATCATCTGATACCAAAAATAATGATTCGATTTATGTTAAGGAAGGGGTAGACCTACATATTGTATGAAAAATGATCTTAATTTATTAGAATTAAGTGAACATTTCACACTCAAAAGGACGCAATAGAGAAGTAGCCAACCCCACTTAGTGGAATAAAGGCTTGCTGTTATTGTTGTTGTTGTTGTTGTTGATACCAAAAATAAATAAAATGCAGAGAATCAAACAAAACCATGTTTACAAATTGATGTCATATTGAATGGTGGAACCTGCAAATAGCCAACTATATCAGCTAATGTAATTCTGGAACCTTCTTCATGTTGCCTTACAATCCACTGGTAGATTTTCTCCTGAATAGAAAAACGAAAATCAAATGTGTATTCTTAAAACCACTATAGACTTGTGCTCTGAAAAATAGTAGAAAACTTTAAAATAATAAACTTAAAAACATCAGGAGCAGGTAGTATGGAAATTAGTGCAAGTTATACAAATTATTATACTTGGTATATGAAATAAAACAAGTTTTGCAGGACTGCAGATACCTTCAAACAAACTGTCCAAATGTACATAGCTTGATTTTCAGATGTGGTTTAACTCATCATTTGATTAGTTTCAAATGATTTCTATGGAGATCTGAAACAAACTGGCCGACTACAATGATTTGATTCAAACTAGGAAAGTCAAACTTATTCATGCATAGCTCAGGAAAAAAGGAAAAGAACCATGGTGGACCCTTCAGAAAAAAATTAGCTGCTACGTGGGACCTTTAATAGAAGATATTTAATTGAAAGGACTATTGAAATGCAATGTAAGCTACAAATGATCATGGAGTATTAATAAGATGAAGAGCAGGCATGTGCAAATGTGGGAAATATCAATAAGAAAGTCCCAATAAACTGTCCAGAATATTATAAAATAATAATTTAAGTATTGAATCCAAATCAATTCGGGAGACCTACCTAAGGAATAGAGCACTTGAGGATGAGAGAGAGAGAGAGAGAGAGAGAGAGAGAGAGAGAGAGAGAGTAGTAGCACAATAATGAATAGTAAATTTGCATAACCATTATTTATGATACTCCCTATTTATAGGAACGAGTCAAGGTGCTATTACATGTTGTACCCCTAGAGTACATAGGTACGATGGGATATTTTAGTCTTATACATAGATTTAACCCGTGGGGCCCATGGTTATGGCCATATAACTATTGGATTAAGCGGCCATTAGTTCGAGTGGCCGTTATCCCGAAAAGCTGTTAGGCCAAGTGACTATTAGGTCGGGCGGCCGTTAGTGCAAGCGACTGTCAAACCGGATAATTGCTCGTCTGGGCGGCCATCAGGCAAGGCCGGAAAGAGACAGGTTCATCCAAATAGATTTGGTTCGATGGACTCTTCAAGGATGAGCTACGTTTATATCTTTCTAAGGTGCTCTGTCTTTCCGATGTGCGTAGGTTGGCCGGCTAAGCACTCGGTTCGAAATTTTCCTTGGTAGACCCTACGGAGCCACATCACCTCTTTCGCTATCCATAAGAAGTTTTTGCAACTACTGTTGACACATTTTGATGTACATTAAAGTTCCTCGATTCTCTTGCTCCTTGAATGCGATAACTGAGATAAAAACAAGAGAATCTAGGTTTTGAAACAAGTTTATGATATTCATGACTATTTAATACACAAATTAACTATTTCTTGACTTCTGTGGCAAAACCATTATGAATGTGGTATGGAAACTTATCTTCCAAGCGCTCTTTTGGATTCCTCCTTGGTTTCTTAGCAGTGTTGAGCATGAAGGATGGGAAGTTTCTGAAATCTGTTAGCAAAGAGGTCTGGGCTTTAGTGTTCCAGGTCATGAAGGAGAAGGCGAAGTCCAGCTCTAAGATTTAGCGGCTTGGGAGGCATGTTGTGCCCGAGATGAGGGTCCCCGACCCTGTGGCTGAAGTAGGGTCTTCTGACTCGAACAACAACCGCTTCGCAAATGGCTCTTTGACAGCGGAGTGTGG
>JXCR01075131.1:120794-154163 GCA_002079205.1 Phalaenopsis hybrid cultivar | reverse complement strand
GGGGGGGGTGGTGTTCTTAAAGGTGGACACCTAATGAGATTGGTCTATCGACCTTCCTCTCAAGGAGGCGACTGACCTCCCTGACTACCTAATGAAGGTTATGCGAGGCATGACCTATTCCGACTTGTGCGAAACTTCAGATCGATGCAGGCTCTGGCTATCTCCGTCTCTCACTACCAGGCTAAAAGCCTTGGTTCACGAGGAGAAGAAGAAGACTGCCAATCAAATGGTGACCGAGATATCAGAGGGCATAAGACAGACATAACTGAAGCTCCTGCGCCTGTATATGAAGTTAAGAAATTCAACTTAAGCATGGGAGGCTAGGGCCGAGAAATATGAACAGACTATTGTTGCCCTAGCTGCCAAGAACAAGGAGTTGTTAGCCAAATTGTTGGAGATAATTATGAGAGATAACCGCGTGGTGGCACTCTCGGACCAGATCCAGATGGATCTCACCATCACTGCTAAGCGCTTTGTAAAGGATGTACTAGTTGACCCGAAGTGGGGCGACATGGACAACTTGGCCTCCCTCTTTGCCGATTCCGATGACGATGGTATGAGGCCGACAGTGGTGGCAAACCTGCGGTTGTTTAGATTTTTGTATATGCTTCCTCTACTTTTTTTCTTTTTTATTTTTTTTGGACGCATTTTTTATACCGTTCGGTCATGCTGGGCCGACGCGCACCATGTATTCAGAATAGCTTTGTATATATTTTTAAAGTGATTGATAGAAAGATTTCTCGCATCATATTCTTCTTTTTATGGGTTATATTTCTTTGACTGAGAGAGCTCATGGGTGTGTGAATGAATAGTTTGGAAATGTCATAAGTCTAGCATCACGCTTAATTATCCCTTAACTGCGAACTCAATCGATCAATCTCGCCTATATATCAAGGTTTCTAGATTGAGGCCGAGCTGAGTTACCATGTTGTTGTTGTTTATCGATTTTCGGTTGGAGCTCAACCGGACGATCGCTGCGGTTGGCAGTCTTCATATTAGGGCTAAGTCGAGTGATCTTGGCTCACGGCTGGTTGTGACTGTCTCCATGTGGCGCTTAGTTGGGTGATCTTAGTGCCACGGCTGGCTGTCTACATTTTAAGGTTCAGTCGCGCGATCTTGGCTCCAAGGCTAGCTATCTTCATTTGACGCTCAGTTGGACGATCTTAGAGCCACGACTGACTATCTTCATATGAGGGCTCAGTGGGGCGATCTTGGCATCACGGGCGGTCGTCTTCATTTGGAGCTCCGCTTAGCAATCTTGGCGTCACACTGGTGTCTTCATTGGGAGCCACGACTGACCATTTACCTTTGGCGCTCAATCGGGCGATCTTGGCGCCACGGCTGGTTGTCCTTACATAAGGGCTCAGTCGGGTGATCTTAGCGCCACGACTGGTTGTCTTCATTTGGTGCTCAGCCGGACGATCTTGGCGCCACAGCTGGTTGTCTTCATTTGACACTCAGCCGGATGATCTTGGTGCCACAACTTGTTATCTTCATGTCCCAGATTGTATCGGGCAACCTTGAATCCACGGTCCGTCAGTCTTCACTTCTCAAGCCTCTCGTCAGCCATATTGTTGACTTCCTAATTTTTCCCAATTAGCCCTGCACTTTTCTATCCTGACAAGTGTTGCACCTTCAGTTAGTGTGGAATTCAATAATTTCATACACATTTTTAGTTGAAGAGAATCTCAGTATGCAAAACAAGGAGAGAAAATATTTTTTATTTATGATTGCCCTATGGAATACAGAGTGGAATTTATGGGAAGAATTTCTTAAGATCATCCCCACTCCAAGTCCAGGGGACCTCATTCTCAGTGTAGGTTTTCAGCTTGCATGCCCCAGGCCTCGCCTAGCGGTAGATGATCTAAGGTCCGCTCCACGTTTGGTCTAGATTTCTTATTGTCTATATTCGCACCGCGGGGTCGACCTCCTTTAGCACTAGGTCTCCAGGGGAAAAGACCCTTTCTTGGAAGTATCGGTTGTAGTATCGGTCGACTCTCCTCTTGCCCTCTTCTTGTTGTAGAGCCCATTGTGACTGGGCTTCTTCTACAAGGTCGACTGTGAGTACCGTTCTCTTGTTTGCTTCCAGCCATTCTCGGAGATTTTCCTCATTGAACGTCATTGCCGCAAGGACTCTCTGACTGTTATGGTTGTGCTCGACAAGCAACATGGCCTTCATCCCGTGCGAGAACATGAACAAAGTTTGGTCGATTGTAGTTGACAGAGTTGTGCGGACGGCCCACAAAATAGACAAGAGGGCCTCCGCTCAACTATCTTTTGCACCTCCACTTTTTCCTCAACAAGTTAAGGATGATTTTATTCCGCCTCGGCCTGGCCATTGGCTCGCGGACGATGAACTGGCGTGAATTTTAGGTTTATTCATTGGTTTTAGCGAAAGTTTTAAACTTTCTTGTCCGCCAACTCGCCCCGTTATTTGTGATGATAATTAGTGATAGGCAATAGCGGCAGATCAAGTCGGTCCATATGAAGTTATGGACGATGTCTATTGTCATCCAAACGAGGGCTTTTGCCTCAATCCACTTTGAAAAATAATCCACTGGCACTAGAAGAAAATGATGATGTCCTTTGAAAGGAGGGAATGGTCCAAAAATGTCTAAACCCAGACGACGAATGGTCACAGGCTCATCATAAGGGTTTCCCCGTAGGGGAAGATTGTTGTATGTGAATGTGATAGGGGTACAACCTCCTCTTCTTTGTATGGATGCAAGGTTGCACAACTCACCCGTCCTGGTGGGAGCTTCGTCAAGGGGTGTTTGTTCCTCCGAGGATAGTCGGGATTATCCCGGCAGTATGGACGACATTCGTCAGGACAAGCCCGAGCATGGACTCTAGCGTTGGCGCCTAAATGCACTCTACATGTTGCCTATTCACCTGTGTGGATCCTGCACTAAACTTGATTCGAAACCTACTTCGTAATTTAGGCTCTCATCTCATGTTTTTCTTTCTGCGTGCATTCCCCAATGTCATCTCGTGGGGGATCCACTTTGGCCACTGCCCTTTGGTCACTCCATTCTCTTTGTGATAGTTGTGCTCCTCTTATTGTTGACGACATGATTTCACGCTCACCGCACCTTTTAGGATATTGAATCCAAATCATCAGAGAGAATTGCATAAGTAATAGAGCGTTAGAGGATGGGAGAGGGAGGGAGAGAGAGAAAGAGGGAGCAGTAGCATAGTAATAAGCAATAAATTACTTACCACGACCGCATTAAGAGGAGCACAACTCTTCATTCATGATATGAACTACAAAATGGGCCAAGGTGCTATTACATGATGTACCCTTAGAGTACGTAGGTATGGTGGGGATATTTCAGTATTATGCATGGATGTAACTAGTGGGGCTCATGGATATGGTCGAGCGACTATTGAACTGGGTGGCCATTAATCTGGTCGACTATTGGACTGGATGGCCATTAGTCCGAGCGGCTGCCAGGCCAGGCAACTATCAGGTCGGGTATTCGCTAGTCCGAGCGGCCATCAGGCCAGGTCGAGAAGCGTTAGGTTCATCCGAATAGATCTAATTCGATGGACTCCTCAAGGATGAGTTACTCTTACATCTTTCTGAGGTGCTTCGTCTTTTAGATGCACATGGGTTGGCCGGCTAAGCGTGCATTTCGAAATCATCCTTAGTAGACCCCACGGGGCCGCATCACCGCTTCCGTTGTCCACAAGGTGTCTTTGCAATATACATTGACACATTTTCAATAGACATTGACACATCGAAATATAGCTCGTTTTGAAACTATTTCCATAAAACTAAAAAAGCTAAGATAACAAGATGAGGTATCACCTACATTACTAAATGCTTCTCTGTTGCAGGTACCTTCACAGGAATTTTAGTCAAGGTTCGGTAATGTTTTATTGTGTTGTAAGAGAGTCATCCCTACCACGATGAACATGGATAATGATTGTAAAGACATAAAAGGTGGAATGCATAGTCAAGAACTGTCAACACACGTTTCTCCCACTATGGATGCACATCCAGCTCGATGTTTGTGAGTAACTAGAATTTAGCTTGTTTAATTGCTCATATTTGACTGATTCATTAAATAAAAAATTGAACCATAAACATCGTGGTAGGGATGACCAAAGAACCTCTTCAATGCTTTAACATTGTATACCTAAAATGTGCTCCTCAACATGATGAGAAGTAACAAGCTTAGACCAAAGAACCATCAGCTAGGCCCAAAAGAACACTTCCCAGTTCCAGAGAACTCATCAAAATTAAGGAAACATGCCTTTTAGAAAGGCACTGGTCCAGCTCAAGAAGATTGGCCCAACAAGGACGAACTCACCCAGCAAAGAGCAATCATCCTGGAAAAGGAGTTACTTGCCAGAACATATGAAAACACTAGTCCGAAGTAAATAAGCCTTAGTAATTTCACACATTTGTCCTCACACTTGCCTATTTTCCTCACTAAATCACAAGCTCGGCAGTAAAAGCCTATGAAACACTCATCCAAATATTCATCTACACGTTCGGTCCAAAGCCTTGATTACTTTGTTCATGTGTTTGAACAGGCCAATCATATATTTATTCAGTTATTATTCTTCATAGCTTTTATTATAGAACCAAATCCTTATAATAAAAGATCAAAGGGAGCATGTAAGGGCATCTAGTACTCTGAGCAATAAGCTTTGGCTAATAGATTCTTAGATCATCAATCTTTCGACTTTTCCTATTTTTTCGTTCTCTTCACTGGTTTAACCACACAAATATTGTTGATAAGATTTAGACGTTATCAACATAGTATTTCGGATCCAACACATGAAGTGGTTGTAAATGGTGTCAGTATTTACATTACATGGTGAGGTCTTAATTTGAATTATTTTTTCTGTCTTTTTTATTCAAAAAACGACAAGATCTCTTCTAATTAATTTGTATGTTTATGTTCCTAATTATGTCAAAGAAGAATAAATGGAACAAAAACAAAGAAAAATCAAACAAAAATGAAAACAAATTAAAGAAGAGAAGTGAAAAAACTTAACAAATTGAATAAAAACAAAAAATCAATTGTTTATTTTTGGTGTTACATCCATACCTGCTAACAAACAAAAATTAGAACAATATATTTTTAAAAAGCAACATAGATTTTGGAGAAGACTGAAGAAATAATGCAATATCTAATGGGCATAACAGGTGATCATTACAAATCACATCCGAGAACAAGTTTTTTTTTCCATAAGGTAAGCAAATGAAAGAGAGAGATCAGGAGAGGCTATATATGGCTTTTTCTAGGGTTTATCTGCCGTGTGCATTTAAAGAGAGAAACTCTTCATCTCACTTTAGCTTTCTAGTGAGAATTTTTTTTCCAAGTGTAGTTTGATATCCTCCATCGACCTTATTAACCTAAAGTCAACTCGATCTAACTTATTACTCCCATAATTTTTCAGTGCTTATATTTGATAGATTTCTTTGATGCTTTACCTTATAGATGTAAGCCGTTTTTTATTGAACCACGTAAATCTATCGTTCCTAACTATTTTTGCCTTTAATTATTCTCCATCATATTTATGTGCAGTGCTAATTTTGTTCATCTAGGTAAATCCTATTACTCTATTAAGCACTCTCCAATAAATTTGTTTTGAGCCCCTTCTATTGCAGCAAACTAGAATCAAAACCGCTAGCATTACCAAGTATGAGAGAAACTTTGTGTAAAGAGGGCTTAGTTATGACATTAAAGGAGAATGATTTTTTAATTGGCAGCAAACTAGAATCAAAACCGCTAGCATTACCAAGTATGAGAGCATCTTTGTGTAAAGAGGGCTTAGTTATGACGTTAAAGGAGAATGATTTTTTAATTGGCACAAATTTGGAGGTGATGCATCAAAAAGCACTCAATTCAACCACCCTCAAACTGGGAGGTGAGGTTCATCCCAAATTAGCATATCAAAGCACTACACCTTATATGAAAAAATCTTAGCACAATAAACAGAGTTTGTAACATTGGAATGTAATTATATAAGAAATCCCTCCTTTTCTCCCGACATAGTATCATGGCAGGAAAACCCTAAGCATTCTCTCAATTCATCATGTACAACCTTTTTATTTCATTTTGATCATATATAAAACCAAACCTTACATTCAAGCACTAATTATAATATAATTTGCGCAACTCCTGCCCTCGCACGATCACAACCTTTATTTAAACTATAACGTGAATGCCCATTGTCTACATTTTGTCTATGCAACTAGCATCGATTCACATCATGTTATGCACTAATACACATGTATGTTGCATGAGCACTCTTTCATACTTGCATGTGAGAACCCAAATGCACACTATTGCTCCGACTAATTGGCTCCTCACACTTTACAAGCAAGAAACCAATCACAAACCTTGCACCTGCATTTATGTCTACCATCAATTTGCAGCCTTGCATGCCACCTTTGTTTAATGTTTGTCCAACTTTTGCAACTACACCTAAAATGATCTACACTCAAAGATCAGTATTTTTTCTTCTTGCTCCTACGTTATCACGTCCTTTATGATTACTCTTCATGATTTAAAGTCATATTCCAATATAATACGCGCATCACACTCAATGATAAGTTCTACGGATTTCTCGTTAGTTTTCATTACAAACTTTCTTTGATGCCTCCCACTGAAAATGATAACGTCAGCTTCTCTAAGTGTAAACCTCTAATTATATTATTCCCACTTAATTGAGAAATAGTCCCGAACATTCTATAGCCTCCATAATCATTATATATGAGACTACTAAGACAATGCGAGATTCTCTCAAATCTACTAACAGAAAGGCAAGCAAGGTTTATACATTTTACTTTCACCTATTTTCTCCATAGCATAAGAATTTATCCATCATGCAGAGTAGAAGAGATGAGTTACTTAAGACCTTTTGCCTATAATCCTAAGTTTCAACGGCAACAAAGTGAAAAATTCTTGGTTTCGATATGTCCCTTTGGCCTTCATCCATCCCTTAAGCATCTAGGATTCTTATAATATCCTGTAGAGTATGCAAGAAGAGTTATTTTACAGCTGACCTAATAACAAATTTTATCATACTTTCCATAATGAAATAGAAGATTTGATCATAGGGGCAAGGACATTGCGAGACTATACATTGCATACAGTATATAGAATCCCCCAAGCCATCATGAAACTGAGTGTCCAACCAAGTACTTTTGAAACAACAAACAGTGATATTGTTGATGATCCAAAGCTCTCGATGTAGAGGCTTAGCAACTGAGAACCCAAATGATGACATTTCAAAATTTTTGGAGATCAACTATGCTTTCAAGTACATGGCTTATCAAATCATGCAATAAAATTGAGGCCACTCCCATTTTCATCATGGGATCAAGCCAAAAGTTGGTTTAACTCACTATCAAGAGAATCCATTACTAGCTGGGACGACCTTGNATTCAAAAAATCTACTCATTTTGTGCAGAAAATATTTTGCAGTGTATTTGTTATTGGGAATCATATAGATGGGGGTAACACGTTTGTTTTGCTTTGTTAGGGAGAATAAAGTCCATTTATATATGCATAGTTGCATATTTTTTATAGTCCCGCACTTCTGATATAAAATGCAATCTGGAAGTTTCAGGGAAAAGGAGAGCCAAGTGCCTAGGTACCAAACCTTCAATGCCTAAGAATCATGAAGCACATATTATGAATCGACCTTAATTTCCACAAAAATACTTGTCATATTGAGAGAATTCATAGCAGCTATATTTAAAGGAGTTGTTTGCATGATCAAAAAGACTTTTTGATGGATTCAAAGCAAGTGGTTGTAAGGGTCATCTCTAGGGATTTTTTGGGGTGCCCCAATGAAAGCCACTGGAAGAAATTTTTAGGCTAAGGGCACGGCAAATTAGAGAATCGCTACAGGTTTCATGCCTACACAAAACTAACTCTTGGATATTTCTCATCTTTCTATTTTATTTTTACTAAAATCATGTTTAAGATTGTAAAACTTGTAATTTTTCTTTAGAATATGAGCTAATCCAATCTTTAGGGGTTCAATTTAGCCTATGATGTATTGATTTAATCATGATTTTAATTTAAGTATTGGAGTTCCTTTTATCTTGCATGTTCTATGTAATTTTTTTAAATCGTAATTGTTCTATTAATTGTTTGGCCAGTAGTTAGTAGATTATGAATTCTATCTAAAAATAAGGTGAAAAATAAACTTATTGTGAACCAAATATGATAGTGATGAATCTTATATAAGAGATAACTACGATGAACCCATGTAGTCCCTATTGAACTCTAAAAAGTGTCGATGACATATCCATATATTGAATCGAGAGATATGTAGGTTATGCAATAAAATACAAAAACTTTAACTTTGAGAGTAAGGTAGCGGCCACATTTGTTTGACGACAATAACCAAAGATACACTTCTTTGATTGAAGTGAAACTATATAATTAAATCATTATAGTTGAAACCCAATCCCTAAGCCTTTACTATATTGATTTCCTCCAAACAAGATTAGCATAATAGTTGTAGTTAGTTTTATCTTTATTAGGTATAGGATTAGATTTCCTTTGCTTATAACCTTGTTTTAAAAATTCAATAATAACTAATAGATTCGATTTTAGTATTTATGTGCAATCACTGTGGGAACATATTCTTACTAACAATTTTATTACTTGTACGGCCACAAACTCTTAAATATGCATCAATCCTTGCATTGGCTACTCTTTAACTTTACATCTCCTAAGTAAACTATCATCATCCTCAAGCTCCATCAATGACAAAATCTCCCAACTATTATATTCATCTAAGCATCCCCCATGAAAGACTCCCCCAGCCTGCATATACTTATTTCCCTTCAAAGAAACAAAAGGGATAACATTGCTCTCCCAATTCAATAGTATCGTTTAATCAAATATGCATTTCATTTTGAATGTGTCTTACCTTCAGCCATTGCACCTAAATCCAAGACATTAAAATGCATTGCAACTCCCTTATGAAACACATTTTGGAAAGAAAACAGACATATCTAGGATTTAGTTCTCTTTTTCTCAAATTAAAACTGAAAGCTTGAAGGTGTTTGTTCACTTCAAATTTATCGAGATGGATTGATTGACCGCTATAAAGCTCAATTGGTTGCTAAATGATTCACCAAGTTCCAAGGGAGACTATTTTAATGCATTCTTAGTTTTAAGCCTGGACTTCATAAAAATTCTTTTAGTTGTAGCAATAATTAAAATTGAATTATCTACAAAAGCATAGAAGTAGTATATTCCTATGGTGACAAACAACTAGCTCTTCGTATGAAATAATTTATTGACTATGTAGTTTGGACGGTATACATGGCCTCAAATGGAGTCCCAAGCCTGGTTTGATAAAGTAAATAAAGTCATCTTAGGTGGGTTGCTAAAATGTAGAACCCAAAATATCTTCTGAAAAAAGATATCTATGCCCTCAAATAGAGTCCACGGGCATAAAAAAATTTGCAAAATACTAGATGAGAATAGCCTTTCTGAAAGCAAGACAAACTACTCTGGCTTTAGTAGGCATAAAACTCCTTATAGGCATCATACTAGTTATTCAAGTTAATAACATCTTTTTACTGAAAGTAACCATCATGACATCATTGAGGAAAAACACTATCTAGAAAGTTGCTTTATTAAGATATGAAAAAACCCAGGCACTTTCTTAGATAAAATTTGCATTTGCTAAAAAAGAAATATCACTTTCACATAAATAAAATAATAAAAATAAATAAAATTAAAAAAAAAAAACCATACAAACCTCCTTGAAAAAACAGGCATCTCTCTATGGAAATTCAGATAATTTGTATTACTACATCATACCAATATCAAAGGATAGCTAGTAAGCTAACAATATTTTATTGTTAACGAGCAAACAGTTCATCTGTCCTTGGAGTGGTGAATCAACACACAAAAGAAAAAAAAAAGCATTGGAAGATATTTTATGAATTCTCAAATATACTGAAGTCTCTAGAAAAAAAGCAAGTTACATAAATCTAAGCATTTGAATATTAAAACATTATGCAATGTTGATTATGTTAGCATAATTGAAGGTAATAAGTTGATATTAACACGAGGAATTTTTGTAGGAGGAATACGATAAAAGCNAATAATTTATTGACTATGTAGTTTGGACGGTATACATGGCCTCAAATGGAGTCCCAAGCCTGGTTTGATAAAGTAAATAAAGTCATCTTAGGTGGGTTGCTAAAATGTAGAACCCAAAATATCTTCTGAAAAAAGATATCTATGCCCTCAAATAGAGTCCACGNATGGAGTCCCAAGCCTGGTTTGATAAATTAAATAAAGTCATCTTAGGTGGGTTGCTAAAATGTAGAACCAAATATATCTTCTGAAAAAAGATATCTATGCCCTCAAATAGAGTCCACAGGCATAAAAAAATTTGCAAAATACTAGATGAGAATAGCCTTTCTGAAAGCAAGACAAACTACTCTGGCTTTAGTAGGCATAAAACTCCTTATAGGCATCATACTAGTTATTCAAGTTAATAACATATTTTTACTGAAAGTAACCATCATGACATCATTGAGGAAAAACACTATCTAGAAAGTTGCTTTATTAAGATATGAAAAAACCCAGGCACTTTCTTAGATAAAATTTGCATTTGCTAAAAAAGAAATATCACTTTCACATAAATAAAATAATAAAAATAAATAAAATTAAAAAAAAAANTTGCATTTGCTAAAAAAGAAATATCACTTTCACATAAATAAAATAATAAAAATAAATAAAATTAAAAAAAAATACCATACAAACCTCCTTGAAAAAACAGGCATCTCTCTATGGAAATTCNGATTGTAAAACTTGTAATTTTTCTTTAGAATATGAGCTAATCCAATCTTTAGGGGTTCAATTTAGCCTATGACGTATTGATTTAATCATGATTTTGATTTAAGTATTGGAGTTCCTTTAATCTTGCATGTTCTATGTAATTTTTTTAAATCGTAATTGTTCTATTAATTGTTTGGCCAGTAGTTAGTAGATTATGAATTCTATCTAAAAATAAGGTTAAAATAAACTTATTGTGAACCAAATATGATAGTGATGAATCTTATTTAAGAGATAATTACGATGAACCCATGTAGTCCCTATTGAACTCTAAAAAGTGTCGATGTCATATCCATATATTGAATCGAGAGATATGTAGGTTATGCAATAAAATACAAAAACTTTAACTTCGAGAGTAAGGTAGCAGCCACATCTGTTTGACGACAATAACCAAAGATACACTTCTTTGATTGAAGTGAAACTATCTGATTAAATCATTATAGTTGAAACNGGTCTATTTCATATGATCCAAAATATGGTTTGATTTCTTTTTATGGTTTTCCAATGTGTAAAATGTTATTATTAGAAATGATATGACTTGTAAAATTATTAAGAAAGGAATAATAAAAAATCAAGAAACATGACAGAATTTGAGATAGGTTAATATGTGCCATCTTTAGGAAAGAATATTAGATCTTTATGTTATTTGGACTCCATTGGGTGCAGATACAACATTGAAAGTGGAGTATTATATACTTTTGAAGGCTTAAATTTTTAAATATAGCAATCTCCGCTTCCCCTATTACAACAAAAATGATATAATAGCATCATTTCTTTCTCATATAATTTGATTAGACTATAACATGAGACATAGGCATATAAGAAAACGGGGCTTATTTGAGTCAAGTAAGAGAGGTTTAATTTAGATAAAAAATCTGAAGATTTAAAGCTTTTTAAGTATTATGACCCGAAGAAGCATCATAGCTTAAAGTTTTCTATTAGCATTCATAGGACCAAAGATGTATTGGACCATGATTATTCACACATAAATCTAGGTGTTGGATCTAAAGGTCAATCCAATGAAATGCTTAGTTTTATAGACGATTTGTCAGAAAGAAATCGAAATTTATTCAAGCAAAAGAAATATATATTTGAAGCATTAAAAAGAAAAAGGTATGCCATTGATGAAACGGCAATAACAACATGCCTTTATCTCACTAAGTGCAGTCGGCTACATGATTCTTTCTTCTCTATTGTGTTCTATTGAATGCATATTTTCATTTAATTCTAATAAATTAATATCATATATTATACAACATGCCCGAGTTTTTGTAGGTTTACATCTACCATTCTTAGCATAAGTTAAATTTAAAAATTTACTCTCCTAATAAGGTCGTCAGTGTCAAAGTTTTGAGAAAAATAGGTTGAATGTCTTTTTCATTAGCTTTCATTGCTATAAATAATAGTTTGTACAATCTATTTTAGATAAGTAATAAAGTGCATAATTTATTTTAAGTAACTTAATAATACATATTACTAATCTAAATATTCAGCTAAAAGGGAAATAAATCAGAATAAAGATATTGAAAATATTTAAATAAGAAAGCTCCTAATTTAGTTGTCTGATTTCTGTCGTTCCTGATTGACATCCCCCTCAAATTGATACTGACTGATTAGGAAACATCAATTTGCCAAATAAAAACTTTGTCGGGACCAACAATCCCCAAACCGTGAGTGTCGAAGCCGAGAGTGTTGAGGCCTCAGAGACAACTCCTGAACCTAATATGATTTGAGCAAAGAAAAAAAAGAAATCCTCTATCGTTGTCGTCCATAAATTCGAATCATAGCCACAAGAAGGATTCACGTCCAGTTACACAATCCAAATGCTATCGATCATAGCCCATAAGAAGAATCCAGTTACACGATCCAAATGTTGCCAACCATAGCCCACAAATAGGATCCAGTCACACGATCCAAATGCTACAGATCATAACCTACAAGTAGGATTCGCATCCTGTCACACAATCCAAATGCTACCGATCATAGTTCACAAGTAGGATCCACGTCTTGTTATACGATCTAAATGCTATTGATTCTTCCTACGACGACGAGGACGATTTGTTCCCTGATCTTCACGCCAAAAGTGTTGAAGCCGAGATGTCGAAGTCGTGAGTGCCGAAACCGAAGATCTAGGGTTTGTCAAAGTCGAAGCCGTCGGTCTAGAAAGAAGTGTCGAACCCGAAGTCAAAGCTGAAGCCGACGAAGCGGTGGAAGATGTCGCAGAAACAGCGATGCCTAGCGAAAAAGATCTGAATCGGACAAATGATAATACAAACATAACAGCTCTCTTATTGTTCTCACTTCTTCTTGCGATTTTCACCTGCAATTTCCTCTTTTTTCCTCCACCATGTTTTTTGTCTCTTAAACCTTAATCGGAAAAGTTTCCTGCGATCTATACGGAGGGTTTTGCTCAACCCACCACTAGTTCCGAATCGGCCAAGTAGGATTCAACCACCACCACTGCAGGATCTACGATCCGAAGTGGACCTGATCTCGCAGTTTACTACTGGCCATGAGTTCTCTCAGCAGAGAGCTCGTGTTCCTGCTGCAGTTCTTGGACGAGAAGTTCAAGGAGACAACTCATAAGTTGGAGCAGAAGTCGGGCTTTTTCTTCAATATAAAGCACTTTGAGGAGACAGTGCTTGGCGGGGACTGGGAGGAGGTGGAGAGGTATCTCTCAGGGTTTACCAAAGTGGACCATAACTGATATTCGATGAAGTTTTTTTTTTTTTTAGAGTCGGAAGCAGAAGTATCTCGAGGCTTTGGATAAGAAAGAACGGTCGAAGGCTGTGGATATACTGGTTAAGGATCTCAAGGACTTCGCTGCTTTTAACGAGGATCTCTTTAAGGAGATCACCCAGCTCCTGACCCTCGATAATTTTAGGGAAAATGAGCCGCTATCCAAATATGGAGATACCAAATCAACAAGGGTCGTAATGCTCTACGAGCTTAAGAAGCTGATAGAGGCTAATCCTTTGTTCCGTGACAAGTTGTAGTTCCCAAACCTTATTAATTCGAGATTGAAGACGCTGATCAATCAGAGTTCGAATTAGCAGCATCAACTGTGTAAAAATCATAGTCCAAACGCCGATAGCTCGGAGCAAGCATTCAAAGGCGTCAAAAACGGAGTTCGAACGAAGGAGAGGCTTTGTCGAGACTGGCTGAGCCGAAGAGGAAGACGAAGTAGAACAAAGTCAACGTAGGTGAAGAAATAATCAGACAAGCAAGAATCAAGGCAAAGAAATAGTTACTTCCTTCTCGCCTCCCGCAAGAAGGCCGGCGGAAAGGGAGACTTGACGGTCCTTCAAAGACTACCGGTGGTTAGGGAAAAAATTTGGCTTTGATACCATATCAAAATTTTGAGAAAAATATGTTGAATGTCATTTTTCCTTAGCTTTCATTGCTATAAATAATAGTATGTACAATCTATTTTAGGTACATAATAAAGTGCATAATCTATTTTAGATAACTTAATAATACATATTACTAATCTAAATATTCAGCTAAAAGGGAAATAAATCAGAATAAAGACATTGGAAATAATTTAAATAAGGAAGCTCCAAATTATAGAAAACTCATAATTTAACTGTCTGATTTTCGTCCTTCCTGGTTGACAGTCAAATGATCGGTGTTTAATGTGAGCAAATCATCTAAGGCGGCTCTCCCTAATCATGTCTAACACTGAAGCTACACAACCCTTCAAAAATATATTCATTTCGCATTTTGTCTCTTACTATAAAACCGCTCATCCACTGCAGCACTCGTCTCAGCAACACTTAATTTTATGTTTCTCTTTTACAGGCCAACATTCTGTCTCATAGGGCATTACAGGTCACATTGTCATCTTATAGAATTTTCCTTTAGGTCTAAACGGTACTTTCTATCATAGAATAGGCCCGATGCATCCCTTCACTTCAAACATCCAACGCGAATTCTACTATTAACATCCCCATCTATATCACCATCACTTTGAACAATAGACTCATTTAAACATTCACTCCTTTTAATAACCTGATCACTCATTGTTACAACTTTGAAAGTAACAGATCTAGCAATATCAAAATAGTTATTTTCTAGAACTCTCTAAAATACTTCTCTTGAAACTTTATCGTAAATTTTTTTAGATCAACAAAAATCATATGTAGTCCTTATTCTCTCTATAATTTTCCACCAAAATTCTCAATAAATGCATAGCTTCCATAGTAGACTGCTCGGCATGAATCCAAACTGATTTTAAGAAATTTTTGTTTCGCGTCATAACTTATATTCAGTTACTCTCTACTATAACTTTAATGTATGACAAATTAACTTAATTCTACTATAATTTACACACTTTTGTGCATGCTTTTTATTCTTAAAAATAAGAATCAATAGACTCTTTCTCCACTCATCAGATATATTTTTTAAGTTTTTAAAATAATATTAGAAAGTTTAGTAATCCAAAAAATTCTCAAATCTCCTAAACAATTTTACACTTTCTATTGCAATATTATCAGGTCTCACTGCTTTTTCACACTTTATTTTTTTTAACCCTCAATAACTTCTATTTTACTAATGCGAGGGAAATAAATTTTCACAATCATCCTTAAAAATTTTATCTAAATATCTTATCCACCTATCTTGAATATCCACATCTAAGAAAAATATTTTTCTAATTTTCATCTTTAATACACTTTATTTGAATTAAAACTTTAATATTTAATATATTATAAATATAATTAAAAGCATAATTCTTAGCTTCACATATTTATCACATAGACTCCCTACAAGTCAACTAAAAATTTTTCCAATTCTCTAAGCTTTTATATTTAAACAAATTTTAACAACAAAATTTCTTATTTTATATCTTTTCTTGCACATTATGATTCCACCACCNTCTCTAAGCTTTTATATTTAAACAAATTTTAACAACAAAATTTCTTATTTTATATCTTTTCTTGCACATTATTATTCCACCACCAACTATTTTTATTCATAAGAGTTTTTCTTTTTGGTTTTATAAACACTTTTTTGCAACTTGTTTAATAATTCTTTTTATTTTATTCCATATAGTATTAGCTTCTTCATGAAAATCTTAAGTCTTGAGATCTTGTAGTTTACTCAAAATTAATTTTATTTGTGTTTTTAAGTGGCCCCATCAAATTTTATGATAATATTTCATATATTTTTATCTTTCAATCCTTCATCTTAAAATTCAAAAAATTTCACTTGGAATGACCTTTCAATCCTTACAATCTCGACGATCAATTTTTCTCATAAGAATTATTAGATCTACATTTAAAACTGATAATATGCTCATTTATTTTCTTAAATAAAGTATTACTCATAACAAAATCATAAGCTAAAGCAAAATCTAATATGACTCTATCTTCTTCATTAGTCACTAAAAAACCATAGCCCCATGAATAATTCTAAAACCTCTACCATTCGAACAACATGTATGCCATTGATGAAAATAAAAAAAATAATTTGGAAGGTTGAGCCTAGCAATAGATTGGAATTTTGTTCGCTTAACTATTAGACTATTGTCAAAAGAAATGTATTATGAAACACAAGACTATAACAAGTCCACCACATCAAAAGGAAGTGACAAAAAAAAAATGAACATAATGTTAAAGAGGGTCAAATTTATGTTATTTAAAGATGGTCTGAGGACAGGAGTTAATTTGCATTATATTAGGTAAATAGACCTCCGAGTACTATTATGAAGTTGAGGACTCCTCAAGAGTTGTGATCAATTTACCCTATAAGTTATTCAGTTTTAAGGGTCTTTATGTCATGCTTTTGTTCATGTCAAATAGAAAATTCTAAACACTAGAGAAGAACTGTATATTTTTTGGGTATGCAAATGGAGTGAAGGGATATATGCTTTAGTAGGCTAATGCCAAGTCGCCCTAATCTTGATCAACAAATATGCAAAGTTCACTGTCAGCCATAGTTTAGTATAAGTTAGTACAGATTGATGATTTGGAGGGGAACAAATTGCAGAAAGCATGTTTAATCTGATGTTGAGTGCAAAAAGTTAGACAATAGCTCACACAACAACATTTTATGCTTGGACTTCAGGAGAAAGATGGCACAACACACACNCTATTTTTATTCATAAGAGTTTTTCTTTTTGGTTTTATAAACACATTTTTTGCAACTTGTTTAATAATACTTTTTATTTTATTCCACATAGTATTAGCTTCTTCATGAAAATCTTAGGTCTTGAGTTCTTGTAGTTTACTCAAAATTAATTTTATTTGTATTTTTAAGTGGCCCCATCAAATTTATGATAATATTTCATATATTTATATCTTTCAATCCTTCATCTTAAAATCCAAAAAATTTTCACTTGGAATGACCTTTCAATCCTTACAATCTCGACGATCAATTTTTCTCATAAGAATTATTAGATCTACATTTAAAATTGATAATATGCTCATCTATTTTCTTAAATAAAGTATTACTGATAACAAAATCATAAGCTAAAGCAAAATCTAATATGACTCTATCTTCTTCATTAGTCACTAAAAAACCATAGCCCCATGAATAATTCTAAAACCTCTACCATTCGAACAACATGTATGCCATTGATGAAAATAAAAAAAATAATTTGGAAGGTTGAGCCTAGCAATAGATTGGAATTTTGTTCGCTTAACTATTAGACTATTGTCAAAAGAAATGTATTATGAAACACAAGACTATAACAAGTCCACCACATCAAAAGGAAGTGACAAAAAAAAAATGAACATAATGTTAAAGAGGGTCAAATTTATGTTATTTAAAGATGGTCTGAGGACAGGAGTTAATTTGCATTATATTAGGTAAATAGACCTCCGAGTACTATTATGAAGTTGAGGACTCCTCAAGAGTTGTGATCAATTTACCCTATAAGTTATTCAGTTTTAAGGGTCTTTATGTCATGCTTTTGTTCATGTCAAATAGAAAATTCTAAACACTAGAGAAGAACTGTATATTTTTTGGGTATGCAAATGGAGTGAAGGGATATATGCTTTAGTAGGCTAATGCCAAGTCGCCCTAATCTTGATCAACAAATATGCAAAGTTCACTGTCAGCCATAGTTTAGTATAAGTTAGTACAGATTGATGATTTGGAGGGGAACAAATTGCAGAAAGCATGTTTAATCTGATGTTGAGTGCAAAAAGTTAGACAATAGCTCACACAACAACATTTTATGCTTGGACTTCAGGAGAAAGATGGCACAACACACACAAAAAAAGTTGTAATAAAAGAGAAAAAATTATTGCTTCTCATAAACCCAAAACAAAATACATATTACAGCTCAAACATCTGATTATAAGAGTTCCTTATAGTCTCATATGCTCTTAAGTTGTTGCAATTTTTGCTTTAAACTAAGAGCCATCAATTTTAAGGGAGTCGGTGGAAGGAAATAAGAAAATTAAACCACCAATACGTCAAATGAGTTGAAGAATTTGCAAAACAATGTGAAGTGAACTTAATTTAACTCTCTAAAACAACAAGAATTGTTGACTACAAATGGGTCTTCAGCGCAATGAAAGGACATAACAATTTCATGTGTAAAGCATGATTGATTACGAAGGCATTATTTAGAAATAAGGTGTATATTTCATGGAGATTTTCTCACATGTTAGCCATTGATACATACTTTCATCATTATTATGCAATACAAGACATGCGAGTTGGAATAGCCTCTAACTTTTCGCTAGGATGGTTTGAATCAACAAATTGACATGAAATAAGCAGCAAGATTTGAAATTATAAGAAAAGAGTATCATGTGTGTGCAACTGACAAAGTATATATAGCCAATGGNAAGCAGCAAGATTTGAAATTATAAGAAAGGAGTATCATGTGTGTGCAACTGACAAAGTATATATAGCCAATGATAGTCAATGCATGAACGCATGCATGCACTATAACCGAAGTCCTTATATATTTAAAAATTTAAGAAAATCAATTGAGTGAACTTTTAAAATGAAAGAACATGGCGCTACTAAACAGATTCTGGGAATGAAGATAAGCTGAATCAAAAGATGGGTATATTTTTGGTATGACAATAGAGATATGTTGAAAAACTGTTACAAGGACCTGACTAACTGGATACAAAGCCCATCACATCACCACTTGCTAGTCATTTTTATTTGTCAGAAACTTCACCTTAGCCACAAAAAGAGAAATATATGACTAGAGTGTCTTATGCCAGTACAAATAAAAGAATTATATATTTTATGGTATACACACATTTTAACACAATGTCAATAGTGCTGTGAGCAAATACATCAGCCAAGCTTACTAAAATAAGCCATGAAATCTTGGGCTTAGGAGCAAATACATTTCACATGTCACTATCACTTAAAAGCATCACAATCCACCATAGAAGCTTTGCTGAAATCAAGTAGGGCCAACATTTGGCTTAGGTAATCCACTAATTTAGAATTTCTAAACTTAACCATGTAATTGAAGACCAATCAAATATGTCATACTAAATAGCTCAATTATCAAAGTAGTTATAGAGCTGCAAAACTTTTTGAACCATCGGTAAAAAGACAATAAACCATGAAACTCCTCAATTAGATTAAAGACCCAAGAATTGGCCAATCAATGATGACTTCTCGATATCTGCATATGAAATGGCATTGCCCATAAAATTTACATTGTTTGTAGGAAAATGACACTTGGAATCTGTTTTCATAGGTTCCATAAATTTATTGCTGTAATAGATGTTAATTCAGGTCGTGACTATAAGATACAATATTCTCAAAGTAGAAAGCAATAAACTTATAGCTAAATGTAAGAAAATTTAATTCATGAGCCACATAATATTGGGGTGGATTGGAGATTCTGAAAGCATAACCTTCTACTCCTTAAACTCATCTCTTACTTTGATTTTTGCTTTCCATTTATCGCCAAATCTTATGTGAATCTAGTGATATCAACTCTTGAAATCAATCTTCGAAAAGATAGATGATGTGTTCAATTGGTTGAACGGGAAATCNAATCAAGTAGGGCCAACATTTGGCTTAGGTAATCCACTAATTTAGAATTTCTGAACTTAACCATGTAATTGATGACCAATCAAAAATGTCATACTAAATAGCTCAATTATCAAAATAGTTATAGAGCTGCAAAACTTTTTGAACCATCGGTAAAAAGACAATAAACCATAAAACTCCTCAATTAGATTAAAGACCCAAGAATTGGCCAATCAATGATGACTTCTCGATATCAGCATATGAAATGGCATAGCCCATAAAATTTACATTGTTTGTAGGAAAATGACACTTGGAATCTGTTTTCATAGGTTCCATAAATTTATTGTTGTAATAGATGTTAATACAGGTCATGACTATAAGATACAATATTCTCAAAGTAGAAAACAATAAACTTATAGCTAAATGTAAGAAAATTTAATTCATGAGCCACATAATATTGGAGTGGATTGGAGAATCTGAAAGCATAACCTTCTACTCCTTAAACTCATCTCTTACTTTGATTTTTGCTTTCCATTTATCGCCAAATCTTATGTGAATCTAGTGATATCAACCCTTGAAATCAATCTTCGAAAAGATAGATGATGTGTTCAATTGGTTGAACGGGAAATTCAAATGAGGAATTGGAAACTAATAAATTATGTAAGATTATCAATTGCTCGGATGCCAAAGCACAAGCATCATGTTTTGTTTTTTACTAATAATTAATTCATTGCAATTACATGCTAATTGGAACAACTAAGGGCGATGTGCCCAAATCCATGGCACAACACTTATGATGCGTTGTTCTAGTTGTTAACGTTGAACTTTAATTTCACAAACATTGATGCCAGTCTTATTGGCCCAAACTTGAAGCCATTGCCCTCGTTGTTGGATCTTGAGACATAAAATCTAGAGATTTATTGAAACGCTTTACCTTGATTGCCAACTTAACTGTATTATGAATGTCTTTAATTGGGTAACATTCTTGACTTAGTGCAATCCTCAAAGGAATAGCCCAACTATATGGTCTTCCAAATCAGAATCATAGCATTTGATCAAGAGTTGCTCAAAAGCAACGGCATTTCTCCAAGAGCGTTTCCTTATGGTAAATGATATGAAAGTCAAAGAACACCAAATGTTGATAATAATCCAATTGATACATTCAGTGAAATATTTTCTTCATCTATTATTGCATGTCCTTTTTCATAGGCGTTGTTGCTTCAAATTTCTCCTACCATATAGATGCACTTTTAAAGTTTGATAGTGAAAAGCTTCACCTTGCACTCATGGGGAACCTTCTATATTACAAGGCACTTTTGATATCATGCATCCAGTTAAACAAATCATCAAGGTCGATTTCCCTTTATAATTTGAAATACCCACCTTAATGCTGAAATCATGGATTTATCCTTGGTTTGTAGTGATGATAAGGTACTTCCTCTTCTTCATAAACCGTTTGGTGAAACAAATATCCTACTCCCTTCATCCTCCTCAAACTTTTATGCCCATTCTACACGGTTATGCTCACAGACTGGGAGGCATTACTGAAGCAATTGGATCTCACATTGCATCTTATTTATGATAAGTTCTTGCATGAAAACTCACTCAGAGCGACATCTTCAATCCTATACTCTATATTAAACTGAAATGAAAGAAAACNTGCCCTAGCGTGGCTCGTTCGATTTTCTAGCCCGCTCCTTCGTGTCGTTGGAGGGATTTGTTCCCGCGTTCCCCTCTCGCACGCAAGACAAATCTCGCAGACACCCATCCCTCGTATCCTATCTTTTGTGTTATGGGTTCAATCTTCTTTGTCGCGGATCGTATCCTCTGCGAGGATCTAATCCTCTGCATCTCTCAATCCCTCTGCTGCATCTTCTTAATCATTCGTTTCATCTGCCCTTAGCGTATATGAGAGCTCCTCTGTAAAGCTGCTAAATTGGACGAAAAATTTCTAAGGGAGAAAACTTTGCTATTTTTTTCCTTTCACTCACTTCTTTGATCTTCTGGTGCTTGAATCGGTTTCCTCCTGCTGTTGGGAGAGGAAGTGAAGTTGTGGAGTGCTTTTAAAGTTTCTGTGTTACTTTCTTTTTGCTTCAAAGAGGTACCTTCTTCGCTCTTCCCCTGTGCGTTGTCTGTGTTCGGCCCTGCTATTTACCGAGCCCCTGTGCTTTATTTGTGTTCGTCTTTGTTCTCTGTCGAGCCCTATTAGCATGCTAAAATAGGAAGATTACTATTTGCCTCATTCCTAAACATGTTCTAACTTATTCTTTATACATTTGTTATGTAGGAATGACATTTAAAAGCTTGAGGGTGTGTATTTCCTTCTCCCTCCTTTCTAGGTGCTTTACTGGCTCTCGGTTGTGGCCTTGTCGAGCCTCTGACGATGATCTTGTGGTGTGGCACTAGAAGTTAGATTTGGTTAAGCAATGTGGCATACTATTAGTCCTTTCTTTTACTTTGCTTATCTAAAGTGTTGAAGTCATGGCATGTTTCCTATCTCCCAAGGCATAGTCATATTGGAAGTAATTAAGATGATGGTTTTGAAATAATTTGGCCCTTCTCATGAGCGTGTTAGTATATGTATTACGAAGCTTTCATCCACTTTCACTCAAAGCATGTGGTAGTTCCATTTTGAGATGTCTTAAAAGCATGAGAATATTGCTCTAACTTTTATTATGGCTTAGTGTTGGAGGTCTCAATTGTAGCTTGGTTTTCGACCCTTGCAGGGTTCGGGTTTTAGTCTTGCTTTACTCGGTTTGGTCTTTAACTAGTCTGGAATTTGGTGAAAAACTTGGGTTGGCTCGGTTTTACCTTAAGATGGCTGAGATTTTAATTTCTGTTAAGGTTGGGTTTTAATCTATGCTTGGACTCTATTTTGGCTTTGAATGACTCGATTTTAGCTTTCCTTGGAGCTCAGATTTACTTGCTTTGGCTCCTACCCGAGAGTTGGTTTGGTGGATAGGCTCATTTTTGCTTGTTTGACCTTGTTTTGGCCTTGAATGGCTCGATTTTTTTCTGGTTCTGCTCCTACCCGAGAGGTAGCTTGGGAGCTTGATTTGGTTTGTTCTTAGTCCTACCCGTGAGCTTATTGGTAGATCATTTGGTTTGGCTTTGGCCCCTGCTGGGCTCAGTTTTGACATCTCGTGAGTGTTTTTTTTGGCTTAAATACACATATTGTGGAGAAATTTATTTTGATTTAGAGAAGTTCCATAGCTATTTTTGTTCGAAACATATGGTAGTCTTATATTCTGACGTCTTGAGGGCATAGAGATGTTTTTTACCATTTTGTTGTGGCCTGGGTTTGATTGCCCTTACCCGAGAGGTGGTTTGAGAGTGGTTTTGCTAGCTTTAGTTCCTACCCCTACCCGTGAGCTTGTTGGCAATCCCTTGAGGTTGTTTGGCTCCTCCTACACGAAGTGGCTTAGGTGTTGATTGATAAGTCAAGTTTAAATGTATGTCCTTTGCCCTATCTATAAAGTGAGGTGATTGAAGAATGGGTTGAACAATTTCCTTATGTCCTACTTGGTGAAATTGGAGTCGGTTTGGAGGCTTTGTGAGGGTTTGTCCATTCACTCTCCTATGTATATCAAATATCTTCATATAATTGATTTGGGTTGCCTTAGTCGTGAGCCTCCTCTCCTTCTGTGCCTCGAGTTGCCTCGATCGTGAGCCCCTTTTGGCCTCGGGTTGCCTTGGCCATGAGCCCCTTTTAGCCTCGGGTTGCCTTAGCTGTGAGCCTCTTTTGACCTTGGGTTGCCTTAGCCGTAAGCCTCCTCTTTGCCTTGGTCGTGAATCACCTATGGGAGTTTATTCGGGTCTGGAGCTAGATGGTGTTGATATTGGCTTTTACCCGTGAATTTTCTTGGCTTTACCTCACTTGGGCCGAGGATCTTGGTAGTTGTTTTCCTTTCTCTACTGATACAGGTCGTGGGTCTTACACCTCAGTGCATTGGAAAAATTTCGTGTTTATTTGATGTGTGAGGCCATGGATTAATTTGGGAGTTGGGAGATTTTGATATCAACTTGGGGTTTGGGAGGATTTGCAAACCTTATTTGAGAGAGCATTTGGTTGGTTTGATTAATCTTATGTCTTTGGGGTTTGAAAAATCAGCGCAAAGTAGTTATTTATGTTTGTTCAGAAAGACCTTGAGCCCTACTTTTTCAGGTCTTTTCGATAGGAGTTTCGAGAACTGATATATTCTTCTTTTCGGTGTTTTAGATGGATCAATGTCTCATCTCTCTCACCCCATTTTTGTTTTTTCTTTCTTTGCTTCTTGGTTCGGTTTTTGATGTTTATGTCTGATACATAAGTGTTCATGTATAGTCTTTTGCTATACGTGAAACCATCAAGCAAGATCGCAAGTAGTTTGTTTTGGGGCGTAGGGTGATGATGATAAAGGCACACTGAAGATAGAGCAGAAAGATGTCTTATCCTATAACATCAAAATCCAGGTATTTGATGAACAATAGGATAACGGTATCCTTCGCCGACATAAGTCTAGCGGGAGTTTGGCTCGAACCTCCCCAGGTGGTTGGCAGTCTCAAGCCTTGACAGCGTAATCGACTTGTGGACAATAAAAATTGTTAAAACTTATTTAAAAATAAATAAATAATATAATTTTCGCTATAAAATAAAATTTTGATAATCTTTTTTTGAGACATATGTGCATGTCAAAAAAAAAACATAAACTTTAAAATACATTTTAAAACTGGTTGTCCATCTGACGAATACTTGTTTAGGCTGGGAAGTAGCCCTCTACGTGAGGTTTAAGACACTTCTAGACGAGTGGCGGGTTCTATATATTCGGGTGACCGAGTAACCTTCGCGGACCCTCGAGTATATATACATATATCTGAGTCTAGCCCTACACGAGTGCTTGCGGTCCCCCTTTGCCTGAACTTTTTGTCTTATCGAAGTTGTGGACAGAGCACTTGTGCTTCTTTTCTTTTCTTTGAGATTTCTCCGAAATTTAGATTTTTACTTGAGTCTTTTCTCGTTGATTTTCTTGAGTTTTCAGTCATGAGTCGTTATTACACTTTTTTTCGGATTTTCTGGACAACGTTTATTCTAGGCTTTGCTTTTGTGATGTATTTCAGTCTGTTATATTTAAGAAACAGCGGGTCTCTCGGGCACACATTTTTGTTTTACGTTTGCAGCACTTCATTTTCTTGTTTCTACCTGCTACTGTTCTGTACAACATGTTATACTATTCATGTTTCTACCTGCTACTGTTTTGTACAACATGTTATACTATTTCTGTTTCTGTCTGCTATTGTTCTGTAAATCATGTTATACTTTTCCTTCTATACCTACTACTGTCATGCATGGCATGTATACTGTTTCTTTTATTATGTTTTATACTGTTTGTCCTCTACTGCACATTTTATATTGTATAGCTTTAAGCATGTCTTTTTTTCATATAGGATGTTTAGAGAACTATTATCATAGGGTCGTTTGATTTGACATCATAACTAGACACCCTAGAAATCTTAAACTCGTCACGACAAGGAGCTTGGAACTAGCACAGTGGGCAGCACGACTATCTTCAACAACAGAACATGTCTTGGTCCAGCTAAATCATTCCTTTCCTAGAAATTAAAATAACAATCCATAGGATTTCGAGGTTGTTCGCCTAGTGCAACATAAATCCTCAAACTTTTCGTTAGGTATTCGTATAGCTCTGATGTACGATCTAAGCCTTAACTCGTTTTAGGATTCTGAGGTTGTCGTTCGTTACGACCTAAATCATCACATCTTTCAGGTTATTTGTGTGATCGTTATGAATGTAAGCCCTAATTAAATAAAATTATCAGGATAAAACACTTGAATATTTCTCCTCAAAACTGAAGCAAAACCATATGGTAGACTGGGAAGTCACCGAGGATCTCCTCTAGATCTGTGACATCCTCTAGTTCTTCCATTGGATTCTGTAATAAATGTTTCAAGTTTGAACCATTCCCTTTTGCACACCTCTTTGTCTGATTTCGTTGAAAAGTTCTATATTTTTGAAGTCCTTGAAGATAATTTTTCCTGATTTTTATCGAGAGTAATCTTAGGTGACCACGGTTGTCTAAGATGTAATTAACTATAGGGACTTACCCTTATAAGAAGCTTTTCCGAACCCAGCTTAAAATAAATCATATTTAATTTTTCATATTAAATAGGGGAATTTGTCAGCAAATAAAACGGTTTCGCAGACCAAACGGACGTCATATATATCTTAGTTTATCTGATCGAGTTTCATCCTCAAGTCTTGTGTTTATCCCTCGGAATAGATATAGGATTTGGGGTAAAACGCTCTTTCATTTAAACTACAAAAAATATGAGGTCAGTTTGATTTTCATTTTTGATTTTAAATTTAAATCTATATGTAAATTAAAACGTCATTCCGAAGCGGACGACGGGATTTTGATTATGGTGACCGACAGCTTCTTACGGGCAACAACAACAACAACCCCCACCACATTTTTACCGCCGACAGCGTCAAAAACGGAGTTCGAACGAAAGAGAAGCTCTGTCAAGACTGGCTGAGTCGAAGAGGAAGACGAAGTAGAACTAAAACAACGTAGGAGAAGAAATAATCAGACAAGAGAGAATCAAGGCAAAGAAATAGTTACTTCCTTCTCGCCTCACGCAAGAAGGCCGGCGGGAAGGGAGACTTGACGGTCCTTCAAAGACTACCGGTGGTTAGGAAAAAAATTTAGCTTTGATACCATGTCAAAATTTTGAGAAAAATATGTTGAATGTTTTTTTTCCTTAGTTTTCATTGCTATAAATAACAGTATGTACAATCTATTTTAGGTACATAATAAAGTGCATAATCTACTTTAAATAACTTAATAATACATATTATTAATCTAAATATTCAGCTCAAAGGGAAATAAATCAGAATAAAGACATTGAAAATAATTTAAATAAGGAAATTCCTAATTATAGAAATCTCCTAATTTAGCTGTCTGATTTTCGTCCTTCCTGGTTGACAGTCAGATGATCGGTGTTTAATGTGAGCAAACCATCTAAGGTGGCTCTCCCTAATCATGTCTACCACTGAAGCTACTCAACCTTTCACAAATATATTCATTTCGCATTTGGTCTCTTACTATAAAACCGCTCATCCACTTGAGCACTCGTCTCAACAACACTTAATTTTATGTTTCTATTTTACAGGCCAACATTATGTCTCATAGGGCATTGCAGGTCACATTGCCATCTTATAGAATTTTCCTTTAGGTCTAAACGGTACTTTCTATCATAAAATAGGCCTGATGCATCCCTTCACTTCAAAAATCCAACTCGAATTCTACTAATAACATCCACATCTATATCACCATCACTTTGAACAATAGACTCATTACAACATTCACTCCTTTTAATAACTTGATCACCCATTGTTACAACTTTGAAAGTAACAGATCTAGCAATATCAAAATAGTTATTTTCTAGAACTCTCTAAAAATCATATGTAGTCCTTAATTCTCTCTATAATTTTCCACCAAAATTCTCAATAAATGCATAGCTTCCATAATAGACTGCTCGGCATGAATCCAAACTAATTTTAAGAAATTTTTGTTTCGCGTCATAACCTATATTCAGTTACTCTCTCCTGTAACTTTAATGTATGACACATTAACTTAATTCTACTATAATTTACACACTTTTGTGCATGCTCTTTATTCTTAAAAATAAGAACCAATAGACTCTTTCTACACTCATCAGATATATTTTTTTAGTTTTTAAAATAATATTAGAAAGTTTAGTAATCCAAAAAATTCTCAAATCTCCTAAACAATTTCACACTTTGTATAGCAATATTATCAGGTACCACTGTTTTTTCACACTTTATTTTTTTTTAACCCTCAATAACTTTTATTTTACTAATGCGAGGGAAATAAATTTACACAATCATCACTAAAAATTTTATCAAAATATCTTACCCACCTATGTTGAATACCCACGTCTAAGAAAAATATTTTTCTAATTTTCATCTTTAATACATTTTATTTGAACTAAAACTTTAGTATCTAATATATTATAAATATCATTAAAAGCAGAATTCTTAGTTTCACATATTTATCACATAGATTCCCTACAAGCCAACTAAAAATTTTTCCAATTCTCTAAGCTTTTATATTTAAATAAATTTTAACAACAAAATTTCTTATTTTATATCTTTTCTTGCACATTATTATTCCACCACTAACTATTTTTATTCATAAGAGTTTTTCTTTTTGGTTTTATAAACACATTTTTTGCAACTTGTTTAATAATACTTATTATTTTATTCCATATAGTATTAACTTCTTCATGAAAATCTCAAATCTTGAGATCTTGTAGTTTACTCAAAATTAATTTTAGTTGTGTTTTTAAGATGCCCCATCAAATTTTATGATAATATTTCATATATTTTTATCTTTCAATCCTTCATCTTAAAATTCAAAAATTTTCACTTTGAATGACCTTTCAATCCTTACAATCTCGACGATCAATTTTTCTCATAAGAATTATTAGATCTGCATTTAAAACTGATAATATGCTCATCTATTTTCTTAAATTAAGTATTACTCATAACAAAATCATAAGCTAAAGAAAAATCTAATATGACTCTATCTTCTTCATTAGTCACTAAAAAATCATAGCCCTATGAATAATTCTAAAACCTCTACCATTCTAACAACATGTATGCCATTGATGAAAATAAAAAAAATAATTTGGAAGGTTGAGCCTAGCAATAGATTGGAATTTTGTTCGCTTAACTTTTAGAATATTGTCAAAAGAAATGTATTATCAAACACAAGACTATAACAAGTCCACCGCATCAAAAGGAAGTGGCAAAAAAAATGAACATATGTTAAAGAGGGTCAAATTTATGTTATTTAAAGATGGTCTGATGACAGGAGTTAATTTGCATTATATTAGGTAAATAGACCTCCGAGTACTATTATGAAGTTGAGGACTCAAGAGTTGTGATCAATTTACCCTATAAGTTATTCAGTTTTAAGGGTCTTTATTGTCATGCTTTTGTTCATGTCAGATAGAAAATTCTAAACACTAGAGAAGAACTGTATATTTTTTGGGTATGCAAATGGAGTGAAGGGATATATGCTTTAGTAGGCTAATGCCAAGTCGCCCTAATCTTGATCAACAAATATGCAAAGTTCACTGTCAGCCATAGTTTAGTATAAGTTAGTAAAGATTGATGATTTGGAGGGGAACAAATTGTAGAAAGCATGTTTAATCTGATGTTGAGTGCAAAAAGTTAGACAATAGCTCAACACAACAACATTTTATGCTTAGACTTCAGGAGAAAGATGGCACAACACACAAAAAAATTGTAATAAAAGAGAAAAAATTATTGCTTCTCATAAACCCAAAACAAAATAAATATTACAGTCTCAAACATCTGATTATAAGAGTTCCTTATATTCTCATATGCTCTTAAGTTGTTGCAATTTTTGCTTTAAACTAAGAGTCATCAATTTTAAGGGAGTAGGTAGAAGGAAATAAAAAAATTAAACCACCAATACGTCAAATGAGTTGAAGAATTTGCAAAACAATGTGAAGTGAACTTAATTTAACTCTCTAAAACAACAAGAATTGTTGACTACAAATGGGTCTTCAGCGCAATGAAAGGACATAACAATTTCATGTGTAAAGCATGATTGATTACGAAGGCATTATTTAGAAATAAGGTGTATATTTCATGGAGATTTTCTCACATGTTAGCCATTGATACATACTTTCATCATTAAATTTGCAATACAAGACATGCGAGTTGGAATAGCTTCTAACTTTTCGCCAGGATGGTTTGAATCAACAAATTGACATGTAATAAGCAGCAAGATTTGAAATTATAAGAAAGGAGTATCATGTGTGTGCAACTGACAAAGTATATATAGCCAATGGTAGTCAATGCATGAATGCATGCATGCACTATAACCGAAGTCCTTATATATTTAAAAATTTAAGAAAAAAACAATTGAGTGAACTTTTAAAATGAAAGAACATGGCGCTACTAAACAGATTCTTGGAATGAAGATAAGCTGAAATCAAAACATGGGTATATTTTTGGTATGACAATAGAGATATGTTGAAAAACTGTTACAAGGACCCGACTAACTGGATACAAAGCCCATCACATCACCACTTGCTAGTTATTTTTATTTGTCAGAAACTTCACCTTAGCCACAAAAAGAGAAATATATAACTAGAGTGTCTTATGCCAGTACAAATAAAAGAATTATATATTTTATGGCATACACACATTTTAACACAATGTCAATAGTACTGTGAGCAAATACATCAGCCAAGCGTACTAAAATAAGCCATGAAATCTTGGGCCTAGGAGCAAATACATTTCACATGTCACTATCACTTAAAAGCATCACAATCCACCATAGAAGCTTTGCTGAAATCAAGTAGGGCCAACATTTGGCTTAGGTAATCCACTAATTTAGAATTTCTGAACTTAACCATGTAATTGAAGACCAATCAAATATGTCATAATAAATAGCTCAATTATCAAAATAGTTATAGAACTGCAAAACTTTTGGAACCATCGGTAAAAAGACAATAAACCATGAAACTCTTCAATTAGATTAAAGACCCAAAAATTGGCCAATCAATGATGACTTCTCAATATCTGCATATGAAATGGCATTGCCCATAAAATTTACATTGTTTGTAGGAAAATGACACTTGGAATCTGTTTTCATAGGTTCCATAAATTTATTACTGTAATAGATGTTAATTCAGGTCGTGACTATAAGATACAATATTCTCAAAGTAGAAAACAATAAAATTGTAGCTAAATGTAAGAAAATTTAATTCATAAGCCACATAATAGTGGGGTGGATTGGAGAGTCTGAAAGCATAACCTTCTACTCCTTAAACTCATCTCTTACTTTGATTTTTGCTTTCCATTTATCGCCAAATCTAATGTGAATCTAGTGATATCAACTCTTGAAATCAATCTTCGAAAAGATAGATGATGCATTCAATTGGTTGAACTGGAAATCCAAATGAGGAATTGGAAATTAATAAATTATGTAAGATTATCAATTGCTCGGATGCCAAAGCACAAGCATCATGTTTTGTTTTTTACTAATAATTAATTCATTGCAAAAAATATTACATGTTGATTGGAACAACTAAGGGCGATGTGCCCAAATCCATGGCACAACACTTATGATGTGTTGTTCTAGTTGTTAACGTTGAACTTTAATTTCACAAACATTGATGCCAGTTTTATTGGCCCAAACTTGAAGCCATTGCCCTCGTTGTTGGATCTTGAGACATAAAATCTAGAGATTTATTGAAACGCTTTACCTTGATTGCCAACTTAACTGCATTATGAATGTCTTTACTTGGGTAACATTCTTGACTTAGTGCAATCCTCAAAGGAATAGCCCAACCTTATGGTCTTCCAAATCAAAATCATAGCATTTGATCAAGAGTTGCTCAAAAGCAACGGCATTTCTCCAAGAGCGATTCCTTATGGTAAATGATATGAAAGTCAAAGAACGCCAAATGTTGATAATAATTCAATTGATACATTCAGTGAAATATTTTCTTCATCTATTAATGCATGTCCTTTTTCATAGGCGTTGTTGCTTCAAATTTCTCCTACCATATAGATGCACTTTTAAAGTTTGATAGTGAAAAGCTTCATTGCACTCATGGGGAACCTTTTCTATATTACAAGGCACTTTTGATATCATGCATCCAGTTAACCAAATCATCAAGGTCGATTTCCCTTTATAATTTGAAACACCCACCTTAATGCTGAAATCTTGGATTTATCCTTGGTTTGTAGTGATGACAAGGTAATTCCTCTTCTTCATAACCCGTTTGGTGAAACAAATATCCTACTCCCTTCGTCCTCCTCAAACTCCTATGCCCATTCTACACGGCTGTTATGCTCGCAGACTGGGAGGCATTACTGAAGCGATTGGATCTCACATTGCATCTTATTTATGATAAGTTCTTGCATGAACACTCACTCAGAGCGGCATCTTCAATCCTATGCTCTATATTAAACTGAAATGAAAGAAAATCAAGAGATAGAGCAGATCTAGGATTATAAAAGAATAAGGTAGAAAAAAGTTGATCATGGCAAGTTATAAACTTCGCCATAACAGCAAATAAGAATCAATCTTGGTAAAGTTAAAAAGCTCCACTATAACAACAAAAAAGTGCTCTCAATTTTAAACAACACAAATGGAATCACCTTACAAAATTGGATACTATAAAATATAGGAAAATAATTATGACATTAAAAGCTAATACAACAGGCCTTCGCACTAGTAAGTTATGAATTATGAAGAAATTCTAGTTGTAGGAGCCCAGATGAGCTTTGGTGACAACATTACCTTGTGCCCAATACATGGATAATGATAGTAGAAAACAATGATGGGCATCTAGAAGGCAAAATCAAGGATTCATTTTTTGTTTTTTGCCAGCAAAGTTGGCTCTTAGGTGCCCTCATGAGCACCTACATGCCCAAGTTTACTCCCATATTAGAGCTTATCTAGCTCTATGTCCATGAATGTAATTCATTATTGACTAAACCACAAAAATGCTACTATTCCTACTTGTGTGGTCATCTTCTATTATTCTCCATAGTACTTGTAAATGGTCTTAGTTTCCTAATAATCTTTGATCATCTTGATAAGTTGTTTTGAGCACTTCTGCTACACATGGCTTAATATCATTGGTTCAAGCCATCTAAGGAACTCCTGTCAAATAGATCATGGTAGTCACGAGAAAGATGTTGCACGGATGAGCAACATAAGCCAATAAGCGCCCATGGAATACAATCTTATATTCCCAATTTTTCATCTTTTTCCTTCATGGATTCTTGCAAATAAACTTTTTTAACGTATTGAGGCAGGTAACTTCTGGCTTTCAGTTCTGCCAAAATATCTCACCATTATCGCCAACAAGATAATCAACCTAATCAAACCCACAGTAACACCCACAGATGCAACGCAATCAGAAGCAGCATCATCGACCAAATCTGCGTAGGCCGTAGAAATACAACGAGAAGAAACCTTTTTAAACCATCAAGATAATTCCTAGTAAAATCTGATGCGAATAAACCGAATAGCCAATCAATCCAAGCAAACTCAGGGGAGATTACCGAATATGGATGAGAGAGTGATTAAAGTGTGAAAATACGGACCAAGCCGTGGCGCTCGCCGGCCTGGAAAGCGAGCTTCTGCTGGCTCATCGCCTGCGTGTAAATCTGCGAAAGAGAGTTCGCAGCGCTGCAGAAGGTCGAGTACATGGTCCGATCAACCTCATCCAATCTCGACGCGTCCGATTTCCTCTTCTTAGCCATCGCCACCGCACCGCCGCTACTCGCCGATCCACCAAAGTCTAACAAGGGGCGATTACAACAGAGCCCACGCTCTCTCGCCCTCCCTCAGACGATTGATTACACAAAAAGGTGAGGGGCACAGAGACGCGAGAACAAGGAAAAAATCAGCCGGAGGAGCCGCACCCCCATGAAATTAGAGCTTATATGCCTCTCATACAACAACCGAAATGGGGTTGAAAATTTTCTTTTCTTTT
>JXCR01075131.1:104261-120749 GCA_002079205.1 Phalaenopsis hybrid cultivar | reverse complement strand
TTTTTTTTCCTTATTGTATGGATAAGCTTTTTTTTATTATTTTTATTTTTTTTAGGATATGCTAAAAATTAATTTTATGGAAATTTCAAATTTAGGGTTTGTTTGGGCAGCTGTGTGGTGTCGTGTAGCATCATACTTTTTTTATTTTTGACAAAATTGTGTTTTATCTTTTTTTCAAAAACTATAATGAAAAATTATATTTTGCAACCTGGTCCCGTTAGTTTTTTGAACAACAGTTTCTTCTACAGCAAACCCNTTTTTTTTTTTTTCCTTATTGTATGGATAAGCTTTTTTATTTTTATTTTTATTTTTTTTAGGACATGCTAAAAATTAATTTTATGGAAATTTCAAATTTAGGGTTTGTTTGGGCAGCTGTGTGATGTCGTGTAGCATCATACTTTTTTGTGTTTGACAAAATTGTGTTTTATCTTTTTTTCAAAAACTATAATGGAAAATTATATTTTGCAACCTGGTCCCGTTAGTTTTTTGAACAACAGTTTCTTCTGNCTTCTTTTTTTTTTTATTGTATGGATAAGCTTTTTTTTTTTTTTTTTTGAGAATATGCTAAAAATTACTTTTATGGAAATTTCAAATTTAGGGTTTGTTTGGGCAACTCTTTGGTGTTGTGCAGCATGATGTTTTTTCGTGTTTGACAAAATTATGTTTTATCTTTTTTTTCAAAAACTACAAGGAAAAATTATATTTAGTTTTTTGAACAACAGTTTCTTCTGCAGCAAACTCAAATTGACTCTTTATTATAAACTTTTTATTTAAAAATATTTTTAAATGTGTAGATTTAAGTCAGATTGAGTTTTATTCATTGTTAAAAATAGTATTAATTTGATATAAAATAAATTCTAAAAAATAATGAGGTTAAAATTGTATTTGAATAGACCTTTTAATAAATGTTCTTAAAGGATTAAAAAAAATTACTCTTAATAAATGCAACAAAACTCATTTTAATAAATTTATACTACAATAACTAAAAGATAATCTATATAATGTAGTACATATTCAATGTGTAATCCAATAGTTATAACATAATAAAAAATTATTGAAATAATTATGAATAAAATTGTTGTTGCAAGTGTGAACTAATAGTTATAACACATCATATTGACAAGCTCTATATCATTGCACAATCAATCAGTGAGATCACTTCATAAATGATTATTAGCTTAGGATATCAATTATAAACCTAACTTCACAAACACAAGGCCATGAAACTAATAAGTCTATGGAATTTCTATGATCGATGTCCCGTGAGTACAAATCCCACACCATAAAACCAAATCCTATGTCCCACAAGAAAGACTAGTTTAATGAAAAAATGAGATTAATAGGAATTTATAAATGTAGAAAAATAATCAATTTTTTTAAACATATTAACAAAAATAAAAAATATTCAAATGAACCCTCCTTGAAATTAATGAATATATAGGGTTTCAATGAAATTAAGAAAAATAACCTTATTTTTATGTACATCTAGAGTAATTAGGGTTTATAAATTTAATGTTATTTGCTTAATTAACCTTCTCAAATTAACCACAATGAAAATAATTGCCAATTTACCCTAAGTTTCTAATGAGTGGACCTTGGGTTAGCATTAACTTATGGTCCAAGTTTTATTTCAATTGGTACCAATTTGATAAAAAAAAAATAGAAAACTCAAATTCTAAGTAAAATAGATAACCTTAATTAAACTATAATTTTATAATTCTTATTTAATTTTCAAATGAAATCGAAGTTTAACAAGCATAAAGCAAACTCTTAATGAACCCGAAAATTATGAAAACAACTTTAAAAAATATTTTAGAAGTTAATAACTTCACTTACCCTAAATTAATTTTTAAATAAGTAATTAGAATTAAATAAATTTTATTGATACCAAATTGACATTAAATCATTAGAGATTGGTCCACTAACTACTCCTAATCATCAGACCAAATTTTTTCATGTTTGGATTTTAGTTGGTGTGTCAGCTATATGATTTTCAAAAACCAGATGTAAAAGACTTAAATAAGTTAAGTAATTAAAATATTTATTATAAGTCCAGGATTAATTTGAGATATTATTTTCTTATTACTGAAATATATATCTCTTAATATTTTGGAAACATTCAGCAAAAAGGGTACGAGGGTGGGGAGGAGATTCATTACTTAATGAATTTTAAAATTATTCCATTTTTTTCATTAAAATCTTAAAATTAAATGGAACAATCAAACACTAAAATCAAAACCAAATGCTTAACATGATAACCTCTTAAATTTAAATCACACATAGACAAATTAAAAATTTATAATAATTTAGAAAAAGAAAAAAAAGGAAAATTAATAGGGACAAACTGACACTGCTTAACACATACTAGATGTTGGACATGACACAAGCCTTAGAACCTACAAGTTAGGTTGTTTTCTTGTTTGGATATTTTAACATGGTGGTTGCTTTGGTTGTGATGTAATATATGGCTTGGAAAAAAATTTGTTTATGAATGAGCTTAAATAAGTATATAATACTTATTTTCTTCTAGGTGATCATGCTTAAAAATGGGCTAAAATTAAATCATTGAAGTTGCTTAAACTTATAATATTTTCTTTCATGTGCTTGTTTGATAATGTTAAAGCCCTTAATTATAACCAATAGTGAAAATAGCTTCAGCACTTTATTATGTGTTGGACAATGTTTGTTAAATGCACTTTAAATATAAACTATTATGATAACCACCATTTTATAAGGATATTTGTGTAGTATAATTTGTTATTTTGTAAAAATAAAAAAGGTTATAGGATTCATACAAAGAATAATAAAAGAAATTAGGATTAAACTTAAAAATAATAACTATAATCTTTAAAAGGAGGAGGACCATAAAAACCAAACTTGAATACCCATACTACATGCCTAATTTTTTTTGTATTGAATTATGTTAGGTTGTATAAGGTAGATGCTTGACTACCATTTCTTTTATTTTCTAAGATAGTGTTCATTGACCAAGTCATATTTGATTTGCTCTTTATAATTGAAATTTTGGATTATTTAATGTGTTTATTCTATCTACTAATTAAATTTGTATGGTTTTCATAAGTTTTTTTACATGATAATCTTTGTATAGTTGGATATCTTATGTTGTAGCTCTTAATTGATTTCTTCACTACAAAGAAGGGAATAGAGATCACACCATATAGGATGAAGTTTAGTGCAAATAAATACTTTAAAGGGTTGATATGTGGATAACAATCCATTAAAATTATGGAGAATGACATCCTCGTGCTTAATAGAGGAGCCAACTGCTCTAATGTTGTTTTTCAATGTCTTGACCTCCAATAGGTATCTTGTCATTGTATTTTTCCTCATTGAGATATGGTGTAATTCATTCTTAAGTTGAATCACCCTTGATCGATTTGTAACTCGAAGGCATTTCCCAAGTGCTTTCCAAATTTCAGTAGAGGTTTGGAGATGTAACACATATAGGAGGATAGCAACCAATATAGTAGAGTATAAGGCAATTGAGAGTTTTTTTTCTAAGGAGATCCCAGTAGAATATTGAGGATTTGGAGCAACCGAACAATCACTTTATGGAAGAACTTTTGTAGGGCAGTTATGGCTTCCAACAAGATATCCAAAAAATTCATGAGCTGCAAATACCTTCAGAATCTAAGTTTATCATATTAAGTAATTTTCATTCATCAGCTAATTATGAGTCTGTTGATTGATATTACACATCAAGAATTTTATGAAGAAGGAATGTGGTATTGGATACCAAGAGAAAAGAAGTAGGAAAGTCTAATGTTCATGAATCTTCCAAGAGAAGAAAGAAAAAGTACAGCAAATATGAGAAGACAGAACCAACAAGAAAGACATGATAGAACCACAACCGCCCTTAATTAAAAAAGAAAGATGAGAAACCAATAAAATAAATGAAGATTAGCTTTACAAGTGATATCTGAAGTCTTTTGATGCGCACGATTGGAACTTGGTCCTTGCCACTGACCTAACCCGCAATTAAACAAATATTTTTTACTCCAAAAGATTGTCAAAAACTTGACCCAAGTTATATTGAGCAACTAATGTGAATAAATAAAATGATTTAGAAAATAGATAAGAAGCCTTCACACTAGGTGTACTACGAAAGTATACATATCTTTTCAAGTCTTGACCTCACTTTTGGTTGAGGTATATTCTTTCTTCCTTAGGAGCCTAAAATCTAGCCATATGACATTCTTATTTACCATTCCTAGTGGACTGATGATGGTAGCCTCACCAATAGAAATTCCAAAATCTTCTTTGCTTACCTTGAAGTTCCACATGTTGGTTCTAACCTCTAACACTTAGTAGGTAAAGCCAATATGATGGAACTTAAAAGGGGTTTCCCATAAGACTGTCTGACCTTAGGGTTGACCCTAAGTGATGTGGCTTGGTCTAGTACACATACTTGCACTTCACACTTCCACTTGAAATCTTGAAGCATAACCTACACATGTCTAGTTTTGTTCCCTTGCCTCTTTGGAGACCCATGTGGGTGTCCCCCAAAGCCTTAGTCTTTGGTTAGGGTGGACAAGACTAGTGATGCGCGTAAATGTAACCCAAACAATAATGTAACTTTAATAAAAATAATTTATCTTTAAAACTTCTTTTAAACTCCCAATTTCCTTTTACATGTAACGCAAGTATATGTATCGTTCAAGTAATATAAAGCTCTAATGAAGTCCTAGATGTTGATCCCACAGGGAAGCTGAAAATATATATAAGCTAGCTATTGATATTCTATTCTTAAATTAAAATAAAAATAAAAATAAAGTAAAGTATAAAATTTGAAGTTAAACTACTCAAGTGAAATGTACTAAATATACAAATGTACGACTATAACAGTTAAGTTAAACTAGGTGCTAAACTTTCAAAAGTAAAATTATTGAAATAAAACAAAGGAAGTATGAGAAAGCACTCTTCCCCTTTACAATGAAAATATGGCTTGTGAAGAAATCGACATTATTTGAAAAATATATTTAGAAAATGATTTGTGTCAAATAGGAGCAATCATATTCTCTACCCTCTTCTAAGCGCTATAAAGAACATTGATTAAGCTAAAGTTTGGTCCCTAATTCTGTGGTTGGGCTAGGAGGATAACATTTGTCACTCCACAACTCCCACTGCTCCCTCACCTAAGGGCTAACATGCTCTCATTAGTTTCTAATTAATTGAACCAAATTGGGGATTCTAATATGTCACCTTAAAATCTTCCAATTCTACATCCAACGAAGTATATTTCCATATTTATTTGCACTCAATCCCATGGATGACATACTCTCCCATGAAATCAAATGTGATTCTCTCTTTGTTGTATAAATCATATCCCTTTTTTTATAACATATGTTTCTCAACACATTTTAACAATTCAATTGGTCAAATCAAAAAGTAAATGAAGATCGGAGTTCAAATCATCACAAATTATTGATATTTAAAATCGTAGAAAATAAAATCAGTTCTTCACAAAACCATTTCTTCAAAGTAGAAAGAAGGATAAAGAAGATTACTTAGAATTCATGAGAAGGATACGATAAAGCATGAAATTCATATTTAAAATAAGTTTACAAATAAAAGAAATGAAAAATACAACTTATCTCACAATCATTCTCAAGCAAATCCCGAGAAGTTCTCTCCAAGTCTTTCTCTCTTTACAAGCACTCTCAATTCTCTCTTAGAAATGTAATGAAGAAAAAATCTCTCACCTTCTCTCTCCTCTTACAACCCTAGAAGACAATCTACAAGCCCTTGACTTTCTCTCTCTATCTCTCTCTCTTAGTTCTCACGCCACCTCTCCTTTTTTCCACCTTTTTTTTCTTTTTCCCCCCTTGTTAGAAGTTCTTCTCCAACTCTATTTTATTTTGGGCCACCTCCTCTGAAAAGAGTTTTAATTTCCTTCCAAAATTCAAAAGTCAAACTTTTGAATTCAAAATGTGTCTCTTTGATCCGAGAGTCAAATCCCTTCAAATTAGAAGCTTCAAAAGTGCATAGATGCATTAAATCACTCCATGAGATGTTTAGAACAAGTGTCCCTATAAAAATTAATGCAAAATTCATTTTGAAACACCTTAATTTGAAAAATTTGCACCTGGCGCATCATGCACCGATCTGACGCATCATGCGCCAGCGCTCTAGATTTTTGGCGCATTATGCGCCAGACCTTAAAATTAGTTATTTTTGCTCCAAATTTTGCTCATTTTGCCAATTTTGCTCCAAATGCCTAAAAATAGTATACATGCAATAAAAATACATTTCTTTAAAGTGCAATATAACCAAAATTAGACATAAAATTGGTACTTAAACAGTATATTATTTTTGTGTATCAACCAGTACATGGAGAATCCAAAGTGGTGTTTCTCTGGTCTCATGGAACTATGAGGGTAATTATATAATTAGCATTTGCATCAAACCTCAACCTTACCCAATTACCCAATTTTGGTCTTTTAGCCATAAACTTTTCCAAATTTACCAAATTGCCCCTGACACCCTAAAAATTCACAGTTGGTCCAATCCCTCAATTTTTTTAAAAATAATTTCAAACCATTTCATACCATCCAAATTACTCAAAATACTCTAAAATTTTCATATTTACTAAAATACTCCAAAATTTGTCAAAAATACCAAAAATGCCCTTGGTGGCCCAAACTTTCTCAAAACCTCCAAAATCATTTCCGACACCCCTAAAACCAATTCTTTACTATCCATTGGGTCTAATTTTACCAAATTGACCAACTTTGACCAAAATTCCCAAAATGCTCGTAAGTGCCTAAAGTCCCCAAATCGCCCCAATTTACCCCCAATTGAACTCAAATTTCCCTAATTTCAATTCTAAATTCAAATTCATCATGTCCTGGCCCAATTGAAATCAAATTCAAGTTCAATTAAACCTAATTCCATACTCCAAATCCAAGTCCAAATGAATTGCTTCAGATTGACCCAAAGTTCCAGAATCCCCAAATTGAGCTTCATGATAAATAAAATGCCCCAATTTTAAATTCACATCAAATTCTAGCATGTCTAAATCTAATTTAAATTAAATTCAAATCAATTTTATTAGACCATGATTAATTTCAAAAATCAAACCCATCATGCATGTTAAAGGCTCATAGCCATATGCATTCCTAAAAGTGACACGCCAAAAAATTACCTACTTTTTTATATATATTTTATGATCAATTTTAATGATTTTAATGATATTACACTTTAAAAGAAGATATTTTGCTTATTTTTGGTTTCAGGTAGAAGAAATGGACTTTTGTAAAAAATGATGTAAAAATAGTGCAATTTGAAGTAAAAACGAACAAGAAAGAAAATTCTGACTTAGTACATTTCAATATGTATTTCTATGCTCAATATACTTTACATTTCTCACATATTTTTGAATAAAATTACACTTTAAATAAAGGTTGTTTTCATGCTTATTTTGTAGTTATATCTGTTAGGAGCGAAACGCAACTGAAACAGGGCGAAACTGAACCAAATGGATTAAAACGGTGGAGCTGCTGCAGGGTGGCGCTCGAGTTTCCATAATCCAGAGAATAGCCCTCTAAGGTGCCAAAAGTGGCGCCTGAAGTGCCAGAGACGTTATATGATGATTAAGGCAATTCATGACGAATTTTGAGCGGATTTTGAAGGCTCCAAATGATTCAAACTCCCCATGGAGTGATTCAATGCATATAGATACTTTGCAAATCTCTTTAATGAAGGGATATGTCTCTTAATGAATGGGCGTGTTTTTTGAGATTCAAAAGGTGTGACTTTTGGGGAGAATTTGGAAGAGAATTTTTAATTATTTTTTTAATGAAGGCAGCCTCTAATAAAAAATGAGAGGAGTCTAGGGCATGAGTGTGGTGTGAGAGTGAGAGGAAGGCTTTGAAGAAGAGAGGATTTTCTTCTAGGGTTGTAAGAGGAGAGGGAAGATGAGAGATTTCTTATTCATTACATTTCTAGGAGAGAATTGAGTGTAATTGTAAAGTGAGAAAGTGTTTAAAGGGGACTTCTATGGATTTTTTTGAGAATGATTGTGAGATAAGTTGTGTTCTTTTCTTTTTTTATTTTGTAAACTTGTTTTTATGTATGAAATTCGTGTTTTGTCGTATCTTTCTTATGAATTGTGAGTAGTCTTCTTTATCATTCTCCCTACAATGAGATTTGATTTTATGAAGAGTTAATTTTGTTTTATACAGTTTTAAATGTCAATAATTTATGATGATTAGAACTCTTATCTTCATTTACTTTTCAATTTGACCAATTGAAATGTTAAAATTTGTTGAGAAACATAAGAACTGAAAGGGATATGCTTTATACAACATGATAAGAGTCACATTCAATTTCATGAGTGAGAATCTAATCCATGGGGTTGGTGCAAATACATAGAGAAATATACTTTATTGGACGCATAATTGGATATTTTAAGGTGACAGATTAAAATTCTCAATTTGGTCTAGTTGATTGGAAACTAATGTGAGATTGTTAGCCCTCAAGCGAGGGAGAAGTGGGAGCTCTCGAGTGAACGTCGATATCCTCTCAACCTAGCTGCGGAATTAGGGACCAAACTGTGGATTAGTCACTATTTTTTATGCACTTGATAGAGGGTAAGAAAAGGATTTCTCCTATTTGACACAATACAATTATATATATAATTTTAAATAATTTCAATTACTTCACTAATCATGTACTCATTGTAAAAGGGAAGGATGTTTTCTTAAATTTGAACTTGTTGTCACAAAATTTTGGTTAGTCTTAGTGAATTTAACTTTGAAGTTTAGAAATTAGTTTAGTAAACTTAGTTCCTTTAATTACATTTATGTTAGCATTCATTAAACCCATTTTAACTTGTCTTTCTTAATTTAATTTTTAGGGGTTTAATTATTGTGATTTATGTTATTATCATAAGCATTTTCATCTTCCAAAATAAGACTTGATAGTGGTAGACTAGAATTAGCTCAAGAAATTTCTTATTGTACTTTTCTGTAGGATCGATAGTGGGGTTTTTAGAGAAAGACCTATATTACTTGAAGAAATACGTGCAATTGCGTATAACCTATAGTGTGTGAATTATTTTATATATTTTATATAACATTTTGATTTTGCACATTAAATACTTAATATAAATTGGGTCATGATTTTGATCATATTTTTGGAAGCTAAATTACTGCGTAAGTTTGGGATGAGTCAAGTTTTTGACACTGTTATCGGGGATTTAAATTGATATAAAACACACAGAAAAATAGCACACACCAAGGTCACATAAAAAACCCCACTTCATTAATTTGAAAAAGACCCAAAGTTAAGCCCACATAATAAAATTTCAATCTTTCATCATTCCATGGCATCCAAAATCACTTTAACATGGCATCATATCATACATGCATTTGAATTTTTATCCAAATTAGGCATCATGGCATACTTTTCCAAAAATTCATAAAAGTCCAAAATTCCATTTGCATGAAAATTTCCCATGGCATCATACAAAACATGACATGCCCCATAGAGCCTTCCATGGCCATCATCAAGTCAATTATTTCAAAAAATGGCATGAGGAGGTGACCACTCCCATCTCCCTCCTTCACTCGAGCTTTCCTTCTTTATGAAATAATTAAACTCTTGCCCCATGCCCAAGCTAACAACTTGACCTGACCTAAACCTTCCTTGGGGTCAGTCACCCTCACCATCAAGGAACCAAACCCAACCCTTAGACTAAGGGTTTAAAACCCAAGCTAGCTCAATTTGCTAAAACCTCAATTCCACTTTAGATTTCTACCTTAGATTCACCATTAAACCAAATTGAATTGACCTCACAGCACCCCTGGCTCACCTGAGCTTGCAGGTGACCTGACCCTGGCTGGTCAGCCACCATAGCCGCTGGAAAACACCATGGCCAAGAAGCCCCAAATGGTTCAAACCCAAAATTAAACCCCCCGTGAGTTGGCTAAGCCTCATTGGCCACTGGAGCACTTCCTCCCTCCACCTAAGTGGCTCCCTTGCCATCTTGGCATGCCCTGATGGCAGCCATGACTCTCTCTATAAATTAAGCACCCTCCACAACCAAAAGGAGGTGTGTGCACAAACCCTAACAAAACTCTGCCAAAATTTGTTCAGACCTTCTAGCAACCCAGAGAGGCACCATTCTCCAACCCCAATTCCCTTTATTTGAGCTCAATTTCAGATATCAAATACAAAGCATTTTCACTGTCATCCCATAAACTCCACCAATCCATAATTTTTTTTGCTCCTAAGCTTCACCACAATAAGGGAGGAAGCTTCTCATTGAAACCCCCATCAATTGAGCCCTTTGTCATAGAGCTAAACCAAGCCCACACCACCTATTGGAGGAGATTGTACTTAAACCACTCATCATATCAAAGTGACACTTCCAGGAGGTTCGCTAGACACCATCGAAGCTTCTATAAGCATCCAATTGAGGCTACACCTCTTGGGCTAAAGGTATGGACCATTTTTCCCAAAACCAAGATCAGTTTGAGCTTTTATGAAGAAAATCTTAATTCCATGTATGATAAACCATATGGATATGTTCGTCTCTATTAGATGAAAGTGTAGGAACAAACTGTACTTAATTTCGTTGAGTATCAAATGAGAATGGAATTACTTAGTGTGGATGGCTCTCGGTTTAGGTTAATCTGGGAAAATGAATGGATGTCATCCATTTAGCGTGTGTATTGATCCAATGGACGAGATGACGTCAGACAAAGAAACAATGCATGAACGCACGACCGCTTTGCAGCCGAGGTGGAAAACACAACAAATCATAGTGCGCCGCGTAGGAGTTCGGAGTGTACGAGGTTGGCATGACAGCTGACTCGTATAAGTAGAAAAATAGGGCTTTTATGAATTATTTAATTCCAAAACCTTAGAAAATACATTTCTTTGTGTAGAAAAATCATAAAAATATAAAAAATACCCTATTGTTCAGTAAACAGAAGAGAACAATGTGGAATAAAAATTAAATATACTTGACTTATATTTTAATTTTAATCAATTAAAAACTCAAAAACTTAATTAAATCATAAGTCATTAAATACTAACCACCATGACTTGAGATTTTGGGGGTTTAAATTTCCTATGCTTAGATGTGTTCTCTGGTTTTTCCAAAATCAAAGAACACCTCTAAGTGTGGAAGCCCTAATTTTCAAATTAAATCACCTCTATTTACTTAAAAAAAATTGTAAAAAGTAAAATATAAGTCAAAAAATATAAAACTTATTTTGGTAGGTTCACCGTGACCAGAGGGCCTTAGGAAAAATATAAATCAAGTTTTAATATTTATGTAAATTACTATAGTTAATTAAAACTTAAAAACTCACTAAAATTAAAATAAATAGCAAAATATTAAAAAAAACAAAAAATCATCTCACGCTATAACATAGTCATTTTAACTCTCTGTAAAAAAATTTAAAATAATTTTGAATTAATTTACCAACTAAACTTGATTTTCCAAGCTAAATTTGATATTTGCATTAAAATAATTATATAAATTAATTTAAAATTCAAAAAAAATATAAAAAGTAGTTTTCTGAGTTCCTTATTCTCATAGGCATCTAAAAAAAATAAAATTGAAGTTAAAATAAATATTTATTTTTTAAGGTATATTTTAAATTTTAAATAATTAAAATAATTAAAGTAATAACAAAAATTACTAAAATTGCAAAGTGTCCCAAAATGTTATAATTGGCTCCCTGATCACTTGGAAGCATTTGAAATATTTTTTTCAAATTTTTTAAATAAAGTTATAAATTTTTAAAGACTTAAAAATGAATTTTCCATAGTTTTGCACTAAAACAAATTCAATAAATAAAATATAAATCATTAAAATGTGAAATTTATTTCTTCAGGTTTCTTGGACTCATAGAGATTTAATAAAAAATTAAAAGTTAATTTTCAATGTAAATAACATTTTATATTCAATTAATACTCAAAATCATTAAATAAATCTAAAATAAATACAATAAATAAAATATAAATAATTAAAATGTGGAATTTATTTTTTCAGGTTTCCTGGGACTCAGAGAGATTTAATAAAAATTTTAAAGTTAATTTTCAACATAAATAATATTTTATATTCAATTAATACTCAAAATCGTTAAATAAATCTAATAATTAAAATATAACTCAAAAAATCCTAAAAATTGTCCCCAGTGGTCCTCTGGCCTAGGTAAACCTTCAATAATTTTCCAAAGGAAAGATAGTTTGTTTTGATTGATTAAATGATTAACTTTGAAAATCAAAATTTTTGAATAAAATAATTATTAAAAATTAAATAAAAATTAAATAAATCACATTTTTTTCTTTGATATTTTATCTGACCCATGAGTGGGGTACTATAAAAATTTCAAAATCATTTGAATTCTATTTAATAAGTTATGAAGTGGGGAACCCTAAGGGCAAAATGGTAATTTTGAATTTTTATGCCTTAATTAAATTTTAGTATTAATTAAAGAGTAAATTGATAATTTTGATCATAATAAATTTTTTTAAATGATTGAAACACAAGTAATTAAATGGTAAAAACCAATGCCCTACTTTTCTACAATAAGGGTATAATTGTAATTTCTCTCAATTAATATAATTCAGAAGTTAATTAAATTAAATGATCCTATGGTGAGGGGTTTGATTTTGGAAAATGATGATTCACTAATTAAAAAACTCCTAGTTAATGTTTGAGTGATATTATTATCGTTTATAAGGATTAAAAACACCATATAATTTAACACCCCTAAAAGTCCTGAATTTATCTACACATAAGTCTTAAGGGATTAGTAGTAAACTAGGCTTAATTTAGATTTGCTTAATGAGGTTTACGAAAGTAATATAACTAATTATGAACATTTTGCAAAAACTACAAGCCCAACTTTAATTATAGGCATAAAATTCCTAATCACTTAATCTTGCCCTCAAGAGCACCCAATTGTATAACTTTTAAACAAAATATTAGATGATTAATTAAATACCCCTCTCATGAGATGATTAAAACATCAAGTTTACTGAGCATAGATTATTTTAATCAATAAAACCCTAAACTAAACTTTAGATGATTATCTGAACAATATAATAAGTTCAAGTGAACTCAGAATGTTTCAAAGGTTTCTAAAGGTTGCTTGTGGTAATGCTCCAAACACCTTTACGATCTTTTGGATATTTTGAAGGACGAATGAACCTATTATACTTTGTTACAGAAAATCATCCATTAAGACTTCTAGGGAACGATCAGGTTGCGACATAGAACTTAGTTGGGGTAGCTTAAACCTTTTCCCCTATTTTCCATTCGTGCAATTTTATTTAAATTTCTGCAGAATTATATATATTGCAAAAACTAATCTTTCAATGGGAATAACGAGAATATGAAAGGTACACCTTTACAGGTTTATTTAATTTCTTTCATTTCATTTATTGCAATTTTACTCTTGCTTTAAAATATTATACATGCTTGGTTGTAGATTTTACTTTAAAAAAATAGAATTTCCAAAATCAATCAACTTTTTCAAAATTAAACAACATTTCTTTCAAAAAAAAAAAACATAGCAATTTCATAACACGTCCTTTTAAATTTATGAGAGTCCCTCGGATGAAGTAACCCATGGTTGCTAATGAAATTTCTCCTGTTTAAATGAGTTTAACAACTCATTTAAGTTAAGTAAATTAAAAAAAAATAGTGGTATCGAAATGAGGTAATCGTGGGATCCTAATTGGTGTAGCTATAATCAACTTAACCCTCTCATAATGATTGAACTGAAACTTGTCATTTAAACATTTAAACTTTTAGACTTTATGATTGCTACATCGACGAGGAACTTGGAACTAGCACTATGGGCAGCACGACCAAAATGTACAAAAGAATAACATTGAGAGAACAAACAGATCTACACCAACAATCTCTTCTCTAGAATTAAACAACAAGTCATAGGATTTCGAGGTTGTCCACCTAGTGCGACATAAATCCTCAACTTTATTTTTAGGCTTTTACACAATTGTATTGTGCAATTTAAGCCCTAACTCGCCTTAAGTTCCGAGGTTGTCACTTGTTGTGACATAAGCACTCATATCTTCTAGGTTGTTTAGTGACCGTCTCACACAAATGTAAGCCATAAATAATAATAATTGATAGAATAAAATATTAAATAATATCATCTCTCCCAAATTGAAGTCAAACTATAGGATAGCTTGAGAGTCACCGATGTTTTTTTTACACAGGATCTGTGGCATCCCTAGTGTTTTTTCCTTTGAATTTCACAATAAAATATTCTAAATTTGAGTCCTCCACATTTGACACCTCTTTGTCCAATTTTTGAAAAGGCCGAACATTTTGAAATCCTTAAAGTCATGATTTTATGATCTAAATTGAGAGTCTTATTAAGTGACTTTCGTCATTTAAGATGTAATTAACTATATGAAACTTTAAGAACCTAGCTTAATATAAACCTTACATAATCTTCCATATTAGGTAGGGGAACTTGTCGGCTTATATAAAAATGGTTTGTAGACCAAACAGATGTTATAAACACTTTAATTTATTTAGTCGAGCACCACTAGAAAGTAGTGTATCTATCATTCGAGGTAGATATATTTATCGGGGTATTATGCTTGTTTATTTAAACTATTATTTATATGGGATCTGTTTGGTCTTGTCTTTTCAAAAAATTAAAATATTTCTTTTTCAAAATTAAAATGCTATTTTTCTAAAAATCAAACTTATATGTATATTAAATTAAATTTAAAATTACTTCCAAGATACAAACACAACACACACATATTTCCCTACCGACAATTTCTGGCGACTCCGTTGGGGAACAATTTCTCTCTCCATTATGATCAGAAAGTCTTGTCTTCATACATTGTTAATGTGTCCTCGTTCCTCATGGACCATATTACCCTTATTTTGTTGGCATGCCTTGCTCATTTTTTTCTTGGGCAAGTATGGTTAACTCTTTTTGATTCTAGGACTGTCTGTTTAATCACCTTTAAACAGAGAGGTTTAGGAGTCTTTTAAGACTTTATTCTTTTGTGTGGGGTCAGACCCCCAATAAGTGTGTTGGTGGACTAGTTTCAAAGTGCTCATGTGATCAAGCATATAATATGCAAAATGTCACAAATGAGCATGCAAATAATGCAACCCAAAATACATCGACGACACGTCAAAATCATCCTATTAATCTCGCATAGGTACCGTGTGGATATGCAGCATAGCCGCCTCCAACTATATCGAACAAGTGTGGGGAATTTTCCCTCTTGTTTGCTCGGAGGAACGGTTATCCACCTCTTGCAAAACAGAATAGCTACAAAACTTTTCCCATTTTGCAAATGCAATGTTCTAATCCCTTCATATAAGATTGGATGCCACTAAAACCATGGTAAATTGGGATTCCACACTGCTCAAGTTGGGGATAAGGCTTGTAAGGAAACACTATTGGCTTCTTTAGGGATTTGGCCATGATGTAAAGTTCTAACCTAGGGCTTTCCCTAAGATAAAATTAACCCATCAATAAGCGTATGACCATGTCGACTAGTGTCGTCCAACTAACAAGCCTAGTGCGGGCAACCGATGGCAGGGCCGACCGATATCTTCTGGGCCATCAAATCGTTTGATAACAGGTGATTGATGGAGCTAGAAAATACCAGGTGGTTGGTCAAATCTGCCTTGAGTGAGCGATCAAAACCACAACACCTAGCAAAATCTATCCTAATGGTTAACTGAGAAAGAAAATACAAAATGTTTTGAGAATCTCACCAAAGTAAAGGTTGCTCTATGTCTGAAAATGTCTGAGAAGAAGCTCTCCTCCAGAAGAGAGAAGACGTCCATGATTTTCTCTGAATAATGGTGAAGCTTTCTCGACAAGGAGATTCTGACGATGTCACAAACATCGACAAAGGCCCTTCTCCAAAGTATGAAGAAGTTCTCCTCAATGGGGAGATCTTGACAAGGCAACACGCAAGAAATCCCTCTCTTCCTCTTTTTTCTTCGGCTAAGTGGTGGTCATAAAAGCAAAAAGAGGGGAAGAAGGAGAATAAAATGGAAGAAAGAAGTGAAAAGAGGATTTTGGAAGAAGAAGGAAGGGGAAGAACTGTCAAAACACTCAAGAATCTCTCCAAAATCCCTCCACCAACTCCTCATAGCTCTCCTCAGGCTCCCACAACTCTCCTAAGGCTAAATTGGTGATCCATGGGATGACCGGGAAGCAGAAGAATGAAAAAGATAGAGAAGGAGAAAAGAGAAGAAATCCATCATCAAATAATAAAAAAACTTCTTAAGAAACTCTCCAACAGCTCTCTCCCAGCTAGGGCTGTCAAAAAAGCTCATTGTTCGCGAACAGTTCGTGTTCGGTTCGTCAATGAGTTTGTGTTCGATTTGTTTGATAAGTAGACGAGACGAACATGAATAAATTTTTTTCGTTCGGTTAGTTAAATGAACCAAACACGAACAATGATGCGTTCGTTCGTGTTCGAATCGTTATTGTT
>JXCR01075131.1:61144-78360 GCA_002079205.1 Phalaenopsis hybrid cultivar | reverse complement strand
CTCTTGCCATTTCTTTTCAATATATATATGTATATGAAGATTGCTTGCCCAATGATTGCTAATGATTTAAAGATGACATTTTTTTCTCAAAATTACTGATTCAAGTCATACATTTTATAATTCACCGTATATTATTTCAAAAAAGCCAAAGATGACATAAAAATAAGAGATTGCAAAATAGTTGGCAAAGTAATTATAATATAACAATTTAATATGTGTTGCATGTATGCACTTTATCTTAGCTATTTTGTCTTAGATATCCTGCCATAGAAACTTTCTAAACACTAACAACATAGTTTTTTTTTTTTTTCATGACAAAAAGCTAGGGTGCTTTATACAATAATAATTCTTTATCTTTTAAATTGGATTTCATAAGATTGAAATCAACTCTCACCCTATAATTTGGAGGGAAGTATTTGTTCATTTCAAATTACACCTAAGTCATTAAGGGGGGTTAAGTTGTGTTGAGTGTTTAGGTTGAAATGGAAGTGTTTTTCTCTTGTGTTCAAGGCCAACTTTCAATCCCCAAAATTTTTTGTAAGTTTGATTCTTTATCCACTTTAACTTTCATCATTTTATTGAATGTTTAAATTCAATTTATTTAGTTATTTATTTGCTCAAATTCCTAAAAATTATTTTTTATGTTCAATATCGGGTTAGTTTAAGTCCAATTTATGCTCAATTTAGTTCTCCTGTTCATAAAAAATGTGGCAGCTTCCCAACATCATCTTTGTTTAGTTAGAAGGCTATATCGGGGGTGCTAAAACTTTCCATGTGCTTAAAAAAGCTTCGATAGTCGATGACTTATGGTATTACGACTGGGGTATTTGCACCTACAAAATTTTAAAAAACATACATAGGTCGTCAATACATGTGTAGAAACATAATAGTATTTTCCTGTCATATTGGAATAGTAAAAATAGAAACTTAAAGTAATTTTTTTCAACCAAGACGGAACAACCCACACGGGTTTAAATAAGGTTTCCCCACCACATTGGAATAACATGCACATATCTTTATCAAAAAATTATCCCTGACTTGACTATAGTGGTAGAGCTCAGTGCCAACACAACGAGTTTGATAGATGAAATTGATAATGGGAATAATGTCGGCAAGGTGAGACAAGAGGCATCAACCGTCAACAGTATTTTAGGAGTAATATGCCAACAATTTGAAGCTTCAATGAGTGGTGTGCCGAGGGTGGGAAGCAACCCAAATGAGGAGATCATGGCGATGTGTAGCAACGATAAGGTGGTGAGATTAAATTAAAAAATACAAACTATAAAATTTTGAAATAGATGTTATATTTGAAGTATGTAGTGTAATAATTCAAATTAAAAAAAAATTAGAAACTAAAATATCAAAATTATTTTACCATTCCTTATACCATTGGGGATAATTTTCTTAGAAAAGCTTTTTATGACCTAAGAGCTTGTATTAACCTTATATCCTTATCCACCTTTAGGAAATTTGGTCTATTAGAGATCTAGCCAATCAATATAACCCTTCAATTAGCCGATCAATCTCTAACTTATCCTAGATAGGTCATAAAGAACATGTTAGTTAAATTAGATAAGTTTCTCTTCCCAATTGAATTTTATGTATTAGTTTTAAAAGGGGACAAAGAGGTGCCCGTCATCATAAGAAGACTAATTTTAGCTTGAAAAGGGGCCATAATTGATGTTTCGAAAGAGAAACCGACTATAAGAGTACAAGATAGTCAATAACTAATTGTTAATGTGTTGAAATTAATGCAATTCTCTACTGATTCTAGTGGTTAATGATATAAGATAGATTTGGTGGATAAGTTAGTGAGATGCCAACTTTATAGGAGTTTTGAGGTTGATCCATTAGAGCACCTGGTAACTGTTAGAAAAGAGCTTTCTCCATATTTAGAAGTTGCACCTAGTCTTTATAAAGAGATGTTTGAGAATTTAGATATTGTATCTTTACAAGAGCAGTTGGAAACATATATTGTGGATGCACCTAAATTAGAATTGAAGACTTAGCCTAAATATTTAAAATATACCTTCGTATGAGGAGCATCAACTCTTTATATTATAATCTTTACAAAATTTGATGATCTTTAGAAAAATAATCTTATAAGAGTGCTAAGGACATATAAAAACACCTTTAATTGAACAATTACACGTATTAAAGGAATTAGCCCTTTCTATACATGCACAAAATTTTAATGGAGGGTAATCGTCAGTCAAAGATAGAATCACAAAGAAGGCTATGTCCTATCATGAAAAAAGTGATTAAAAAAGAAGATATTGGGATGGTTGGATATGGGTGTGATACATCATATTTCTGATAGGGTGTGGGTAAATCTTATCCATTTTGTGTTCAGAAAGGTGGGTTCATAGAGATTTAAAAGGAAAATAGGGATTTGTTTCTCACTAGAATAATGACTTGATTAAGGATTTGCATCAATTATAGAAAAATAAATAAAATCGCTAGGAAGGATTTTTTTCTTCATCTTCATTGATCAAATGTCAGATAAGCTATTAGGGCACTTTTTTTATTGCTTCCTACATGAATATATAGTTACCTTCAGATTCTTATATCACTTGATGATTAAGAGAAGTCTATATTCACTTGTCCTTATGATAGTCTTACCTTTAGAAGGATGTTTTTCAGTCTATTTAATGCTCCTGTAATATTTTAGAGATATATTATGTTAATATTTATATATTTAATTGGGCAAGGTATAGAGGTTTTGATTGATGACTTCTCTATGATTTGCATATATTTCTTCAGTGCACCATATAAAATTAATGAAAATTTTGTTCTATAGGTAGTATTGGGATAAACCTGAAAGTCATCAATATATAACTATATAAGCCTTTTCCAATTGCATTAAAGAAATATTTTCATTCATTAATTTTATTTTTACTTGATTGTAGTAAAAATAAGAATCTAGAATCCTAAGCATCTAATATTTAGATGTTATATTNTATATATATATATATATATATATATATATATATATATATATATATATATATATATATATATATAAAATTAGCCAAACAACTAGCATGGTGTACATCTCATTTGAAATTTGGCCTTAAGAAAATTATTGATTTTTTGTTCAATTATTTATAGCCGATTGAGTGTTAAATTTTACTTGCTCCCGTTTAACTATTAAATTCATATATGATGCTTTAAGAAAAGAGATCATGGTTCTTACATAAAATGTCTATATATTTTAACCTGTGCTCATTAGAGAGTAAATGACTAAATTGAACTATCTATGGGAGATTCTAAATACACATTGGAAAATGCATCAAATATTTTATAGGAGAACCTATTTGGAGCTTTTTTAAAGTTTGATTGTCGAAGCTTTTAATGTTGAGGGCTATATAAGCAAGGTTTTAAATTGTCTAAGATAACATAATTGTATTGCATGTTAGTATCCACATAATACCCAAATTCTAGCAAGGATTAGAAAGGATTGGGAGCTTCACCATAAGTAGAAGCATAGAGGTAATAGTGTTGAACATTGATTGAAGGGGCCTCATAAGATGGTAATATATACTAATTTTGACTTGAATATCATAAGCTAGATTGATTGAGTTGCTTGTTAAGGGATTTACCTATTTATAGTAGAAAGAGTAATTAATACATTTAGTCATTACTAAATTATCAAATTCTTGNATTGAAGTGGCCTCATAAGATGGTAATATATACTAATTTTGACTTGAATATCATAAGCTAGATTGATTGAGTCGCCTGCCAAGGGATTTACCTATTTATAGTAGAAAGAGTTATTACCACATTTAGTCATTACTAAATTATCAAATTCTTCTAGTGGTCCAACAATAGGGTGAACCTCTCCCTAATGTATTCTAAGTTTAGAAATGTGGAGGAGAATGGAACGTCAATAGTGCTCACATTTTTTAGCATAATCCTTTTAATATTGTAACATTGGTTTAAAATTTACATGGGAATGACAAGTAAGTCTTGGTGCAAAATCTAAACCCCCTATTGATTAAAGTTAAAAAAAAAACNATGTGGAGGAGAATGGAACGTCAATAGTGCTCACATTTTTTAGCATAATCCTTTTAATATTGTAACATTGGTATAAAATTTACATGGGAATGACAAGTAAGTCTTGGTGCAAAATATAAACTCCCTATTGATTAAATTTTAAAAAAATAATAGCTTTATTATCATATAATTATTTTCGTATTGACCCCTCAAAGATAACAATGATGATTTAATTATATAATAGCATAACTTCAACGATTGCTCCAATTTAACAAAAAAATTAGTTATTTTCTTATTATTTGTACTTGTGGTCTCCAATAATGGATGTACTTGTGTTGGAAGATTAGTATATAATTCAAATAAAATGCTCTTGCCAAATTAGTTTTTAATTTCATCTTTAAGTTGTTTGAATGATTTGCTCTTGTATCCATTACACTCATGAAAGTGACAATATTGATTTTAACTTTTTGAAATTGATATAAATATACATGGACACTTAATAGTCTCTTCATCATGATGATGAATAANATATAATTCAAATAAAATGCTCTTGCCAAATTAGTTTTTAATTTCATCTTTAAGTTGTTTGAATGATTTGCTATTGTATCCATTACACTCATGAAAGTGACAATATTGATTTTAACTTTTTGAAATTGATATAAACATACATGGACACTTAATAGTCTCTTCATCATGATGATGAATAGCTATCAAAATATAAACATAAGATGTGTTGATTGGTGTATACTCCTTCAGAAAAGATTCGCAGCACCAGTGTAGAGGCTAAGCCATCAAAATCTTAACACAAGACATGTTGGTTGGGAATGGTAGTATATTTAAAATTTTATAGTGATATTTTCAAAAAATAAATTATAACTTAGAACACTCCATTAGGCGATCTCGAATAATTACTTATTCTATTTGGTGTTTTTTAGGCTTTTTAATGCTTTAATGAAGTCAGAATTATGTGATATTGTGGATTCTTTAGACTTGTCCTATTAAAATACTCTATTTGATTCAAAGCATGTAAGACTCAGAGATTAAATTGGCCTTCAATTGATGTTTGAAAGCATCCTACTATATTCAAAGTGCTATATTTAGGCTCATTTGAACAATGATTGGTTCACTTTTGATGTGTTTGGTTCATCATTTATATAATTTAATTTTGTATAAAAGCAAAGTTGATATCACACACACACAAACACATAACACAAGCGTGCACACATGCACCCCTATGAAAAATGCATCGGCATTATAGCAACATGGAAATGATTTAACGATAAGCTAATGAGTTGTGTTTAGTTGATTCAATAAACATAACACCTTGTTTTTTAAAATAGTTCTTAACAAAAAGAGTTGTATCTTTTCAATTACCCAAAAAAGAGTTGTATCTAAAAAGAGTTGTATTTTGTAGTTTGTCTAGTATATACTATGTACAATCTATAAAAAACTATAAGGTAATCCTTTCTACATANGATTTAACGATAAGCTAATGAGTTGTGTTTAGTTGATTCAATAAACATAACACCTTGTTTTTTAAAATAGTTTTTAACAAAAAGAGTTGTATCTTTTCAGTTACCCAAAAAGAGTTGTATCTACAAAGAGTTGTATTTTGATGTTTGTCTAGTATATACTATGTACAATCTATAAAAACTATAAGGTAATCCTTTCTAGATTGTTTTATAATAAAAATAAGCCTTATTGACTTTCATTGAGCTAATTTTTTGCTTTAACTCTAAGTTAACCTACATTTTTCTTATCTTACTTATTTTGACATCATTTTATGAGAAAGCCACATATAATTACTAAGCACTTTATTATATTTGACATTTTTTATTGTTTGGTTTCAACTTCTATTATGAAACACATTAAATTTGTGCCACAATGCATAAAAAGTTTTTTTTTTTTTTTTGCTAAGAAAAAGTAAGATATTAAAAAATATTTATCATTTTTTAATTTTNAAAAATTTTTTTTTTTTTTTTTTTTTTTTTGCTAAGAAAAAGTAAGATATTAAAAAAATATTCAATAAACATTAGCATTATTTAACAATTTTTAATTTTAATTTATTATTTTTTCGCATCAAATGATAATTAAAAAATAATAATAAATTAAATAAAGAATGTTTAAAAAACTTTAATTAAATAAAATCATTATTTACATTAACTTAGAATATAATTACTGTCGAAAATTAAACAATTTATAATATTCCAATAAATATAAACTCCGAAGTATTTATCATTAGTGTTTTAGAAATAACCATTAACATGCNAATTAAAAAATAATAATAAATTAAATAAAGAATGTTTAAAAAACTTTAATTAAATAAAATCATTATTTACATGAACTTAGAATATAAGTACTCGAAAAAATTAAACTATTTATAATATTCCAATAAATATAAACTCCGAACTATTTATCATTATTGTTTTAGAAATAACCATTAACATGGTTTTTTATAATTTGCCTAAAACTTTAAATCATATCATCTGTACTATAATATAAGAAAGATTATAACTACCGAAACAGTCAATTCAACATTCATTTTAGTGATTTAGCTACAATATTAAGCACATCATTAATGGTCATGTTATTAATGAAAACATAACTATAATATAAAAATGAGTGACTTAAAAAAATATTATTTTTAATCAAAACCTTAGAAATTATAATAAGATATGTTGAGTTTATATCCCCAAGTAAATTAATAAAAAATAAAAAGCAGGAGTAAAGTGTCAAAATAGTCCTAGACTATTTATATAAATGTCAAAATAGCCACTAAATTTTTTAAGTTGGAGCTGAAGTAATCATCAGAAAGAACTATTAGAGCTCTTTTGACTTTCTGACATTTCTATAAACTCTGTAACTAAAACAACTGACACTTTACCATGCTAATATTTGAATAAGAGTCGAGCACAACACATTATGCTAAGTGCAATAAGCTACTCATGAGAAAAAAAATAGAGAGGGGGTGTGATAAAAATTAGAAATATTTTCTCATATTATCTATATCAATGTCCCTCTAGCTTTCCCTTGCTAATCATTTTTACCAACTGCTGTCAATCAGACCAATATAATGAGTCATAATTTCTCTTGGAAATTGCAGTTACAAATCTCTTAATCACATTATGCTCCTCATATGTTAGATTTGTTTGTTTTCTAAAATGACTAACTATTCATCATTTTTTTATTTTTTAAGTTTTTGTGATTTTATTCATTAATTACACAATCAACAGTTCAAATACCACACATACATATTATAAAACAAAGGAATGGTCTGAGGCTACCACACGAGTCCCGGTCATCCCCCGATGAGCCTAACAATTCGAGTACCACTCCCTCCAAGGGGGGAATCGAACCTCAGACCAGATGGGACTTACAACTGACAAGTAGATGTCGGATCAACTGATCTGAGCACACGGCAATATGTATATGTGAAGGAGTGCAACTAAAGTAATATTTTTGCTGTACTTTCAGATAAATGCTTTTTTCTACAGCATGAAAATCTAATAAAAAATATTNTACAATATTAAGCACATCATTAATGGTCATGTTATTAATGAAAACATAACTATAATATAAAAATGAGTGACTAAAAAAAATATTATTTTTAATCAAAACCTTAGAAAATATAATAAGGTATGTTGAGTTTATATCCCTAATTCATTGTAGCAAGCTGCAAGTAAATTAATCAAAAACAAAAAGGAGTAAAGTGTCAAAATAGTCCCAGACTATTTATATAAATGTCAAAATAGCTCCTAAATTCTTTAAGTTGGAGCTGAAGTAATCATCATAAAGAACTATCAGAGCTCTTTTGACTTTCTGACATTTCTATAAACTCTGTAACTAAAACAACCGACACTTTACCATGCTAATATTTGAATAAGAGTCGAGCACAACACATTATGCTAAGTGAAATAAGCTACTCATAAGAAAAAAATAGAGAGGGGGTGTGATAAAAATTCGACATATTTTCTCATATTATCTATATCAATGTCCCTCGAGCTTTTCTTTGCTAATCATTTTTACTAACTGCTGTCTATCAGACCAATATAATGAGTCATAATTTCCCTTGGAAATTGCAGTTACAAATCTCTTAATCACATTATGCTCCTCATATGTTAGATTTGTTTGTTTTCTAAAATGACTAACTATTCATCATTTTTTTATTTTTAAAGTTTTTGTGATTTTATTCATTAATTACACAATCAACGGTTCAAATTCCACACATACATATTATAAAACAAAGGAATGGTCTGAGGCTACCACACGAGTCCCGGTCATCCCCCGATGAGCCTAACAATTCAAGTACCACTCCCTCCAAGGGGGGAATCGAACCTCATACCAGATGGAACTTACAACTGACAAGTAGATGTCGGATCAACTGATCTATATCACATTATTTTGCTGTACTTTCAGATAAATGATAAAACTACTGAACATGATAAAGGTATTAATCTAGTTTTTTACGTTCTCTCTTAAACCTAAAATGATTTATCGAACCAATTTACCAATTAAAACAAATAAAAAAATAACTATTAACAAGCCCATAAAAACATAAATTCCATCATGATCTAGTCATCTCTCTCACTTGGTTTGAATGATAAACAAGAATATCGACACTAAGTTCTTCAAAGATTCAGTATTGTCCGCATGATGCAAAAACACAAATTACTTAGATTAATGAAAGCATATATATATATATAAGCCTGATGTTATTATACGAGTCTCGGTCATCCCGATGCCCCTAACAATTCTAGCACCACACCCTCCACCGGGAGGAATGAAATCACATATCAGAGAGAACTTACAACAGACAAATAGATAACAAATAGATACCNAATAATTTCAGATTAAAATTTTACCAACTAGGGTTTGTAGCAGATCTGTGCAAAGAGGAAGGAGAAGAAGCAGCTTCTGTTCTAACGTTGGATGATGAAGCAATATTAATGGAGGTTCGGATTAATCCGAGGGGATGAAAGCTGAAGGGCGTGTGGGAGGTTTGATCCATGATAGCTTCTTGACCCTCCTCCAATCTCTGGTCCAGGACTATTTCTGCAGTGGAAGGCAACAACATCTTTTCTCTTTCTTACTTTCGTTCTATTCAATGTTTCTTCTTTATTTTCTTATCTTATTTGGTTCATTTGTGTTGAGGAATTAAGGCAAAGAAGATGCGAGAATTGACACAAAAAGAAAACACTGAGATTTAATGAGGTTCGACAATTTATCTATGTTATCGAGAGCAAAACGGTGGCTTTTCTTTTAATTCACGAAAAAGAGAGTACATCGTGTTAGCGTCACAATATAGCATATATATATATATATATATTGGAACTTGATGTATTTTTGCATTTAGTTGGGGATCCACTATCCCTCCCAAACTTTGTAATCTTTTTTTTTTATTAACGCGTAAGGAGCTATTAGCGGCTCTTTTAATTAAAATATATATATAACCATAGAATACAATATGTAATTACAAAATTATCTTTATACCGTACTGTGGAACAAGACCGCACCCCAACTCACATAACGAAACTCCTCTCGATTGAATAGATACTTCCGCTACATTCACTCACGAGTCCCTCCACTCTAACATTTATCCTTTATCTGATATATGAGTCATACCTGCCAATCTGACTCTATTGCTATTGCAGTAGCCAGATGAATGTGGAGAAAAAAAAAAGGTGGTGGGTTCAATGTGGAGTTGGGAATGAGGTCTATTATGAAAGGAACAGCATATCTAACTTTCCTCGTGTAATCAAACAATGAAATGGGGCCCAGTACCTATTGGAGAGTTGTGTTCATGGGAAAATAATAAAAAAATATTGTGATCATTTATAAAGTTCTGACAGAAATTTTGTACATTATTAATATATTATGTAAAGTTCAACTTTTAGTCAGATAATACCCAAATATTTCTGCAGAAAAGTCTGGAACAATANTTATGTAAAGTTCAACTTTTAGTCAGATAATACCCAAATATTTCTGCAGAAAAGTCTGGAACAACAGGCCTGGCAGTCATGGCCGTTGGAATACATTGCATTCAATTGGTTGGTTTTGAGTTTTTATATATGATTTAGGATAATTTCTATTTGTAATTTACTCTAGATTAGGTGATGTATATAGAGGGCTGTCAAAACGGCTTTTTGTTCACGAATAGCTTGCGTTCAGCTCGTTAAGAAGCTCGTGTTCGGCTCGTCCGTTAGGTTAACGAGTCGAACACAAACAAAACACGAACAATACAAAAAAATATTTGTTTNTACTTTCGTTCTATTTAATGTTTCTTCTTTATTTTCTTATCCTATTTGGTTCATTTGTGTTGAGGAATTAAGGCAAAGAAATGCCACAATCGACACAAATTAAGAAGAAAATATTGAGATTTAATGATGTTCGACAATTTATTTATGTCATTGGGAGCAGAGCGGTGGCTTCTCTTTTAATTCTCGAAAAAGGGAGTACATCATGTTAGGGTTACAATACAGCACATATATATATATATAATCATAGAGTACAATATGTAATTACAAAATTATTTCTATACCTTACTGCGGAGCAACACCGCACCCCAACTCACATAACGAAACTCCTTTTGATTGAACAGATATTTCTGCTACACTCTCTCATGAGCCCCTCCGCTCAAATATTTGTCCCTTATCTTGTATATGAGTCATACCTACCAATGTGACTCTATTGCTATTGCAGTAGCCAGATGAATGTGGAGAAAAATAAAGGTGGTGGGTTCAATGTGGAGTTGGGAATGAGGTCTATTATGAAAGGAACAGCATATCTAACTTTCCTCGTGTAATCAAACAATGAAATGGGGCCCAGTACCTATTGGAGAGTTGTGTTCATGGGAAAATAATAAAAAAATATTGTGATCATTTATAAAGTTCTGACAGAAATTTTGTACATTATTAATATATTATGTAAAGTTCAACTTTTAGTCAGATAATACCCAAATATTTCTGCAGAAAAGTCTGGAACAATAGCAGTCATGGCCGTTGGAATACATTGCATTCAATTGGTTGGTTTTGAGTTTTTATATATGATTTAGGATAATTTCTATTTGTAATTTACTCTAGATTAGGTGATGTATATAGAGGGCTGTCAAAACGGCTTTTTGTTCACGAATAGCTTGCGTTCAGCTCGTTAAGAAGCTCGTGTTCGGCTCGTCCGTTAGGTTAACGAGTCGAACACAAACAAAACACGAACAATACAAAAAAATATTTGTTTGTTCGTGTTCGGCTCGTTTTGACTTGAAATATTACTAATCAATTATATATATATATATATATCTTTGATGAGTATTTTTTAAAAATTTAATTGACTACAAGGCTACAAAGATTAATAATCAATTAAAAGTAGTAATGAAGAAAATAGAATAGAAATTATTAATTTAGATTCAAATGTTGTTTTAAATCTTGTCTCAATCATTAACATCTTATGGCTACGAGATTAGGGTTGTCAAAATTACTTTTTGTTCGTGAACGGCTCGTGTTCGGCTCGCTAAGCAAACGAGTCGAATACGAACACACTTTTTGAGCTCGAAATATAAACGAGCCGAACACGAGCTGAGACTGGGCTCATTGGTGTTCGGCTCTTTTAAACCCCTATGTATATATGTAAATGCCCCATAATTAATAGTTTAGGGTTTAACGCGCAAGAGTTGTTGACAGATAAATAAATAGATATGAATTTTGAGACATGTATGTAACCCACTTAGTTGTTAGGTTTCTATATGAATATGTAAGTATATGCAGTTGATAGATAAATATATAGGAATTTGGGGGTATGTATGTAAATGCCCTTTCATGCGCACACCACTCAGGTTTGTGAGTATGATATGTATGAAATTTGACATATATATAGGTTTTATGGCTTTATATTTAAAGTAGATACCACACAATTTAGTAGGTACAATACAGTAATTATGTAAGTTAACTTTATGGTATGTGTTATTAAATATATTTATGGATATTCACACTAGCTATAATTAATGTCTTAAATATACAATAGATTGCATTCGGGTAAAAAAAAGACTAAATGATGAGTTATTGAACCATGTTGAGTCTTTTGTACAAGTGGCTTCTCAGCATTCGACTTACCTTTATGAGAGTAAGTTTTTTGATGCCCATGTGTGAAACATAAGAATCAAATATACTTGATGCTACATGAAATTTGTTATGATTTTTATTGTGGGTAATTTCAATCAAAATTATTGGTTTTAGACTTCNGTTGAGTCTTTTGTACAAGTGGCTTCTCAGCATTCGACTTACCTTTATGAGAGTAAGTTTTTTGATGCCCATTTGTGAAACATAAGAATCAAATATACTTAATGCTACATGAAATTTGTTATGATTTTTAGTGTGGGTAATTTCAATCAAAATTATTGGTTTTAGACTTTACATGAAAAGTATGAACTAAATATTTACTATGAAGTTGATCTTTAAATGAGCTATGCTCCTTCAACAAGTTATAATCCTCGAGTTGAGTATGATTCCAATAGATTTGAAGAAATGGTGTTCAATAGAACAAGAGCTATGTTTGTTGAAGTCGTAGAGGAAGAGCCACCAAATAGAACAGCCCAGATATTCAATGAACTACTTTCACCACTATGGGAAGGTTGAGCAACCCNTGAGCTATGCTCCTTCAACAAGTTATAATCCTCGAGTTGAGTATGATTCCAATAGATTTGAAGAAATGGTGTTCAATAGAACAAGAGCTATGTTTGTTGAAGTAGTAGAGGAAGAGCCACCAAATAGACAGCCCAGATGTTCAATGAACTACTTTCACCACTGTGGGAAGGTTGAGTAACCTAATTTGAGTTATCTATAGTTCTTAGAGTATTGATTATCAAAATAGAATATAAAATAATTTGAGAATGCTTTAATTAGGTTACAAGGTTACTAAAGAGATAAATCCACCAGAAATTTAATGTCATAAGACCTATATAAAACCAGAAATGGTGTATAAATTAAACTTGCCATTAAAGAAGATGTGTCAACAACTACTTGTTATAATTCTACAAGACTAAAACAATAGAGACTTAGTACAGAATTTGTGAGGCCCTTAGATTAAATTTTCAAAATAAAAAATAAGAGACGGAAAGAAATTACATAGATGTGTTTCTTATATTAGTCACACATTCCACATCTTTAAATATCATTTGCATCTTGGCACTGCTCTGCAAATGAGATGACATCATAATACCTCAGACAAAATCACTTTATTGAGTCTTGGAGAAGCATGCAAATATGTTGATTATACTTATCTTGAATTTGATATAGAGTCACACAATATTAAGTTTGCTTATATGCAAATGATTTCATGCCACACATTCAAGCAGCATCGCCCTACCCTTGCTAGTCTATGATCAAGATTCAATATAATCTTCTGCATACGATGTGTATGACTACCCACTTGATATTTATCACATTGATTATACCAAGTTCTTATAGCCAAAAGAAAAAAAAAATTGTCTCATTACGATGTAAATACTTGCCTTTTTGGCTTTCTCACGTTTATATATCATAAACGTTAGTACGAATCTCAAAGCATCCAAACGACCCCGACAACAGCAGGACAATCAAGGTGTCTTACCGCCCTATTGCTAACCGCGAGAATCGACCGACATGCCATGGCGAGAGACTCGAGCGACAGACCCTACCAACACGTATTTCAGAGAGCACAGTCACCACTCATCCGGTCGTTTCAGTCAGTCAAATTGAAGCGAGCCAGCCAGTCAATTACCGTCATTTTAAAATTCAAACTGTAAATACATATATGGTATGACATCCATGCGATTAACAAGAGTATTTATTGTATTAAGGACGGTTTACATATATGTTCCCTCCTTTTCGTAATTATACAAAATACTTTCCTATAAATATGAGGTAAAAGTATGAATAAAAAAGCCGTTTTTCTCGGCTCTCTCTACACAAAATTCTAAACTTATTCTACTCTCTCCCATCCTTCCTCGACCCCAAACTCTTTAATGATATTCACAAAAGACAAATCAAAACCCAACAAATGATGTTTAAGTATCAACTAATAAAAGCCAAGTAATAAAAGTTTCAACTTACTAAATTGAAAATAATACTATTATATCCCTTGAAAAAACTTGTACATTCCAAAGCAAGTGTACCTAAATTGCTACACTCCTATTGCTGCTTATAAATTAAAGATCAGTGATTGATAATGATATACTGAGGATCACATGCTGACATTCATCTATCCCCACACATTTCACACATCCATCCATCACCCCTTTCACTCATCACTGCATTCACCTTTTTCCCTCCACAGNATACTTGCCTTTTTGGCTTTCTCACGTTTATATATCATAAACGTTAGTACGAATCTCAAAGCATCCAAACGATCCCGACAACAACAGGACAATCAACGTGTCTTACCGCCCTATTGCTAACCGCGAGAATCGACCGACATGCCATGGCGAGAGACTCAAGCGACAGACCCTACCAACACGTATTTCAGAGAGCACAGTCACCACTCATCCGGTCGTTTCAGTCAGTCAAATTGAAGCGAGCCAGCCAGCCAATTACCGCCATGTTAAAATTCAAACTGTAAATACATATATGGTATAACATCCATACGATTAACAAGAGTATTTATTATATTAAGAACGGTTTACATATATGTTCTCTCCTTTTCCTAATTGTACAAAATACTCTCCTATAAATATGGGTAAAAAAATGAATCAAAAAAGCCTCTTTTCTCGCCTCTCTCTACACGAAATTCTAAACTTATTCTACTCTCTCCCATCCTTCCTCGACCCCAAACTCTTTAATGATATTCACAAAAGACAAATCAAAACCCAACAAATGATGTTTAAGTATCAACTAATAAAAGCCCAAGCAATAAAAGTTTCAACTTACTAAATTGAAAATAATACTATTATATCCCTTCAAAAAACTTGTACATTCCAAAGCAAGTGTACCAAAATTGCTACACTCCTATTGCTGCTTATAAATTAAAGATCAGTGATTAATAATGATATACTGAGGATCACATGTTGACATTCATCTATCCCCACACATTTCACACATCCATCCATCACCCCTTTCACTCATCACTGCATTCACCTTTTCTCTCCACAGGGCGTAAATTACAGAGGCGCGCAATAGAATCCCATAGCTTGTGGACGGCCTACATATGAGGCAATGATGAAGAGATCTCGGCTGCATTGGCAGGAGATCTACTTCCTGTTCATCTTCTTCCTCGATTTTTGCGCTCCAAAAAGAGCCCTGCTATCATTCAATGTCAGTGCCGTAGATAATTTCTCGCCACCCAACCATCCCTGTACTCTCCCCCTGCCTAAGATTTGGAACATTGTCTTAAAAAAAATACAGATTAGTCTTATTATCATTAACTTTTAGAGGGTCTTTTGAGGAATTACGATGATATTTTAATGTAGTAGGACTGATAGATTGATGTTGATCGGTCGTTTGCTTGACCTTTAACTCCATAGATATTTGATCTGAATTAGAAATCTTATGGCACGTCCTTACAGTTGATCGTTCCAAACGCCTGCCTTGCTTGCAATAATTCGTTGATCACTATCGATTGCTTCATTCTTCTGAGTCGTCTGTTCTGACTTGAGAACTTCGTTGACATATTTTTTGTGTACGAGTGTAAGACAGAAAGAGAAAGAGAAAGAGAAAGAGAAATAAATACACAATAAGGAACAATAATTTGAGAGGTTGTCACGTTTTATTCATAGTATGATATGATATTTAAAGAGAAGCGGATACTATATATAAATTACATTTATGCTCAAGCTTTAATAGGGGATGCACAAGTTATTAAACGTAGTTTACATATGTGGGCCCAAATACTGGTACTCAAATGCTCGACTAACTGGACTAGCGAGTCTTTAGTAGATGATGTCGGTTGATTAAGCTAAAGAGGCCCGTCAGTTGGCCAAGTCTACTAAGATTGTCGGTCNATGTGGGCCCAAATACTGGTACTCAAATGCTCGACTAACTGGACTAGCGAGTCTTTAGTAGATGATGTCGGTCGATTAAGCTAAAGAGGCCCGTCAGTTGGCCAAGTCTACTAATATTGTCGGTCAACTGGGCGTGAAGCTGTTGATTGGTTGACCCTTTACTGGTGAAGGGGCTCCGTGAGATTGACTCGGCCAACTAAAGTCTACCCAATCGGCTAGTCAGATCTAATAGTTGACCCTCGATCACTAACAAAGAACTTTTATTGGTTTGGCGGAGCTAAGTCATTAGACATAAAGTAAATCACAGTAATANTGACTCGGCCAACTAAAGTCTACCCAATCGGCTAGTCAGATCTAATAGTTGACCCTCGATCACTAACAAAGAGCTTTTATTGGTTGGGCAGAGCTAAGTCATTAGATAGAAAGTAAATCACAGTAATCTGAGAAGTAGTCGCCCTTAGACGAAGAGGTCTTAAAGATGGATGAGACTCGTATCGCTGATTCTTAAAGATGTTCGAGGAGGATGTTGAATGCCTCCAAGTTAAGACCCGAGGGGTTGGTTTTTCCTATTGATTGATTTTAACTTTTGGAATGACTCNCGCTGATTCTTAAAGATGTTCGAGGAGGATGTTGAATGCCTCCAAGTTAAGACCCGAGGGGTTGGTTTTTCCCTTTGATTGATTTTAACTTTTGGAATGACTTGGATTCCACTATACTTCCCTTTTGAATGAACTCTTTAGGTTTGAGCCTCTTGACCACCTTGATAAATTTTGATTTAGACACTTCTGATCGAACATGTGTGCCTCCACGTCCCCAATTAGTGGGCCCTTTTTTGACATGTCATATTCTGTCTATGTCATCAANGAATGACTCGGATTCCACTATACTTCCCTTTTGAATGAACTCTTTAGGTTTGAGCCGCTTGACCACCTTGATAAATTTTGATTTAGACACTTCTGACGGGACATCTGTGCATCCACATCCCCAATTAGTGGGTCCTTCTTTGACATGCCATATTCTGTCTATGTCATCAGGTCTCCTCAAAATTCGCGCTGATAATTTTTCTCTTCACAAATATTTTAATAAAATTATAAGATTTGTATTATTATGATGAAAGTAGGCCCAGGTGATAAAATTATTATCGTTCTACATAATTACAAATTATTACCATTTAATACGATGATAATATCGTTAATCAAACATTATCAAAGGGTAGAAGACAAACAAATAATATATATATATATATATATATATATAT
>JXCR01075131.1:40061-58433 GCA_002079205.1 Phalaenopsis hybrid cultivar | reverse complement strand
AATATTTTTATATATATAATGAATAGTTACAATTTGGCAATATTTTAAAAGTGTAAGAGATTATGAGAAGTAGCTAAAAAAGTTATAAGAATGATTATTAAGTTGTATTTAAAATTTAAATAGTCAAAACTTGGGATAATTTTAAATTTTTTAGAGTAAAAATAATTTAAACTATTAAAAAAATATGATGTAACCTATAAGAAATATAGTTTAAGAAACAAATAACATTTAATAATGAATATGTTTGATGTGTGTCTGAAAGTCTACATTATGGCACGTATTTTAACATGCATTAATTGAGTAATAAATTATCATATTAGTGTTGTATGAGAATCTCATATATACTCGGTATTAAACAAGATAATCAGTAGAGACATCAGAAGTTTTTATGTGAAAAATTTGGAAATTGAAAAAAAATCACGGGGTTTGACTTATTGATATATTCAATTATGAGATGGAGATTACAGGAACAACTCCTTGTTCCACAGGCAGGAAAGGGTTACAAAATTTCTCGAGTTATAATGTTAGTGCGTGGAAGAACTTGTTGCCCCGTGGTAGGGAGAGAACACAATGGGAAGTGACTGTTGGAGCTTCAGTGCACCATCCTTGGGGTTGGCACGACGTTTTGGATGATGCACCGTCTTGTAGGTTGCTTAGGGACTCCATGACATCAGTTATTGCTTTGCACGGTGCTTTATCGTCAAGATTAGGCGACGTTTTCAGATGAATGGTGATCTACGGTGGTTGATGGTTGCAGGAGCGGGAGGCTGAAGGTTGTCGGCAGTAGCTAACAAGCAGTGGTCGATGGTGCTTGACGACTACTGAAGCAGAAGGTGTTTGTCTGATTGTCAGTCTTAGGTCCCGAACTTCAGCTCCCTCTTCTTAAGGCTCTGACATTCCTCCTGATCAAGGACTAGTTCCACCCTTAGAAAGGAAGTTGAGTTCTATTTATAGACTCCTGATTGCAAATAAGAAAGAAATTCATACCACTTTGATCGGACGCCCCAAAGAGATCGCCATGAACATATGACGTTCAATAGACCTTTGAGTGCCCTAGTGATGTCAGAAATGAGCGATCTTAGACTCATTGGATTTGTCTTACTACGACACTCAATTTGGTTATAAGCTTGCTAGATTCAAAATCTGTTTGATCTTTCATTTATGCCCAGAAAGCTTCGAAAAGTGGTTTAGTGATTTGTTTTTGGCTTGATTTGACTTACATTAGACCAGTTTTGGTATTGTTGGGCCCGTCTTATTGAGTCGGTCAGCTTGACTATAAATTTGATGAAATCAATGTTTTGGATGATTTTTAATCGAAGCTTAAACGTTTCTTCTTTAGAAGTTTGACTTGAGATTTGTATCATGTACCAATATTCATGCCAGCTAATGTAAAATTGTTGATGGTGTGTGAATGCTAAATTATAACAATGTAAAACCATTTTTTAAAATGGTTGGCATCCACTTATAAGACCCCTCAGATCGGCAATTTGAATCCCCTCTGGTATAATTAGCTTTAAGGAGGTGGTACTTGAATTATTAGGCACATTAGACGTGGCTTGAGGCTCGTATAGTAGCATATGGCCATTCCTTTTTAAATATATATAGATATATTATTGAATACTATGCCCATCAAAATTATTAATTTAAAATAAATATTTTAAATATATAATATATACCTCATATGTGCTTATGATAATGATCTTTCCAAAATAAAATACAATCATTCCACCATACGTCTATCTTGACATAATCAGATCAAATGCTTTCATAATTTTTTAACTTCGTATGCATTGTTAGGAAGCAATGCACCTTTGAGGAAGGCATCAATCAACAATTATAATAGCATATCAAAAGAACTATTTGTCCAACCATTTAACGGCTTTAACCAAGATAAGTGTAGCATAGATGATAACTTTGAGTAAGATCTACACTGAGGATATAGCTCTAACCCTTCAACANTATATAATATATACCTCATATGTGCTTATGATAATGATCTTTCCAAAATAAAATACAATCATTCCACCATACTTCTATCTTCACATAATCAGATCAAATGCTTTCATAATTTTTTAACTTCGTATGCATTGTTAGGAAGCAATGCACCTTTGAGGAAGGCATCAATCAACAATTGTAATAACATATCAAAAGAACTATTTGTCCAAACATTTAACCGGTTTAACCAAGATAAGTGTAGCATAGATGATAACTTTGAGTAAGATCTACACTGAGGATATAACTCTAACCCTTCAACCTCTAACAACTTTGATTGAATTCATTAGATTTTTTGCACTAGATGAGTTCCATCAACACCCAAAGTTATGGCTTTTCAGTCTTCTGTAAATAAAGTTCATCATATATATATATATATATATATATATATATGAGAGTGGTTGTTTCATATTTAACTTATGTCAAGAAAGACAGGAGTCGCCTTAAAAAGACTTGGACATATTGTATAAAAAAATGATCATAATTTATCAGAATAAAATGAAATATGACACCCAACAACAATACGCAATGGAGAAAACGGATTCATGTAGCCGACCTCGCATGCTGAAATGAAGACTTGTTGTTGTTGTTGATGGTGAATCCTTCCTTTGATATGAAGCACAAGAGCCATCCAACTCCCTACTCTACCGTTAGCTGAAAAAAAAATGAGAAATAGCAGAAGAGGCATTCATTAGGGAATCTCTTAACAGTAAATGGTTTAACATGCAATTCAAAGGACCTACATGACATCTATCATTTCTTCATCATTCCGTGCTTAACCATTGTCTCTACATCAATGTTCTTGCTGAGACTTGCAGCACTTCACGAAAAATTCTTTGTATTTGGATTCATTTGTTTTTTTTTTTCAAGTTTCAGAAACAGTTATTTGAAATTTCAGTATAAAAAAAGCATGTATGGCATCAATTTTTTAATAATTATTTTATATAGAGAATCAAGTATCTTCTGAAATTATGATAATAGCTAAGCTGTCTAAATAGTTATTTTGATTGATTTAGTCCTTCAAGATGATTTAAAATTATACATTAGAAAAGCATGCACTGATCTCGAGAAAATTTAATGGACAAAAGGACAAAGGAGTGGGGCCAAGAAGGGCTCACTAGTGGAAGACCAAGGGCCCCCACGAGGAAGATCAATGGTCGCAGGAGGAAGATTAAGGGTTCACTGGTTCAATACCATTGAACCTATCTCACTAGATTCAACCCCTTATGAATTGAGGATGGGGGTTGACTAAAAGCAGGCCATCCCAACCAAAGACCAAGGCTAATTGAGTGGATTAGAGGCTTCGATTTGTCTGTCGCCACAAACCGAACCAAGGAAAGAAGATAGCATTGCCAGTCATCCTGGCACCTTTGAAATTTCGCATCCAAGGCTAAGAACTGGCTATAACATAATTACACAGAGCATCCAGAAAGATCGCCTCATCAAAGAGAGAGCTACATATCAGATTAGGGAGATTCACTCTTTGCTCGATGGCATGGTCATGCTCTACCTACAGGAGTCTCTTGTCTGGGTATCAAAAGTCGACAGATAACGAAGAATAGACAACTACCAAAGTCAAGTCAATCGAGTCAAGTCTTGCCCACTTGATGACCATCAAAGGTTGATCGGCAACCCCAACTCAACATAGTCAAAAGAATAGGTCTTGTCGAACCAGGACCAACCGGTTCTAGCCGACTGAGTCATAGGGTGGCCGAGTTGAAGGCTCGTACATTTATAACACCCAAAATATCATTTAACATCTTTATTAAAGAAAAGTCAAACATATAACTTCAAATATTATACTCTCTCCTCTATAAATAGGGAAATCATTTCTTGAGAAAAGACTAATCAGTAATTCAAATTATTGTTCATTACTGTGCACTTCCCTCTCTTTCTTCTCTATTTCTCTGTCACTCTCTCCTATCTTATACTTTATTCATTTGACGTGATTCACGTACAGATCGGGATTCAACATTTTAAAAGGTGTGGTAAGAGTAGATTATGCTACAGACAATAAGAGGAGTACCACACAGAGAAGAAAATCATAACACACATACTACTAAAATGAAGGGCGCCAGAGACTATGGGCACCACATATAAATTTGTCAACACCTCAAGAGCGTATTCAAGGATATGATCAAGTTCGGTAAGTTAAAGGAGTTTGTAACCCCGAGAGCAGCGACCCATTGGCAGAGGAAAGTTCCAGTATATGAGATCTGACGAGTTAGTCCGAGCGCATGTCATTCAAATTGCTAGTGTACTCTTTCTAGAAGGTGGAGAATCTTTCCATCAAGCTAGTCTCAAGATACTTCGGTCAAGAGTGATGTGTGCAACTACCTTTGCCCCAAATGAATCTCTCATACCCTTATCACCTTGTTGAAGTGAATGTTCCCCCCCCAAGAGAAATCCTTAAAAATATTTCATAGTCATTGCAGCCTTGAAAGACAAATACCATATCGACAATATCCTAGTCAAGACTGACAATTCCATGAACATTCTGTTCAAGTCAGAGTTTGATGGGATGAGCCTATAGAACAACAAAATGAAAGCAGCCGCTGGATCACTTTATGGCTTCTCTGACAAGAGAAAAGAAGCCTGGGAATAATAACTCTATCAGTCATCAAAGGGGAAATGACAAGCAGTACACCGATATAAAGGACTTCTTGGTGGTTGACTCACCAATGATTTACAATGCCATCTTCGTTAGCCACTACTCATTAACTTCAAATCTGTCACTTCAACGTACCATGTAGCAATAAAGTTTCCAAACTACTGGGAGGTCTTAATCATTCGAAGCAACTTGAAGCAGTCTCGGACCTAATGCCTTCAGGCAGTCAAAAGCATGGAGCAGGAGCCACTTGATCTTCAAAACATGCACGAAGGAAATCTCGAGACCAGCGAGACTACTCTTAAATTTCTGGTGGTCGAAGGCGAAGTGGGGAATTTTTTTTAATAAGTAAAAATTCTATGCAGGGTCGAAATATATACTAATTCAGACCCTCGAAGAGCAACATGATGTTTTAGCTTAGCTAGTCATTGAAAGTCAAGGATGATTGAAAGTCAATCTAATTGTCTGACCGATGAAAAAAAAAAGATGAGATCTTCAACTATTATCTTAGTCTAACTGATATGAGAGAGATACATAAGATGTTGGAGGCTAAATATATCTGAGAAGTGCAATATATGACTTGGGTGTCTAACATGGTGATGGTGCAGAAAGCAAACAAGTGGAGAATGTGTGTCAACTTCACAAACCTAAACTTTGCTTGTCCAAATTATAGCTACTCATTACTAAGGATTGATGCATCAGTGGACTTAGCGATTGACCATTCTGTGATGAGCTTCATGGACGCCTTCTCTAGATAACACCAGATAAAGATGCACACAACCAACATGGATAGAAAACTTTCATAATAAATAAACGTGTATTATGTTATAATGCAATGCCCTTTGAGTTTAAAAATGTTCGGGTTATTTCCCAGATGTTGATGAATATAATCTTTTTAAAACAAAAGGGAAAAAAATATTTAAGTGTATATGGATGATGTGCTAGTTAAAAATAATCGCCAAAAAATACATAAAAGACAAAAGAAACTTTTGAAATAATTACAAAATTTGATATGAGGTTAATTTCAATGTTCACATCCATTTTTTATGCAATGACTGTGGGGCACCCTCTATGAGTGACACGAGACCATATTAGGGGACGTACTCAAAAAGAGAATGGGAGGTTTGACTACAAAGCTGGATATGCCCCAAAAAAAGGACTTACACCTCATCTGGGTCGAGAATGTCACTAATACCCTAAGCATACTAGACAACCTCCTAAGCAGAAATTTATGCTTGGTCAGTAGGTTGAAGAATTATGGAGACTTCTCCTCGGGACATGCAAAATGATGCACTTATTCAGAGTGGTCATTAGATATTGTGGAGGGTCTATTAATTATAACTTGGGTGAGAGTTATGCTATATAACTTGTTTAAAATCCGACTCGAATGCCATGTAGAAAAATAAAAGTAGGTTTTTAAAATTCCTGTCAATTTTAGTCCTAAAATTTTGATTATCTCAATATTTTATTTTTTAGAACTTTGAGTAGAAAATTTATAATTTTAAAGTCCTTAATGAGCATAGGTTAAAATATTCATAGCATCCTATATCAACTAGAAATAAACAAGAGAAAATAATTCAAGCGTGCAAACATGCAAAAAAAAGTAAACTAACCAAAATAATGAAAGACAAAAATCACGAATGTCATTATTGAAGCAATCAAATTCGACATCACTTGTGCAGGAATGACCCCCGAAAAAATTAAAGATATTGCACAATTCATCACACAATGAAAGTCAGAGGCATAATTGAAATGGATCCCTGTAAATTTTTAACTCATCTTTGTTCAACATATTTTCCCCTCATCTTGGCTAGCAGCTCGAAGATAGATAGAAGAAAGATATGACTTTCTTAATACTCTGAAACCTCCTCAGGAGACATCTTTGACCAGTCAGAGAGCCCAAAAGTTAGAAAATCTTGTAGAGAATAGTGGTGGGGACAGGAGTAGCCACGAGTCAATCGAAAGAAGCACGATCTATAAATAAAGACGCCAAAAAAGTACGTTTGTAGACATTACATTCTTCTTTATGAGGTCGGTGAAAATCCCAACTATAATAAGGAGGGTTAGATCGTGAAATTAAAAAGATAGTAATGGAAAATAATTGTGTGAAAATTGAAAATTTGAGTAAGAAATGTAATTTGTTAAAAATTATTATTACAATGATTCAGACCCTAACTCTATGTTGGATAACAAAGTAACCAACACAGGGATATGAAGCTACCTCTACTGGGACTTGCTCCAGCCAACACCCTAAATAAGAATTCACCCCCCAACCCAAACTAGCCTAACCTATCTGAAGTTGCTCCTGTGAATTCGCCAGTTTTTGCTAAAGCATGATGTCATCTGCTTCAATGCCATGTCTCCTCTTCCACCTACATCATGCAAATCAATATGGCATGTACCTTCGAAACTTTCTGAAGAATGGCTTTGTGAGGGAAGGAACTCTCAATCTCACCCAAATGGCAAGCCAACTCCTATCGATCCACTTGAATCGCTCAAGTATTTCCTTCCTGCAACTCAAAATGAGCATGGGATTTTTAGGATGGTCTATCGCACTGCCCTTAACGAGCTAACCTTCCCCCTCCATCATTTCCCTTTTGATCCATGTTAACGTCATAGGAGCCTCACCTAAACTCAATTGAACCTATTGACCGCCACACCTAAAGCAATATTGTGATAAGCATGAAAAGATTCGTCACAAAAAGAAAAGAAAAACATATGAACTCATGTTCTTTAGAAAATCAGACATTGTCGACTCATTCTGATGAAATCGCAACAACGACGGAGTGTTAATGGGTAGTAGGTGATTCAGTTTTTGACCAAGCTTGGGATGCAACAACAGGTTGGGACATTAGGACTTGGGCCACATTAGTCAGTTGTATAACGGTAGTAACTTGTCGAGTGCTCACGGTGATTGGCTGAGCGCTAGCCGAGACTAGCTAAGCACTCTTTTGGGTCATCTCAAACAAATTTACCTGACCTGAGTGTGAGAGCCTAATCTTATTCACCACAACTTCTTTCTCCGCTCGCCCTCATGGATTGTTTTCCTCTTCTTGTTATTAAACAACCTGCGAGGAAAAATCATGTTCAAAACGATGCTTTGGGATCTAGATAATTTTTCCATTGCTAACCTTCATGTAATGCGACTGAAAGAGAAGGGTATACCAACTTATGCCACAGAGGTAACCTATAGTAGGAACATAGCAAGTAAATCAAGGGAGTATCAATCATATAAGTCATTTAATAAGAATCAACCTTCTATTGTACTTCATTTATTGCATTCTAATTCTCTCATAACTTTTGCAGCACATAGTGTACTAAAATACGAGAGAATTTGGAAACTAAATACACATAACAGAAAGACCTTTGGCCAGATCGAATAGTCCTAAGTTGGGCACGTGCAAGCAGATCAATCCTGCTTAAGCAGAACAAATGCCTGTGGCAAGAAGGATCGGGCTATGAGATTAGTACAAGAGACAGCCGAGCGACCAATTAGGGGCTAACCCGTGCGACGACCAAGCGACCAAGGGAGCATCCGACCTAAGTAGCGACTACTTAGATGACAAAAAATGCGGTGATTTGTCGAGAACTCACTAAAATGCGAGTTATTCGAAACGGGCCTGTAAAGACCAGCCGACAACAAAAATATAAAGGGCATAACCAAATTTTTACATATGATTATAATTTTCTTTAAGTACAATAACAATAAATATAAAAGGAGACCTGTATACAAAAAATTAGTTTGTATTCCGAAATATCTTCTTCCTACTCTCTAATTTTTTTTGATGTGATTCACGAATAAATATGAATTCAACACTCCTTGCCAAAGTTTACATTTAAATTATAAGATTAAAGAATACATTTAATAATATAAAATTGACAGGACATGAGAACTTTAAGTTGTAAGCAGCACATAATAATGAGAATGCTTCAGGCTAATTCTAATTAGTTTGATTTGACATATATCATTGACTTTGATTGTTTTTCTCTAATCCAATATCTGGAGCTGTGAATTTACTCTAAGACCATCTATCACTCAAAAATTGATTTAAATTTTGTTTCAAATTGAGATCAAATTTAAATAAACGAACCGAAATGAGCAAAAATTTTGGAACGAAATTTTTTGAGCCATGCAATGATCAACTCAAACTGACTTGAGATCAATTCGTATACTTATAAAAATTATATTTGTAATGCTAAGTGAAATTGAATATAAGAGTCTCAATCCAATTTCGAGCACATTTTGAGCTTGGACAAATCGATATAAGTGAACTTGAGCTAATTAGTTTCAATTTTGAGCCGGATCAAGCTGCTTCCAGCCTGAAACAAATCCAAATAACTCAATTTGAGTCAACTTGTTCAGATCTCAAGTCGGATCAAGCTTGATTCAATTTCAAACAAGCTCATTTCGAAATCAACTATAATGGGTAACAAGCCAATTTCGAGCCACAATATATCCATTCAAGCCGATTTTGACTCTGAGCCTCGAAACGTTTACAACCCTATCACTACCAACAAACAAGGCAACTCGCTTTTGGTTTCCACCTACCACACCGAATTTTCTAAATGCTAGCTTGAAATAAGTTTAATTTTGTATTATTATTATTATTATTATTATTCTTTTTTTATTTAAAATATATATTTATTTAACATATTTTATTATATGTTTTATTTTAATATTCTTAAAAATAAATCAATCTCTTTAAAAAAACACAAAAAAAACATCTAAATAATAATGACTGATTTTTTAAAATTAATTATATTCATCATAACAATTAATTTCAAATCAAAACAAAAAATAAGAATAAAAATAAAAAATTGAAACAAACTAAAATTAAGATGAGGCCATCACTGAAAACGCCGTCTGCTGTTTTAAGCTGCCCCAAACAGACCCTAAGCTTTCAAAGAACTAAAAACCTACAAGCCAAAAAAACCTTCTATGGTTCGATTACCTTCTGGCTAATTTTCTGAATGATTGTCCTCTGATTGAACTTATTTCTAGGGTTGTTCCTGTAATTCTGTTTTTGCAGCTAGAATTACATCACCAAAAAAGTCCCTCTGTGGGAATTCATCAGGAACAAGGCTCTGATAGATGTCAAATTCTTCATTCGCTTCCTTCCTCTTACCTAGCAAGCTATAAGTAATCCCCTGACAATTAGAAACAGTTGTTAATCTTCATGGCTAAATGAGGCCAAGCAATTACCATAGAAGGTTAAAAAAACATGTAAAANAGGAACAAGGCTCTGATAGATGTCAAATTCTTCATTCGCTTCCTTCCTCTTACCTAGCAAGCTATAAGTAATTCCCTGACAATTAGAAACAGTTGTTAATCTTCATGGCTAAATGAGGCCAAGCAATTACCATAGGAGGTTAAAAAAACATGTAAAGGATAACTTGGTTGCAATTTACGTATATAACCAGTAGAATTAAGCTTTGATCAACAAAAGATTCATCTCCAGAGTTCCAATGACTCAATTTTTCTTATTTGTTATGTTTTAAGGGTCTAACGCCTATTTTAACTGCAATTTTAAGGTGAGACAAACACTAAAAATATAAAAACTAAATCCTAAGCTCTGTAAAATCTAATTTTCTCACGTTTCATCTTTCTCTTCACGTGTTCTTCTCATTTTTACGATGTAAATCTGGATTTAGTCNAACGCCTATTTTAACTGCAATTTTAAGGTGAGACAAACACTAAAAATATAAAAACTAAATCCTAAGCTCTGTTAAATATAATTTTCTCACGTTTCATCTTTCTCTTCACGTGTTCTTCTGTCATTTTTACGATGTAAATCTGGATTTAGTAAATCCGATTGTGAACCAGATTTATTCTGTCATCGTTCGGGAGTTTTTCTGCCGGTTTGTCAATTTGATAGATCCAGATTTATCGGTTTTGATAAATCTTATTTAACATAAATCTAAGTTGCAGCCAAACACGGCCACCAGATGGTCAGTCTAGGCAGAAACCAATTACCATCTAGAGTGTACCTGACATAGATGAGGCCGAAAATCTCGAGGTTCTTCTTTGATAAGATCTTCAAATTGCTTTAAAGCCACATCTAAATCACCCTGCATCCATAAAATTGATANTGTCAATTTGATAGATCCAGATTTATCGGTTTTGATAAATCTTATTTAACATAAATCTAAGTTGCAGCCAAAACACCGCCACCAGATGGTCAGTCTAGGCAGAAATCAATTACCATCTAGAGCGTACCTGACATAGATGAGGCCGAAAATCTCGAGGTTCTTCTTTGATAAGATCTTCAAATTGCCTTAAAGCCACATTTAAATCACCCTGCATCCATAAAATTGATCGAAATGGAGACAAACTCCATCAAATCAAGGTTTAGAAGGTTAAGAATTATTTGCAACACAACAACTCATACAAGCATTGTTTATAAGAATTTCATGTTACCTTCAACACATGCATCTGGGCAATTATTATTCTAATACTCCTTTCTTCGCTTAGTCTCCTCTCACGATGTGCAATATCTAGAGCCTTATCCAACATGACAAAAGCAGCTGGGCCTTCTTTGTTCTTGTGCATGGCCAATGCCAGACCCTGCAGCAGAAAATCATATATTTTAGACAAACTAATTTGGAGAATTTAGTTGTTAATGCAAATAATTAGAGAGAATGAAAGTATTTAAGCAAACTAATAATATATCAATTGATAAAGTATTGTGGACAACAGTAAGACATACAAAGGGCAAGCAAGCTAGTTTCAAGCAGTTAATAGCTGGTACAAGAAGTCTACTCTCAAATTTTGGTACTCAATGTTTCACCGCACTCAAAGAATTTGCATTTAACAAGCAAAAAACGCAATGTTTTTACTAGCATTGATTGATTTCATTAATGGACAACAATCCTCGTAGAAATAAAAAAAGAAAAAAAAAAAAGGCTTAATTCAGCAGACTTGCAAAAATCCAAAATTAGCATAGAATTCCCAAAATCTCAATTTGAACAAATCTAAAGTTCTTGCTACAGTGCAAACTATAAAATCCACGGTTAGAAAACACTTCCTCAATGTACATGCATGTGAGTGTGTGAATAGAGAATAAGAAATATGTTAGGTCCAAAAGCTCCGATGCAGCTTCCCTGCATGCTCCATTGGCGCATCCCCTGGATGCAACATGAGCACATTGAGCACAGTTTCTTACTTATAGACACGTCTAAAAGAGGAAAAAATGATACACATTTTAATTTGATTTGGAATGGTCTATTGTGAGCACTGAAAATTTGATGCCCCGTCCTCTCTCAAAATGAATGAGAGGGTTTACTTGAGTTATGAGTCAAATTTTTAGAAGGCATATGAGATAAGACACTACCCAGAAATTCCACTCTCAATTTGTGAAGACTTTAAGATCTAAGATTTAAGGTTTCTCATACACGCAAGCCACTATGGTTAATTACCCATTCTGGTAATGAGAGAGCACTTTCGATTAAGGCTAGTCATTTAGGCGATAAGCATTCAAATTTAGAATATAATAGCAACAAACTAAAGTTGTGAAATGAGTGAATGATGGGGAGAATAATGACGAACCCCGGCCAAGATCTCATGGTTTCGTCATCCTGGGTTATCAAGATTCCTAGTTTACTCAGTCAGATGAGGCAGCTAACCTAACCAAGAAGTGAATGTTTGTCTTAGGGGTTTAATTTATATCGATATTAGCTTAAAGAGGGCTAAGTGCCTATCATAAACCCTATGATTCATGACTCAAAAAAATAGAATACCATTGAGGAACATATAGGCTATAGTCGTGATCTTTCTATAGTAGAGCCTACTAGTCAAACCATTTTGTGGAGACTACTAGTCAAACCACATGGACAGAGGACTAGGACTACATTCCTACTAACGTGAATTATTTTGAGTCTAAATTTAGAAATATACTTTAACATGACATTGGCACTATGTGAGCTTAGATTAACATTAGATTTATGAAGCTTGACAAATGATTGAGGAGGGTGGATAAGATTCGCTTTTAACTTTTTAGTAACATTATTTTATCAAAATATTTTTTATATTTTATAATTTGAAATTTTGATTTCATAAATGAAATCACTCCAGTTAAGATGTTTGGTGAATATGCCCAACATTAGGGAATTGATATTTTTGAACCTTGCCAACTTNAATTGAGTTAAAAAATTATATTAATTAAATTTATTCAAATATTTGTTGAAACTTAATTTTAAAAACAAATCCTTTTAAGTAAGATTCGCATTCAACACGATAATCATCATAAAAACATTTAAAATATTTTAAATATTCACATTTAATATTTAATTGAAGCTCATTATTTGAATAGCAATAAGCATCACTCTTGTAAATAACATTTATTATGTGGAGGATCGAACNTTGCCAACTTTTTCTTGCTTACAAATAATTGAGTTCAAAAATTATATTAATTAAATTTATTCAAATATTTGTCGAAACTTAATTTTAAAAACAAATCCTTCTAAGTAAGATTCGCATTCAACACAATAATCATCAGGAAACCATTTAAAATATTTTAAATATTCACATTTAATATTTAATTGAAGCTCATTATTTGAATAGCAATAAGCATCACTACTGTAAATAACATTTCTTATGTGGAGGATCGGATNTTAAAATATTTTAAATATTCACATTTAATATTTAATTGAAGCTCATTATTTGAATAGCAATAAGCATCACTCCTGTAAATAACATTTCTTATGTGGAGGATCGGACTGGCTTAGTGTGGAGAAGCTCAATCATGTCAACTAGAGTGTCTTCATTTCTTTTTTTGTGCATTTTAAATTTCATTGTGAAAGCTCAGAGAAATGTGTCCTTCCTAAGCAAATACAACGCTCCGGACGTGCGCGAGCATGGTACATTTGCAATCGAATGTCATTTGAGTTGCTTCAGCGATGGACAAGAATATTTAAGTCGTTTCATGCAAATGCCCCTTCCAATTGCGTCATTTTCATCATTTTTGCTCATCTTGATCATAAAAGGCTCAATCTTAGGTAATTTCAATGCTTCAAATGTGTTCTCACAATCCTCTTTATGATATGATGACATTTCAGCAATGTCGGCAATCCTCGAGGCAAATTGGACTGGAATCACGCAAGTCAAGTTTATGGTCTGTATTTCTCATTGGGATTGTGAAAGGTCTTACTTGGTGGATACTTAGTAAACAATGGCAAAGTTTGTTCCATAAATAGGGATCAGTTAGGAAACTTCAGCAATGTTTGAAGTAAATCAGTTTCGATCTTGTGAAATGTTGCATTCAACGTTCATCATTCGCCTTACGCCCGGTCGATTTTACTTGTGGATTAGATATAGAATTAGGATCAAAATCTATAAATTCTTAGATTTCTTGTTCTTTGTTGTCTTCCCCATTTATGCCATAACTGGTTAGTTGGTCGCTATTTAGATGCTTTTGATAATTTTTCAGTCACAATGATGTCAAAACTAAAAGCACAAGCACTTCATGCAAGCAGCTCTTTCCTGATTTGGCAGAGCTTCAAATCAGATAGAGAAACGCCATTCCAGAAAAGGGAATGAAAATTCTAAATGGAAAAAAGACACCAATAGAAATGAATGTCACACCTAATTTGGAGGCTTGCAAACAGAAAAGAAGGGAACACAAAACGTGTCTTCTGGCGTTATGGGCTTAGATAGCAAGTTAGCTAGCTTTATTTTCTTTTAACAACCATTTCTCTCAATCCCTAATGGTTTGCTTAAGAATAATAAACATGAATATGATGAAAATATCATGAAATCAAGTATAATTTATTTATGCGAAGGCAAACTCAAATCCAGAGGTTCTTCATGGTCTCAAAAAATATTTGCAATCCTCAATATTTGCAACCCACTTAGGATGATATTTCTCCACTATTAACGAATATTACTTCCTTTCCTTTTTTATACTTATGTATTTTTACAAAAGAAAAAACTGATGAAAGACATCTTAGGAACGAGTTGATAAATAAGAGAGATACAAATCAAGCTGCATGGGAAACTGTGACCATCAGATCACGCACTTTCAGCGTCTTTTGGAAGCTAGCTATGAAGCCGCGCTAGGACTCTACATGCCTTGTCAAAATTGTAGCAGCGCCTGGTTGTTCCTGTGAGGTTTCTTTGCATTAGCGAATTAGGTTATGAATATCCTCTTGAACTCAATGAAGGAGATAATCACTCCCAACAGTAAACTATTAAATCAAGGGAGACCGGACTCCTTCAGTCATAAATAAGAGCCGACATTTTAGTGTGTGGTTTACTTTTAATAAAAAAACTATTGATTCGAAAGAAGTGAAGTGATCTAATGGGTCAGATTTTCTCTAATAGGATTGTAGAGTAAGTATTTTGAAGAATTCTGATGCTTCAGCCACGGGGATCTATCTAGAAAGTGCATTCTCTGAATGAATGAGTTGCGGCATGCTGGTGTGTCCTCGCCTGTCACGAACTAGGGGTGTTAATCCTACACTATCAAGGTAGTAAGTGTTGTTTCCTGCACTCAAAGCCGGTGAGAAGGTTCTTCTAGCGTTGACGTTACATTCTCTTCTCTAGCGTGAATATGCTACAGGTTGGGATGGTGGGGTCATCTCCTGGGCAAGCGTTTCCCTAATTACTTCCATCATCTACTCCTTGAGTTCTTGGAACTATCGTGCTACTAAATCTCTGGTGCATTTCATATTGTTTGTGATCTCATGATGGTTGTATTCTTCTTGTGCTACTCCACTTCTCGTTTGTAGAATAATCCACACTCACCACATCTTTTTAGGATGTTGAACTTAGATTTGTCCTTGAATCACACTGAAATAATAGAGCGTGAACAAAGGGAAATGAAGGAGCAGGTATGGAGGAAAAGCTAGATGATGGTGGAGCAAGAGATGTAAGGTCAGGACAATCTTTAGGTTTTCCGGAATCTCAGAGAAGGAATCCCTACTTAATGGTTAATTCTCATAAAATGACCAATTTAGGCTCATCTTACTTGAGACGAGACATAAGAATCCCCTAAATTTTTATAATCCTAACCCTTATCTCAACTGGAGACTCGAAGAATTCAACTTTATATGAAGCCCTTTAAACGCTCGATTCTGATTGCTCGACTTCATTTTACCACTCTTGGTCATTCGAATTCAATCATTTGGCCTTGATCATCAAGCCTCAATCAGTCAGTCTTGGTTGGCTTCGGTCAGTTGGCCTTGGTCGGCCTTAGTTGCTCAAGCTCAAACGCGGATCAATTCTCCTTGCCTCAGCCATTCGAAGCCATTCCTGGTCGTTTGCGATCTTGACTAGGTGTCTACTTGGCTCATCTTGGAACAACTTCTACGGATTAGTAGAATTCTAAGCCATCCAATTTGTGATGACTTGATTGTTTACTTTTCGGTTGTATAGTTCTCCTAGATCCTCCTTAAGGATGCTCTACCATTAAAAAAGTGGAGAAAGTCGAAAAAGAATATTGAATTGTTTCCTTGATTCTCGGGAAATAAATCTCTTATATATCCAAATTGGATATACACCCACTCCTTATTTTAAAATTGCAAATTTGTCATTAATCAATCACTTTTTCTTCATTAATATATCACTAAAAGGCTTGAATTGCANTTTTTTCAAAAATATAAAATAGATTTTTTTTGTTTTTTTTTTTTTTTTTTTAAGAGAAATTTATATTTTTTATAAAACAGTTAGGTTGACATACACTTCAGTATTAAGCTCTACAGTTTATGGCATATATGTCATCTTTGTTCCACCCAACATAAAGCATTACCTATGGGCGGGCGGTGGCGGCAGATAGCTAGGAGCGATGACCAACGATGGGTGGCGGGCTGACTGGCAATTGATGGCAAATGGCGCAGCAAGCGGCGTGCGNCATATCACACATTTTTTATAAATTTACATATATAACACTCATAGTTTAACATTTGCACTAACAAAATACTTTTTTGTTATAAATTAATGTTTGAAAAAGTGTATTTCACTTTCAAAAAGATAATGATAAGGTTTTTTCCCTATGATGTTAAAGATTTGAGCAGTATACATGTAAGTGTCAATGTTTCGGTGTTAAAAATGTAAACACATCAAGAATTGTGTAGTAGATATGTAAATGCCCCTACATGAAATTCTCATTTTCCAATGACTAGGGCAAAAATGTTAAATTTATACCCTGCACAGAAACATAATTATCAAATTATGCGATGCACCATGCACGACTCAATAACATACTATAACCATAAGCAACATAGCGCAGGCCAACNAAAGACACCAATAGAAATGAATGTCACACCTAATTTGGAGGCTTGCAAACAGAAAAGAAGGGAACACAAAACTTGTCTTCTGTCGTTATGGGCTTAGATAGCAAGTTAGCTAGCTTTATTTTCTTTTAACAACCATATCTCTCAATCCCTAATGGTTTGCTTAAAAATAATAAACATGAATATGATGAAAATATCATGAAATCAAGTATAATTTATTTATGCGGAGGCAAACTCAAATCCAGAGGTTCTTCATGGTCTCAAAAAATATTTGCAATCCTAAATTTTTGCAACCCACTTAGGATGATATTTCTCCACTATTAACGAATATTACTTCCTTTCCTTTTCTATACTTATGTATTTTTACAAAAGAAAAAACTGATGAAAGACATCGTAGGAACGAGTTGATAAATACAGATCTAGGATGAGAGATACAAATCAAGCTGCATGGGAAACTGTGACCATCAGATCACGCACTTTCAGCATCTTTTGGAAGCTAGCTATGAAGCCGCGCTACGACTCTACATGTCCTTGTCAAAATTGTAGCAGCACCTGGTTGTTCTTGTGAGGGTTTCTTTGCATTAGCGAATTAGGTTATGAATATCCTCTTGAACTCAATGAAGGAGATAATCACTCCCAACAGTAGACTACTAAATCAAGGGAGAGCGGACTCCTTCGGTCATAAATAAGAGCTGACATTTTAGTGTGTCATTTATTCTTAATAAAAAAACTATTGATTCGAAAGAAGTGAAGTGATCGAATGGGTCAGATTTTCTCTGATAGGATTGTAGAGTAAGTATTTTGAAGTATTCTGGTGCTTCAGCCTCGGGGATCTATCTAGAAAGTGCATTCTCTGAATAAATGAGTCGCGGCATGCTGGTGTGTCCTCGCCTATCACAAACTAGGGGTGTGAATCCTACACTATCAAGGTAGTAAGTGTCGTTTCCTGCACTCAAAGTCGGTGAGAAGGTTCTTCTAGCGTCGACGTTACGTTCTCTTCTCTAGCGTGAATGTGCTATTGGTTGGGATGGTGGGGTCGTCTCCTGGGCAAGTGTTTCCCTAATTACTTCCATCATCTACTCCTTGAGTTCTTGGAACTGTCGTGCTACTAAATATCTGGTGCATTTCATATTGTTTGTGATCTCATGATGGTTGTTTTCTTCTTGCGCTACTCCACTTCTCGTTTGTAGAATAATTCACACTCACCGCACCTTTTTAGGATGTTGAACTTAGATTTGTTCTTGAATCACACTCAAATAATAGAGCGTGAACAAAGGGAAATGAAAGAGCAGTGTCGGCACTATTTTTGGTGTGGGGTTTGCCCGTAAGAAACTGTCGGTCATCGGAATTGAAATCCCGTTTCCCGCTTCAGAAGGACGTTTTTTTTTTTAATTTTAGTTTTGAAAAAGATGAAGTCAAACTGACCTCATAATTTTCATAGTTTAGATGAAAGAGCGTTTTACCTCAAATCTTGTATCTATCCCGAAGGATGAACACAAAAGTTGAGGGTGAGGCTCGATCAAATAAACTAAAGAAAGTTATGA
>JXCR01075131.1:4729-30851 GCA_002079205.1 Phalaenopsis hybrid cultivar | reverse complement strand
TATTCAAAATATTTGGAATGAGTTTTGATCAGTTTTGAGTATTTTGGCAAAATTTGAGAATTTTGGCCAAATTTGGGTCCCAAGGGCAGTTAGGTAATTTGGAGGTGCCTAGGAGCAAAAGGCCAAGTTGGGCATTTCAAGTGCAATTGGGTAGAGAATCATTCTAAATGAACCATGGATCAATGAAATCCCTATTTTGGGTCCTTATGTATTGGTCTTAGCCAGGATATTGTGAGGGTATGGTGAGGGTATTATGAGGGAATTGTGAGGGTATTGTATACCTTAGCTCCAAACCAACACTGGGTCAATCCTAAGGCCAAGTAGCCCTATAGGAACTCTCCTTGAGTTCCCTCATAATGATCTCCTATCCTAAGGTCAAGTAGCCCTATAGGAACTCTCCTTGAGTTCCCTCATAATGATCTTACCTACCAAGCTAAGGTCAAATAGTCCTATAGGAACTCTTCTTGAATTCTCTCATAATGATCTTACCTACTATTAAGGTCAAGTAGCCCTATAGGAACTCTCCTTGAGTTCCCTCATAATGATCTTACCTACTAATCCAAGTAATCCTATAGGGATTTTTCTTGAATTCTCTTATAATGATCTTATCTACTAAATGTCAGAGTCAATCCTAAGGCCAAGTAGTCCTATAGGAACTCTTCTTAAGTTCCCTCATAATGATCTTACCTACTAAGTGCTGAGTCAACACCCAGGATTGACCCTAAAGCCAAGTAATCCTATGGGGATTCTTCTTGAATTCTTTCATAATGATCTTACCTACCAAATGCTAAAGGTTAGGACCAATATGTGGAACTTCAAGTTGAGTAAAGAGAAGAGTTTTGAGTTTCTAATGATGAAAGATCATTATGTGGAATTTCAAGTTGAGTAAAAAGAAAAGTTTTGAATTTCTAATGGTGGGGGTGATCAATATGTGGAATTTCAAGTTGAGTAGAAAGAAGAGTTTTGAATTTCTAATGGTGGGGGTACTCCAATATGTGGAACTTCAAGTTGAGTAAAGAGAAGAGTTTTGAGTTTCTAATGGTGAGGGTACATTTTCTAGCTTTTGAGATAGTCAGGTAGGAAAGTCCTATGGCTAGACCTAGGCTACTAAAGAAATTTCTAGACCTCAACCAAAAGTAAGGTCAACAAGCAGGTATGGAGGAAAAGCTAGATGATGGTGGACCAAGAGATGTAAGATCAGGACAATCTTTAGGTTTTCCGAAATCTCAGAGAAGGAATCCCTACTTAATGGTTGCTTCTCATAAAATGACTAATTTAGGCTCATCTTACTTGAGACGAGACATAAGAATCCCCTAAATTTTTATAATCCTAACCCTTATCTCAGCTGGAGACTCAAAGAATTCAACTTTATATGAACCCTTTAGACGCTCGATTCTGATTGCTCGACTTCATTTTCCCAATCTTGGTCATTCGAATTCAATCATTTGGCCTTGATCATCAAGCCTCGATCGGTCAGCCTCGATCGGTCAGCCTTGATCAGTCAGTCTTGGTTAGCTTCGGTCAGTTGGCCTTGGTCGGCCTTAGTTGCTCGAGCTCAGATGCGGATCAATTCTCCTTGCCTCAGTCATTCAAAGCCATGTCTGGTCGTTTGCGATCTTGACTTGGTGTCTACTTGGCTCATCTTGGAAAAACTTCTACGGATTAGTAGAATTCTAAGCCATCCAATTTGTGATGATTTGATTGGTTACTTTTCGGTTGTATAGTTCTCCTAGATCCTCCTTAAGGATGCTCAACCATTAAAAAAGTGGAGAAAGTCGAGAAAGAATATTGAATTGTTTCCTTAATTCTCGGGAAATAAATCTCTCATATGTCCAAATTGGATATACACCCACTCCTTATTTTAAAATTGCAAATTTGTCTTTAATCAATCACTTTTTCTTCGTNCTCTAGGTTCTCTACAAAGCTTCATATTGAGGTAGCACACAAATCCATTCTATTTGGTGAGTTTAAATGGTTACTCTCTTGAAAATTGAATTATTGCAAAATGTCAGGCTCATTCAAGGTGGTGACTTGCAAAAAGATGTATAAGAGAAAAAGAATAAGACTTAAAAGGAATAAGNTGAGTTTAAATGGTTACTCTCTTGAAAATTGAATTATTGCAAAATGTCAGGCTCATTCAAGGTGGTGACTTGTAAAAAGATGTATAAGAGAAAAAGATTAAGACTTAAAAGGAATAAACATTTACACATCGTCTGAATATGTGCACGCCCAAACATCCAAAACTCATGTAGTTTAGTCATTTAATCAAAAGCCTGGAGCATAACTCAACCCAATAAATAACATATTGGATCCAAAAAAATAGAGACTAAAAACTAGTATAAATAAATAATAAATATTCATTCATATGTTGTATGACTTTCGATAATTTTGTTTTATTTGCTACAAGTACCAAATAAAAAATAAAAAACTCATGCATTGCTTGCACAAGTCTAACATGCCCTCAAAAGTCTTGTTTGTTTTCAAATAGTAAAAAGTGCACTTATTTTAATACTTGTCAGTAAGTTCCAAGCAAGTTACTAGCTTTTGGAGGCAATAAACAACTTCATACTTTTTAATGAGCATCTCTTTGTTTAAAAATGACCCCATGAAAGCTGCAAATACCTTGGAGTTTATCTTAATTTCAAAAAAAAAATGAACACACTATGCAATCATTGNAATGACCCCATGAAAGCTGCAAATACCTTGGAGTTTATCTTAATTTCAAAAAAAAATGAACACACTATGCAATCATTGGCTCACAGAGTTTTCTTCTCCTTATACTCTTCCAACTATTCGCCAGNGCTGTCCTACTTATGAGATTAAAAAATCATTGCTTATTTTAATTTCATCCTATAATATACTTTGAAGAAAATCAAATTAGTTTCCCAATAAATGCAAGAAATTCAATCTTTTGCGAGAAGGATGGAAAATTAAATCATAATATTATGGATTTTACCTTTTCCTTTCGCTTGCATTCAAGGAACTCACCTATTCACCAATGAAAATCATCTCTTCATAGCGAGATAAAAATATTAAAAGAACTTATAAAATAGCGAGTAGCAATTTGATCTCAACACAAGAGACCAAGTTTGGAATAGGCCGGTCTCAAACTTAAGTAAATGCTAAGCATAATATTTGAAATTTTTGAACCAAAAAGAAGAGTACTCAAGTCTCGAGCAAGTATAAGATGTTTAAAATAACTTGAGTTTAGGGATCATTGTGATCTTGACTCAAGGCCAAGCTTACAAGCACAAGAGTCTACTTCTTTGAAGAAAAATATCAAATTGCCTCAACTCATCAAACCTCAAGTATCAAGCCTCCAACTCTTCTCGCATAAAACTAGCTTTAAACTCCAACTCTAGGTTCTCTACAAAGCTTCATATTGAGGTAGCACACAAATCCATTCTATTTGGTGAGTTTAAATGGTTACTCTCTTGAAAATTGAATTATTGCAAAATGTCAGGCTCATTCAAGGTGGTGACTTGCAAAAAGATGTATAAGAGAAAAAGAATAAGACTTAAAAGGAATAAGCATTTACACATCGTCTGAATATGTGCACGCCCAAACATCCAAAACTCATGTAGTTTAGTCATTTAATCAAAAGCCTGGAGCATAACTCAACTCAATAAATAACATATTGGATCCAAAAAAATAGAGACTAAAAACTAGTATAAATAAATAATAAATATTCATTCATATGTTGTATGACTTTCGATAATTTTGTTTTATTTGCTACAAGTACCAAATAAAAAATAAAAAACTCATGCATTGCTTGCACAAGTCTAACATGCCCTCAAAAGTCTTGTTTGTTTTCAAATAGTAAAAAGTGCACTTATTTTAATACTTGTCAGTAAGTTCCAAGCAAGTTACTAGCTTTTGGAGGCAATAAACAACTTCATACTTTTTAATGAGCATCTCTTTGTTTAAAAATGACCCCATGAAAGCTGCAAATACCTTGGAGTTTATCTTAATTTCAAAAAAAAAATGAACACACTATGCAATCATTGGCTCACTGAGTTTTCTTCTCCTTATACTCTTCCAACTATTCGCCAAGTTCCTTCTCCCTAGAGTGATAAGTATGCAGCTCAAAGTATTTCTCACCCACTCATTTTCCAATTAATGGGAGTCCTTGAAAAATTTGGACTTCAACACCCCAATCTCTTTCTTAGAGGCATGAAAGTTGTCATATTCCTTGGAGAAGGATCTCATTGCCTCTTAATCTCCTCAAACTTGGCAACCCTATGATATAAATTCCTATAATGGCAACATAAAGTGCAGCTAGCCTGCCAAATCACCACATGAGCACTGTCACTGCAGAAGGTAGATCTTGGGAAGAGTCAGTGCCTAGCTCTTCCTAGAAGGATGAGTAAAAGGTGCGGCCCATGTTATAGGGCGGCACTCATGAGATCAAACCCACCATAAGAGAGGAGTGCTCGACCCTAATAGCTTCTCAAGTGGCAAGCCGTTTGGAGACATCTAACCGAGAGGTCTTAAACTTCTTCACAGGCTCCAAGGTGAGGCCGTTCCCTTGTCAATGGCCTCACTCACCCAATGTTGAATTTTCCTCTCTACACTTTGTCCGATAAGCATCTCATTACAAACCATGCAACTCATGGTGATGCTATATCACTGGAGAGTGACTTGGTAAGTACTTGAGTTGCACATAAACATCACATAGTCACTCACCCAAGGTATATGGCACTCAAACTCACTCGCTCAAGCTCAAAAGCACCCATACAATCTAAAAATACACTCAACCAACTTTGAGGACACTTGCCCAAGCTCATAAAGCATTTAACTAGCCTCAAAGGCACTTGTCTAGTCTTTTCTAGTGTGAAATAAAAAAACTCGCTCATTCAGAGATGCAATGCTATCTATTTAGCCGACAAAATGTTCACAGTACTCACCAAGAAAGCGATTTGAGTATACAGACTAGGATTATGACAACTATGTCCACGTATCTATAGTGGTCATATCATGTATTTATTTGTTTGTTTCTTTTTCTAGGTTAAAGTGTAGCTTCTCCTGCAACATCTAAAAGCTCTACAAATATAAACCAAAGAATCAATTCTGCACGACATATATAGTGCTTCGAGCTTCTAACATGAATAATAAAATCATTCAAAGTTTCTCTCTCTTTATCCTTCCTATTTACTTAGGGTTATGCTGAGATATCGAGTCTTATAAATAGAGATAAGGTATTGCCTCAAATAAATTTGAATCAAATAGATCACTTACAAAACACTGCATGACAACTAGAGGACTCTCTTTCCAACTCTCCACATAATTCCCATATGATAGAAATGAACATTCAGCATGCATCAAAGAGGTCCCCAACATAAACATTGGTTCAGCTAATAGGCCAAGACATTATATTAGATTCAAGTAGAATGTACAAACATATCACACATTTTATATAAATTTACATATATAACACTCATAGTTTAACATTTGCACTAACAAAATACTTTGTTTTTATAAACTAATGTTTGAAAAAGTGTATTTCACTTTCAAAAAGATAGTGATACAGGTTTTTTTCCTATGATGTTAAAGATTTGAGCGGTATACATGTCAATGTTTCGGTGTTAAAAATGTAAATACATCAAGAATTGTGTAGTAGATATGTAAATGCCCCTACATGAAATTCCCATTTTCCAATGACTCGGTCAAAAATGTTAAATTTATACCCTGCACAGAAACATAATTATCAAATTATGCGATGCATCATGCACAACTCAATAACATACTACAACCATAAGCAACATAGCGCAGGCCAAGTTATAGGGATTGATGAAATAAGAACAAACTTACATACAAAGCCTTGACCAGCAAAGGCCTTTCTTTGAGGATCTCCTTGAACAGCTTCTTTGCCTTTCCAAAATGCCCCATCAATTCATACAATAAGGCATGCAACAATCTCCACTCAACCTCATCCGGATCCAAAGCTATCAATCTCTCTAAATACTTTACGGCTTCCTCCCTCTTCCCTTTCTTCATTTCGGCATACAGGCACAACTTTAGGGCATCAACATCCGCAGGGTCCCTCTCCAAAAGCCTAGCATATAACTCGTCGTCGTCATCATCCCGTTCCTTTTTCTTCTGGGTTTCGATTTTCTCTTCCAAACAGTCAGAAATGTTGCTCTTGAGAGGATCAGAGAGGGCCAAAGAAGGTCTCCTGCCGTACCTACCCAATAAAAGAAAGGAACCGAGGAGTAACACCGCCGCTCCATCTCTGAAAGTTTTGAAGAAGGTTGGTTGTGTTTTATGTACAGCGAGAACTTTCGGGTTCGGTGAATGTGATAAGTAATTCTTTGGGAGAGAAGATGTCGATACTGAAACGGGACAGAGGACATGGAATCGAATAGAGGTTTTGATTTTGTCGGATGGTAGCAGATTTGGATGGACCACGGGGATGGAGAAAGCGGCCATGGGTTGTGTTAAAACCCTGCAAGGCCTCTTCTGGGAATGATCGCATTTTGTTTTTTATTTTTATTTTTATTTTTAGTCTATTTTATATTTATTTATTTATTATCCTTTAATTTTTAAAAATATATAAATCGTAACATTATATATTTTCAAAAATATAAAATAAATTTAATTAGTTTTTTTTTTATATTTTAAGAGAAATTTATATTTTTTATAAAACAGTTAGGTTAGCATACACTTCAGTATTAAGCTCTAATGTCTATGACATATATGTCTTCTTTGTTCCACCCAACATAAAGCATTACCTATGGGCGGGCGGTGGCGTCAGACAGCTAAGAGCGATGACCAACGATGGGTGGCGGGCTGGCTGGCAATTGATGGCAAATGGCGCAGCAAGCGTTGCGCGGCAGTCGTCAGGGCAGGTGGCGGGACTCGGCAAAAAAATTATTTTTTCTGTTTTGAGTATTATAAAAATAGTGTTTCTAAAAAAACAAAAAAAAAAATAAAAAACAGATAAGGAAACATTGTTTTTTTTTTTTTTTTGTTTCCTTTTTTCCAAGAACAAAAAACAAAAAAATAAAAATTGATCTCAAATAGCCCAAAAACATACGAAAATGTTGGTTTTTACACGAATGTGGAAAAAAAATATTTTTTTTTTGTTTTGAGTATTTTAAAAATAAAGTGTTCCTAAAAAAACAAAAAATAAATAAAAAATAGATAAGGAAACATTGTTCTTTTTTTTGTTTGTTTCCTTTTTTTTTCAAGAACAATAAACAAAAAAATAAAAATTGATCTCAAACAACTCCAAAACATATGAAAATGTTGGTTTTTTACTCGAATGTAGTCGAAGTAGAATTAGTAAATTTATAAATTCATTAACCTTTCAATAGAGTTGTTAACGCTCCGATTTTGAGCCGAGTTAAGGTCGGCTCAAAAAATTTTGATTCAAGCTTTTAGCTCGTAGCTCGGCTCATTTATTTTGATCTGATATCGATCCGAACAAAAATTTGAATCAATTTTCTAGCAATTAACGTTCTTCGAGCTAAATTTCCTAAATTCACAGCTCTAACATTAGTAAGATTATTAACGACCTGATTTCAATCTGACGAGAGTCGGCTTGAAATCATCTTGAAAAAAAAAATCAATTTAAAAATTTAGCTCAAAGCTCAGCTCATTTATTTCGATCCGTGCCAAAACTCGAACCAATTTTCGAGCGATTAACAATCGCTGGGCTAAATTCACATCCCTTCCTTTTGAATTAATAAATCTAAATCTAAGTAAAATCAATGCTCCTAAATTCCAAAATTCATAAATCAATGAAACTCTTGTATTTTATTACATTCTAAACTCTAAACTCAAAAAAACATTGGACAAATCATTTTCTTACCTACAAACATTGAGCAAAACTTATTCCAACATAGAATAAAACATGTTCATATCATGATTGAATGGTTAAATGTTATTTGAATTAAGTTTAAACAATGTTGACAATAATTGATTAATGATCAAGAAAATGTTAATTTGAGGCTAACAATTGATGAGCATATATCATAACATTTATATGAACATAAGCTTGAACCAATATTAAACCATGTTTAACAATTATTTGATAAGTATACGGCTGCTTCAAACCATGTTGTTTGATCATGATTTGAACTATGTTCAAATGTAATTTGACTTGCTCAAATGAATAAAAAAAATGATTTAAATTTAACATTAGTTTGAATATCCTTGAACAATATTTTATTATAGTTTAAGTAAGTTTAAGCATGGCTCAAACATGTTCAAATATGATTCAAATAAAATCCAAACAAATTCAAATAATGCTTATTTATACTTTAAAGGAAGTTCAAATAAAATTCAAATAAATATTTTAGGAAGTTTTAGAGCACAATCTTTCATAATATGTCTCAGTCAATATAAGAACTTTGTCAAAATGATATAATCTTTAAAGTATGATAGAAATATTAAGAAAAATTATGCCCACATATGTTGAAGTTTGTGATAAATAAAGAAATGATGAAATCCTCTATCATGGTCTCCTTATCCCGCCCAATGATATATTGATGGAAAACGGTTATATATATATATATATATATATATATATATAATATTTCTTGTCGGTGTAGTTACGCCATTGCCGGCGTAACTATGATAGTATCGGCGTAGGTACGTTTAATCATTCTTCTACTGAACAGGTAAAACCTTGATGCCTCCCTAACCCACTCATATGCACAGTCCCCAGCATAATTACACCGAGTGGGTGGTGTAATTACGTCTTGCCGCCCAAGTGGGTGGTGTAATTACGCTAGTGAGTAGCATGCCTATGATGTCATCATTGCTCTTTAAATGGACATTTTTGTTTCCACACAGAAAGAATTGGGTCAATTATCCTGCCTCGCCTTCATTTAGTCTTCCACTTTAGCGCTACCACTTTCGCTCAGTCTTCTGCTCTAGTGTTCGTCCGCTTTCGCACACCACTGTAAGTTTTTTTTTCCTTTTCTTCCCTCCCTCTCTTCCTCTTCTTCTTCACATTCCCATGGTCAAACCCTAACACCTCTACATCCTCATTTTTCTCATTCTGGTCTTCTTCTCTCCTCTTCTTCTTTCTACTCTTCTCTCTCTTCTTTTGCGCTATTACATTTACCTTCGCTTCTTTTTCTCTTAGTCAAACAACCATCCTCCTCCTTTTCTCATTCTCTTATTCTCATTCTTTTATCATTCTCTTTTCTTTCTTTTATTCTCCACCATATCATGCACCACTTCTCATCTCACTTTTCTCCATATACAAAAACCGGCAACTTTCCCTCCCACCTCTCTCCCATTTTCCCATTGTCCAAAACCCAAACCTGAAGCGTCGAAGCTTACCGCGAAGTCAGACGGATAATGCAAGTACACGTGACAAGTAGTATATGGTTTAAGAGCCTGTGTATCAGTCTCACGAGAAAATTCTAACAATTATTTGTGCAGCAAAAATATCTACTTTACTAATTTAGTGTGTGAATACAAAGATAATATAAGTCCTAAGATTCTAGATAAAATAGAGAAAAATGTTAGCAGTAGAACAGAAGCAGCTGAAAAGTATTTGTGAGTTCCTTCAAGATTGATACGAATCCTACCTCGTGGTGATCGCAGCTTTCTTAAATGTTTTCTTATGTGATTTTTGTCAATCAGGGATATATTACTCCTTATGCATATATCTAGGTTAAAAGAAGCCTATAATCCTTGATGTTGACTCCCTCAATCCTCATGACATTCTGTATAATTGTTCTGATCCTTTGAGACGATTGCAAAACTCCATTGGAGTAAGCCTATCCTCTCAGAATTATGTGGCTAATCCTTCATTTCGACAATAAAATGATTAGAGGTCGTAGCTTCATGAAATATTTTAACATTCTAATTGGCTAAATTAGGAGTAAATTAAGTTCATAGGTTAATCAAAAAATATAGACCATGAAAATGCAAAAAATATTAATAGAAAAATACTACGGAAAAAACAACGATTAAATCCACTACCCCTACATCACAAAGACACGAAGAATGAAACTAGCTACGCATTATCTAGAAAATCATAGTAAGGAAAACTATGTAGAAATTCATTGCAAAAAACAAAAACATGTAATACTTACAATAACTTGTTATCTCCATAATGGCAACAATCCTTCGTCTCATACAAATCTCTCACAACTCACAAAACAAAAGAAAAACTCACCTCTCAAGGTTTCCATCAAAGGAGGAAGAAGATCATGAGGAAAGCTCTCAAATTCTCTCTAACACTTGCCTCCAGTAGCCTCCAACTCCTCTCTCATGCAGAATTACCTCTAGGAAGCCCTAAAAATCATTCTAGCGAGAACCATGGATTTGGCAAGCCAATTTCCTTCCTAAAGGGTTTTCCCGCTCGTTGGCAAGGTCACGCCCAAAACTGGCATGGTCATGCATAATGATGAAGACGGTGTTGTGGTCATGCACGATTACAGCGTGATCACGCCGCTACTCTGCAAAGGTTGGCGTGGTCATGTCAGATCCGACATGGTCACACCATGGGTGTTCGATAGGGGGCTGGTCACGCTGCTTCAGGTCATTTTTTCATTGAATTTCGTCGTTCGAAATTGTTCATAATCACATAATTCGGTTTAGATTTAATGAAGATGATAGGTAATCCTATAGGTTTCTAACTCTTACATATGTTTGTCAAAGCTAAATAAAGATGTTTAAATATCATTTTAAATCAATTAACTTCAATGGTTAATAACTTGATCTTTCCTTAATTCACCTCATTCTTATCCTTAAAATAATCCTATAAATCATTAAATTGATGTAATTTAAGCCTCTTTCACTAACCCGTAATATTTTTAATGAATTTTAGTGGATTTTAGCCAATTTAACAGTACTTAAATATTTTCTTTGAAGATAACTAAAAAGGGATTTTAGAAAATAATCACATAAAAGCTTTGCCCTTCTGATTTTTTTCTTTGATTAATTGTTGTGTCAACTTCAAGCATCTCCTCAGAGACTTTATTTTTACTTTTTTTTGTTTTTTTTTTATTTTTTTTTTCATTTTTCCTATGAATTACTATATCTGGTTAGCAACTATTTCTTTTTTNTTCCTTAATTCACCTCATTCTTATCCTTAAAATAATCCTATAAATCATTAAATTGATGTAATTTAAGCCTCTGTCACTAACCCGGAATATTTTTAATGAATTTTAGTGGATTTTAACAGTACTTAAATATTTTCTTTGAAGATAACTAAAAAGGGATTTTAGAAAATAATCACATAAAAGCTTTGTTACTTAAGTCTCACTTGACACCCTTCTGATTTTTTTCTTTGATTAATTGTTGTGTCAACTTCGAGCATCTCCTCAGGGACTTTATTTTTACTTTTTTTGTTTTTTTTCTTTTTTTTTTTCATTTTTCCTATGAATTACTATATCTGATTAGCAACTATTTCTTTTTAATTTTAAATAAGATGAAGGGCAGTGTTTCTTGAGTAGTAGAACTCAACGCTTGATAATTTAATGCCACATCTGTTAGGTTATCTTTTCAGTTAAAATTTAAGACAATGTTAACTTGATTTAAAATGAATTGAAAAAAATTAAAACATTCTTGGTTTGTTATTTAACACTTAAATTACACCTTTTTTTAAATCTATGAGTTCTTTTTNGTTAACTTGATTTAAAATGAATTGAAAAAAATTAAAACATTCTTGGTTTGTTATTTAACACTTAAATTACACATTTTTAAAAATCTATGAGTTCTTTTAATTAAAGTTTGAAATCGTTAAGTTCTGAATTTTATTATTAACTCATTAAAGTTAATATTTTCTAAATGACATTTATCTATTTTTACTAGACTGTGATAAATAGTTTAAAATAAATAAGAATTCCTCACGAAAGTTGCTAGATTTAATTTTAATTCCTGCCAAGTTGTGTGAGTTATCATTAAGGTTCATAAAAAGATACATTTTTCCAACTTGCTTTTTTTTCATTACATATATAACATGAAGGCACAATAAAAATAAAAAACAGGTAAGTACAAGAAAAGAGTAAATGCATGGTCCACATGAATTCCAGAAAGTACGGTGTAGAACTCACCAAGGAAAAATATNAATATTTTCTAAATGACATTTATCTATTTTTACTAGACTGTGATAAATAGTTTAAAATAAATAAGAATTCCTTACGAAAGTTGCTAGATTTAATTTTAATTCTCTGCCAAGTTGTGTGAGTTATCATTAAGGTTCATACAAAGATACATTTTTCCAACTTGCTTTTTTTTTCATTACATATATAACATGAAGGCACAATAAAAATAAAAAGCAGGTAAGTACAAAAAAAGAGTAAATTCATGGTCCACATGAATTCCAGAAAGTACGGTGTAGAACTCAGCAAGGAAAAATATCAAAAGCAGCTATGAAAACACAGTGCAATACAAATCTCACTATATATAAAATAAAAGCAAGTACAAAGCATCTGGTCAGAGCCATCAGTAGGGATAACAACACAAAAAGAAAACTAGAGCTCACAGCAGCAGCTAGACAACAGTGTAGTAGCCACTCCGAAAAAACTTATCATGTAATATCATCAAGGAAAAAAATACAGAGACAAACAATACAAGACACTCAAGAATGCAATAGTTGCCTAAGTCATTGACAAGACCACCCAGACTACACTCTTATGGAATGAAGGGTACAAGCACACCATTCGATGTAAGCCACTCATTGAGTGGAAGCACATGACAATGCTAGAATCGCCTAATCGTTATTAGTCTCCTCCATGTCGTCATCCTCCAAAACATAAAGTTCAAAGGGTGGCACATTCGGAAATGTCACTGACGGTGGTGATCTCTGCACCTCCTGAATGCATCAATACAGTATTCATATTGACGTTGTTGGTGCTCCACATTGTGATGTTTCTACATGCGGATGTCATGTATCTTCAGAGACATGTCCTTCACCTGTCTCATCATCTCGACACTTGAAGGGCCTCGATGTGAAGTGTTAGGATGCCACGAGGACAGGATGAACCTTGTGTAGAGCCAACATAAGAAAAAATAGTCCGGGTGATCAACTTCTGCGGTGCTAACATCTCATCTCCACTCCCTCCAGCAACCCCCTCTCTAAAACATATAACATAAATGATGCAGCGGTGTCATAAACCTAAAGTGGTTTGGCCACTTACAATGTGCATTATAGGCTGTTGGATGACAATCCCTATATCTATAAAGTTGTCCGTTTGAATGTAGAAGTTCAGAACGGCTCTATACCTAGTCACATTAGTGAGACTGGTGATAGGTAGAACATGGACGACAATGAAGTAATGCCAAGATCCATAGATGGGATTTAAATAGGTTAATGAGAAATTCATGTGTCTCTCCTTCTTTCCCAAATTGAACATTCAACCAACTCGTGCCGTCAGTGAGGAAGATGATAATCTCCTGATAATCATGAGATATGAACTGTTCGAAATCATAGTTAGAATGTCATGGAGGCAAAAAGACTATTTATGATGGGGATTAAAAGGGATAAGCTTTTATTACACGAAGTCTTGCTCGTCTACTGATTCATTCGCGTTAGTGTAGAATTGATGGACGAGTGGGACAATGGCGGAGCCGACAACAAAGCATAAACTCATCCACCCTCGTCTATTAATTTTAATAGAAATCACATCCTAATAAAATTGACCGCTCTGGAATCAGCTTCTTCCGAACTAAAATGTTTTTAGACCACTGCGAAGCAGCATGACTGACAATCTAGTGCGGCCATACCTTGATCCCCTTTCCCTTTGGTCATAGGAGCCATGGAAATAAACTATATTTTGGATTTAGCCGCCTAGTTGCTAAAAAAAGTGAAGTTTTTTAGCCCAAAAATAAGAGATCATGAGTGGACTTCAACTTAATGTCATGAAAATTTAGTGCCGACAGAGAGTTGTAGGAATGTGAGTGAAATTTTGGGACTAATGGAAAACATGGAGAAACATGGGGCTTAAGCATGAAAAATTGCCACATCCTAGAGCTTCAACTCTGATCTACCAAATGGAGACTAGATCAAGTGAAAGAAACTTTATTTCCGACAATCTAAGAGTTTGGGCAGCTGTGGAGGAAGTGCTCAATTTAAGAAGTTGAGGGAAATGCCGAAATAAAGGTGTTTCGGTTCTTTATTGTGCAGCGACATGGTTACTCTAGGTTGTGGCGTGGCCACGTTGAACTTTCCTGTGACTTACCTGAAATAGGACAAGAGCGGTGTGGTCACGCCCAAAAGTGATTTGGTCAAGGTCGAAAGTAGCGTGGCCACGTTGCTAGTAAGTGTGGTCACACAAAAACCTGGCGTGGTCACGTCAACCTCTAGTATGAAAAAAATTTTTTAGCATCACCCTCTCCCTCATAGACCATATACTTCGTAAAGGTACCAGACATCAATAACGATAACTCTGCGACACACAAACACTCATATCAACAGAAATTTTGAAATGAAAATACGAAATAGAAAAATCTTGCTACAAATAAAGCAAAACATAGGATGACACTTGGGTTGCCTCCCAAGGTAGTGTTTGGTTTAACGTCCTCAGCCAGATTAAGTCTCAAAAATTATCTTATACCAGGTTTCTAGACTCGATTTGCCAATTTAGCTGTCCTGGATTGCTCGTCTCATATTCAAGTTGTCCTAGATTTTCTCTCTCATCCTCAAGTAACATTATGCTCTCAACTTCATCCCACAAATATCAATCTTGTTATATTCACTAGTTGAGATTTTGTAGTAACCTCTCACTTTCAATCAGAATTCTTCAGTGGTTCCCTAAGGAAGACTAAGGTACTCTCCTGAAAGGCTTAGGGCTAGTGGTTAGGCTTCTCCTACAGGAAGAGTCATATTATTGTTAGTCGGATTTCTCAAAAATTCATTNTAGTAACCTCTCACTTTCAATCAGAATTCTTCAGTGGTTCCCTAAGGAAGACTAAGGTACTCTCCTGAAAGGTTTAGGGCTAGTGGTTAGGCTTCTCCTACAGGAAGAGTCATATTATTGTTAGTCAGATTTCTCAAAAATTCATCAATTGTTATTTGCTCTTCCAGATTCAACTCAATCGGTTCAACGGATTGGATTCTTACTACCCTAGTCACTGTTTACATTTTTTAGTTCTAATCATTCCTAGAGGTTTGGGGCAGGTTCAATGATTTTAAAACATTAAATTTAACTTTTTGATCATTATTTCTCAGAATTGTCTTCTCCTCCTGAACGTCAATAATAGCCCTGTCATTGGCTAAAAGGGGTCTCGTAAAATTCACATGCATATCTTTATCAACTTTTAGATCCAAGATCACAAAATCAGCTGGAAAAGTAAATCTATCCACAGTGACAGGCAAATTTTCACCTATTCCTAGAGGATGTGCCACATATTGATTTGATAGCTAGATTGTCAAATTGGCAGGCTTAATTTCTCATCTTCCAAATTGTTTAAAAATGTTCAGAAGCATGAGATTGACACTGGCTTCTAGGTCAGATAGTGTATTTCCCTTAAACTCAGTTCCTATGACATAGGGAATTGTGAAAATCATAGGAGCCTTATTAGGTTTTTGCAACCTTTAAGGGAATGGAGGTGGAATTTTCTCGATGAGGATAATCAAAATGATAAAGAAGACTTTTCTCGAATTAGGCTTCACAAAGGTACCATCATCCGTATAGCTAGCTTCCTTTTGTACTACAATCCTTACTCCTACTACCTCACACTGCTTTAGGTTTTGATCTTTCAGATTCACCTCATTTTTGTTACGCAGTGCTTCTGGGGGTATGTTGTTCATTGAGTTTCCAAGATTTTAATGGCTACGACTTGGCTTTGTAAGATGCTCCTCATGGAATAACTAGCTCCTCGATGGATGATTTCTTTTAGGTAAGTTGGGAGTTAGCTTGGAATCATGGTGAGTATTGCTGGCTCTAGGGGTGATTGCCTTGGGAAGACCAATTACCTATAGGGTTGTTTTGAGTGTTTCCCTATTATTGGTTGTTATTATTTCAAGTGAAATTTGGTGGTTCCTTAAGTTTGTGTTATAGGCTTTGGAATAGGGGTTATGGCCTTTGATGGTGTCAATTTTTAATATCGCGCATACTAGGTGTTTGTCATCTGCGTCAGCACCACTTTTTGGGTATCGAGGCTATGGGAAGATATTCTGCTCTCTAGAGTACTATTGTCTGTATTTTAAAAATAATATAATCATATTATTAATTATTATTTTAATAACCTTTTTTTCATAATTTTAATAATCATGTTATTCATCATTAAGTGAGGTGTCCATCTTTATTTTGTAATGTTCTGCACTCGATTTTTGTTTTTAAAGTATAAAATATATTGGTATGAACAGTTTTATTACAAGCAACATTACTATACAAGGGCATAATAGTCATTTGTCCAGAAATAGCTGCAGCACAACTGTTTTCAAACTGCGAAAAACAAACTGACATTCAGCTTATCCGCATTTGTTTCTGCGCAACAACTTATCATTAAGCTACAACTGCCCCAAACAGGCCCTTATTCCCAACTAGGCTCCACTCTCGTGCACCGATCATCACGGACAAACTATTGTGTATGGCTCGCCGATCCAGTTGTAGGCATTCACTCTAATTATCATACCGAGTTGCCTTGTCTTTCTTCCTCAACTCAAACACAACAATTGATGGTTATTCGAGAAACTCGACAGTCCGTTTTAGGAATGTACATTTAGTTCAACTCATTGAAAAAGTCCCAATACTCGGCTCGGTGAGAACTCATCCGACCACCCAAATTCATTAAAAAATTTATCCTTTCCAATATTACATGTCCGGCGACATGCAATACTTTCATAGATCTCATATATATATATATATATTTTCCTCCTTTAACTGGAAAGAATAAGTCAGAGCCAAACTCCGAAGCCGAAGGGCGTCTCATGGTGATAAAAGTAACCGTCTCGAAACTTTGATCAGAGTTTCATCCGAGTTCTGAGCAGTAGTTCTCAGTTAGATTGCAGAGAAGCACGGCGGCGAGCAGTGCAATGGCGGCGAGCAGTGCAGCAGAGTCCAAGGACCGGGTCATCAACCTCGATCAGTAAGCTTGCTTTACACAGAATAATAATAATCATAATGACAACGGTAACTTTTCTTTTTCATATATTTGCACTATTCTTAATCAATCTTGTTAGGTCCGGACGGCAAACTGTTGATCGCTGCGTTGCCCGTCGATGATGTGTATGACAACACAACGGCCGGTGATTGATCGTTCGGACGGAATATTTTGTCATTTTAGCGGGCATAATCTAGATATGATTTAATCAAGGATTTGACATAAATCCAACCAAAAATAAAAAAATATATCTATATTAAGGACAACTCCATCAAACTGAATTTTTTCGTGTTCCGTCTCATCTCTTTTAGGACTTAAATCTGAATTTAATAAGTCAGATTATGAGGCGGATTTAAAAATTTCTTTCACGGTCGCTCACTCGTAAAATCATCTCCATCGCACGAACATCGGATTTGTTGGATTTAATAAATTCTTATTTTAACTTAAATTCAGATGCAACCAAACATAACAAGACATGATTTTGGTTCATGTAGCAGGCCAATATATCACGATTAAAAAATAATCAAAAATGCTAAATAGCTAATGAAATATATAATGGAAGCTTTATTTTTANAATGGCGGCGAGCAGTGCAGCAGAGTCCAAGGACCGGGTCATCAACCTCGATCAGTAAGCTTGCTTTACACATAATTATAATAATCATAATGACAGCGGTAACTTTTCTTTTTCATATATTTGCACTATTCTTAATCAATCTTGTTACGTCGGGACAGCGAATGTTGCCCGTCGGTGATGTGTATGGCGACGCGGCGGCCGGTGATTGATCGGTCGGACGTGCGGTGTTCGGACGGAATATTTTCTCATTTTAACTGGCATAATCTAGATATGATTTAATCAAGGATTTAACATAAATCCAACCAAAAATAAAAAAAATATATCTATATTAAGGACAACTCCATCAAATTGAATTTTTTCGTGTTCCGTCTCATCTCTTTTAGGACTTAAATCTGAATTTAATAAGTCAGATTATGAGGCGGATTTAAAAATTTCTTTCACGGTCGCTCACTCGTAAAATCATCTCCATCGCACGAACATCGGATTTGTTGGATTTAATAAATTCTTATTTTAACTTAAATTCAGATGCAGCCAAACATAACAAGACATGATTTTGGTTCATGTAGCAGCCCAATATATCACGATTAAAAAATAATCAAAAATGCTAAATAGCTAATGAAATATATAATGGAAGCTTTATTTTTATTTTTTTTAATTTTTGTAATTTTTATTTTGTGGCAGTGGTGATCCGACAGCATATGAAAGCTTTTGGAGGGAGTCAGGAGAAGGGGCTTATTTAAAAATTGAGGGATGGGAGAACATGAGCTACTTTTCAGATAGGAACAATCTCTGTTGGTTTCTCCTACCTGTGTTTGAAACAGAGATCCGTCGAATTCATAGAATCGTCGGCAATGCTACTGCTGATGAAAGCCGCCACATTGTCATCGGAAATGGCTCCTCACAGCTCTTTCAGGCCGCCCTTTTCGCCCTCTCCACTCAACCAGGCTTGACAGGGACTGGCGGCCCCATGCCCGTCGTGTCCGCTGCGCCCTATTACTCGGTAATGTAGTAATGATGCCTAAAAAAAACTAGCGTTTAGCTATAATGCACAACTCCTAAAAAATTTAAATTGGATGAATTAATTGAGTCGCATTTATTTCCATCATATAGCTTATTTTGTTAATTGAAATAGAAAGAAAAATGATAATTTTATTTAGTTATTTTGAGTGTTAAATTATTAAAGTCATTCAGATGCACACTTTGTCCACTTACTTATAACCTCAAAGTTGAAGTACACCTCTAAAAGAAATGCTACACTAATATAATTGCATAACAACCCTTTCACAAAATTTTGGGTTTGAATTCTACTTATAGGGGAAATATGAGNCCACTTACTTATAACCTCAAAGTTGAAGTACACCTCTAAAAGAAATGCTACACTAATATAATTGCATAACAATCCTTTCACAAAATTTTGGGTTTGAATTCTACTTATAGGGGAAATATGAANGTTCAATGATTTTAAAACATTAAATTTAACTTTTTGATCATTATTTCTCAGAATTGTCTTCTCCTCCTGAACATCAATAATAGCCCTGTCATTGGCTAAAAGGGGTCTCCTAAAATTCACATGCATATCTTTATCAGCTTTTAGATCCAAGATCACAAAATCAGCTGGAAAAGTAAATCTATCCACAATGACAGGCAAATTTTCACCTATTCCTAGAGGATGTGCCACATATTGATTTGTTAGCTAGATTGTCAAATTGGCAGGCTTAATTTTTCATCTTCCAAATTGTTTAAAAATGTTCAGAAGCATGAGATTGACACTGGCTTCTAGGTCAGATAGTGTATTTCCCTTAAACTTAGTTCCTATGACATAGGGAATTGTGAAAATCATAGGAGCCTTATTAGGTTTTTGCAGCCTTTAAGGGAATGGAGGTGGAATTTTCTCGATGAGGATAATCAAAATGATAGAGAAGACTTTTCTCGAATTAGGCTTCACAAAGGTACCATCATCCGTATAGTTAGCTTCCTTTTGTACTACAATCCTTACTCCTACTACCTCACACTGCTTTAGGTTTTGATCTTTCAGATTCACCTCATTTTTGTTACGCAGTGCTTCTGGGGGTATGTTGTTCATTGAGTTTCCAAGATTTTAATGGCTACGACTTGGCTTTGTAAGATGCTCCTCATGGAATAACTAGCTCCTCGATGGATGATTTCTTTTGGGTAAGTTGGGGGTTAGCTTGGAATCATGGTGAGTATGCTGGCTCTAGGGGTGATTGCCTTGGGAAGACCAACTACCTATAGGGTTGTTTTGAGTGTTTCCCTATTATTGGTTGTTATTATTTCAAGTGAAATTTGGTGGTTCCTTAAGTTTGTGTTATAGGCTTTGGAATAGGGGTTATAGCCTTTGTTGGTGTCAATTTTTAATATCGCGCTTACTAGGTGTTTGTCATCTACGTCAGCACCAATTTTTGGGTATCGAGGCTATAGGAAGATATTCTGCTCTCTAGAGTACCATTGTCTGCATTTTAAAATTAATATAATCATACTATTAATTATTATTTTAATAGCATTTTTTTCATAATTTTAATAATCATGTTATTCATTGTTAAGTGAGGTTTCCATCTTTATTTTGTAATGTTCTGCACTCGATTTTTGTTTTTAAAGTATAAAATATATTGGTATGAACAGTTTTATTACAAGCAACATTACTATACAGAGGCATAATAGTCATTTGTCCAAAAATAGCTACAGCACAACTATTTTCAAACTGCAAAAAACAAGCTGACATTCAGCTTATCCGCATTAGTTTCTGCGCAACAACTTATCATTAAGCTGCAGCTGCCCCAAACAGACCCTTATTCTCAACTAGGCTCCACTCTCGTGCACCGATCATCACGGACAAACTATTGTGTATGGCTCGCCGATCCAGTTGTAGGCATTCACTCTAATTATCATACCGAGTTGCCTTGTCTTTCTCAACTCAAACACAACAATTGATGGTTATTCGAGAAACTCGACAGTCCGTTTTAGGAATGTACATTTAGTTCAACTCATTGAAAAAGTCCCAATACTCGGCTCAGTGAGAACTCATCCGACCACCCAAATTCATTAAAAAATTTATCCTTTCCAATATTACATGACCGGCGACATGCAATACTTTCATAGATCTCATATATATATATATATATTTTCCTCCTTTAACTGGAAAGAATAAGTCAGAGCCAAACTCCGAAGCCGAAGGGCGTCTCATGGTGATAAAAGTAACCGTCTCGAAACTTTGATCAGAGTTTCATCCGAGTTCTGAGCAGTAGTTCTCAGTTAGATTGCAGAGAAGCACGGCGGCGAGCAGTGCAATGGCGGCGAGCAGTGCAGCAGAGTCCAAGGACCGGGTCATCAACCTCGATCAGTAAGCTTGCTTTACACATAATTATAATAATCATAATGACAACGGTAACTTTTCTTTTTCATATATTTGCACTATTCTTAATCAATCTTGTTACGTCCGGACGGCAAACTGTTGATCGCTGCGTTGCCCGTCGATGATGTGTATGACAACACAACGGCCGGTGATTGATCGTTCGGACGGAATATTTTGTCATTTTAGCGGGCATAATCTAGATATGATTTAATCAAGGATTTGACATAAATCCAACCAAAAATAAAAAAATATATCTATATTAAGGACAACTCCATCAAACTGAATTTTTTCGTGTTCCGTCTCATCTCTTTTAGGACTTAAATCTGAATTTAATAAGTCAGATTATGAGGCGGATTTAAAAATTTCTTTCACGGTCGCTCACTCGTAAAATCATCTCCATCGCACGAACATCGGATTTGTTGGATTTAATAAATTCTTATTTTAACTTAAATTCAGATGCAACCAAACATAACAAGACATGATTTTGGTTCATGTAGCAGGCCAATATATCACGATTAAAAAATAATCAAAAATGCTAAATAGCTAATGAAATATATAATGGAAGCTTTATTTTTATTTTTTTAATTTTTGTAATTTTTATTTTGTGGCAGTGGTGATCCGACAGCATATGAAAGCTTTTGGAGGGAGTCTGGAGAAGGGGCTTATTTAAAAATTGAGGGATGGGAGAACATGAGCTACTTTTCAGATAGGAACAATCTCTGTTGGTTTCTCCTACCTGTGTTTGAAACAGAGATCCGTCGAATTCATAGAATCGTCGGCAATGCTACTGCTGATGAAAGCCGCCACATTGTCATCGGAAATGGCTCCTCGCAGCTCTTTCAGGCCGCCCTTTTCGCCCTCTCCAGTCAACCAGGCTTGGCAGGGACTGGCGGCCCCATGCCCGTCGTGTCCGCTGCGCCCTATTACTCGGTAATGTAGTAATGATGCCTAAAAAAAACTAGCGTTTAGCTATAATGCACAACTCCTAAAAAATTTAAATTGGATGAATTAATTGAGTCGCATTTATTTCCATCATATAGCTTATTTTGTTAATTGAAATAGAAAGAAAAATGATAATTTTATTTAGTTATTTTGAGTGTTAAATTATTAAAGTCATTCAGATGCACACTTTGTCCACTTACTTATAACCTCAAAGTTGAAGTACACCTCTAAAAGAAATGCTACACTAATATAATTGCATAACAACCCTTTCACAAAATTTTGGGTTTGAATTCTACTTATAGGGGAAATATGAGTGTAGCCATTGATCAACTTCATCAATTTTGCTAAGTGTTGAAGAGTCTCTTCGACAACCCTACCAAGTTGCCTTAATGTCAAGTACCTTAGATGAGGCAGTGAATAACTATGATGCTTGGTTTGCCCAAAGCTTTATCATGCTTGGTTTGATAGCTTTGATAAAATTTTCTTGACAACCTCAATGTGGTGACACTTTTTAATAGACCAATATGCCTTGGACTTAACTCGCATAGATAAGCAAAATCAATTCAACTAGGCCTTATAAATGAATTTGAATGTACCTTTAGTTCATTAATTACACATTTCTTTAATGATATCCCAAATAAAATAAAATAAAATATTCCAACTTGATGCATTGTAATGTACTTTTTTATTGGTTTTATTGATTTTTCCAATTCATACAAGTTTACATTATGACAAACCTGTGAATATTAACCTCATTAAGGCCTCATAAAGTTTTCTCTTTTATCATTCACCGTGTTTTCTAACTTTATATCTACAAAATCTTTCTTTTATGGACGAGAATAAGCATTTTTCCACTCTAAAGGAATCCTTCGAGTGTTGCTTTTTTTTTTCCATGGTAAGAAGACATAAAAAGGACAAGCTCCAATTGAAGAAAGATTTTATAGAGAAGATTATTTATCCCTAATTGCCTCTGAAAGTGATTGAACTAGAACTCGATCAATCAAGTAAGGCTTGATCAATTCACCAATCTAGCTTAATTAACCAAATGACCAATATATTCTTGTAGAAGGGACAAATAAGTTGATGTTTAGAAAAATCAATCATTATAATCAATAACAATAAAATTTACTTTTAATTATCCCACCTTAAGCCAATCTTTTTATCTCTATATGAATAAGATTCAATGAATTCCGCTATATTAATATATTCATTTTTTAACCTTATAGGTGAGCGACAATATTAAGAAAAATCCAAGAGAATACATACATGTTCATGCATTAAATATATCTATTTGAATTGGTATGCAATCAGTGTGATTTGGAGCATAAAAAAAGTCTATATACCTAACTATGCACCAAGGTGTCACACCCAATGCATAGGCACCCAATCAGATTGTCGGGAAAAGAAAACCAACACCTAGATGCACAATCAAGTTACTCAGGCACCAAAACTTTTCCCAACAACAAATAGATAAGTAGAAACCAAAATGCGAAATCTAATAACAAATGTTGTAATTGCCTCCAAAATTTGATAGTAAAGTATTCAAACATCTAGTCTAGGTTCTAAAACATCATATTAAAGCATAAAAACTCCCATGAATTAAGAACTAGGCGCTTAGGTAGTAGACTTTTGCGCTTAGGAGCCAATTAATTGTTGACGTTGGAAGGGTGTAGTTGATCACATATATGTTAAATTTTCTTATTTAGGATCAAATACAATATTGCTAATAATATATTATCTCAAAAAATTAAAATATTATCAAAAGTGAATCTAATAATGTAATAATGATTCAAGGCTCAAAGTTTATGGTGTTAGATATTGTTTTTATACCCAATTTGGGTTAGAAATGCTTTATTTTAATCTTATGTATAGATTCCCTATAGTGGTAATTCCATGTAACTACTTACATCCAAAGAGAGATTTTCCATTAAGAAAATTCTTTATTAAAGTAGTGTCACTCGTGTGCCTATATATTTTAATATTTTATTTTTAAGTGTGTTCACTTTGGAGTCTTTTATTGAGATATGATCAATTTTGGAGTCATTATTTTCAAAAGACAATGAATTAAGGACAGAAAACAGTGGATGCTAAAAGTCTTTATAATGCTTCAAATTATCCTACAATTAAACTTTATAATTTTTTATTGGGATTTAATTTTATTTAGGTCATTTATTTTGTTAAAAGTTTTAAACTAAAAATCCTACAACATTAGATTATGAAAGAGCCTAAAAAATAAAGATTTATGTCTTGGAAATGCAAGATGAGTTCCCTCCAATCCAAGAACTAAGGTAAGAGCCACTAATATGCAGTGGACTTAAACCTAGTTTGACATGGTACAATAGGATTTACAAATTTCAAAGTATCCTATAAATGAATCTAAATAAACTCTATTAGACATATGTCTAGCCTAAAAATGATAGCTAGCTAATCTGCCAAAAAAATTTTAAAAATATGAATTCTAATTATATGCAAATGTAGAGTTATTAAGGCTATTAATTTGTTGAATTCAAAATTGTTCAACGAGGCATGCCAATGATTAGAGTGGTAGGAACAGTGAGGGAGAAGTAGAGAGAGAGATAAATAGGGAGAAAGAAGGAGAGATTGCACATAGATTTGCCCTATAAGGGCAAATAGGGCGTGCTTGGGTTTTGTGAGCCATTTTATATATTGAAATAAGCCTGAAATAGGATAAATNAGGGAGAAAGAAGGAGAGATTGCACATAGATTTGCCCTATAAGGGCAAATAGGGCGTGCTTGGGTTTTGTGACCCATTTTATATATTGAAATAAACCTGAAATAGGATAAAGTTTGATCCTCAATGATCTTTCAACATGCATTTAAGGTAAAGGATAATGGAATTTGGTGTTTTCCATAAATCAATTAAAGTTAACTTAGATAAATATGGTTGAACAAACCTCTTAAGCTTAGAGGGGAGTTAGAAGAAGAGTATAAAGTGACTATGAAGTGTCATAGGATATTAAACCTAATTTTGGAGTTATTCATTCTAGGGATCCTATAAGGCCTCTATTAGTTAATATAAATCTCATTTTTCTTAGATTTTATTTAGGCTCCCTTGATTTCAAAGTAAACTAATAATTAGACTCATTTTGAGATCATTTAAGAGTTAGAGTTCAAGTTGAGCTCATTTGAGATCAAAGAGATGTTCAATTTGGGTTACCATTCACGAAGCCAAAGAGGACCATCTAGGAATAACTAAAAAAGAATTCCTATATTATTAATGATGGCTAAAGAGTTAATTTTTTTTTCTCCTCACTAAAAGCAAGGTCAATAGTGAGTTCCAAGCCAACGATTAGGCTAATTCAATCCCAAATCTTATATAAAATGGAGGATTTGATGTATTGAAATTTAACGAAATCTTATGAATAAATTAGGAAACTTAGTTTTTAGGCAGTCAAAAGATAATAATTTTTGGTGAATCTCTTTATAAATTTTGGATTTCTCCTCTAGAGTTCTTCAAGCCCGTAGTGAAGGCAACCATGGATTGCCAAATATAAAAAGTGTAGAAGTAAAATGTGAGCTTCTTTTTTAGTTTATGTTGGATCCATGTCAATGTTTATGCATATTTTAGTTCTATTATTTAGCATATTATCTAATCCATTTTCTAAGGAATTAACAAAGCCGTGATGATTAATGTTGGTTTTAACTTTTAATGAATGTTTTAAAGTTCTTTTTTTAATAGGTNCATATTTTAGTTCTATTATTTAGCATATGATCTAATCCATTTTCTAGGGAATTAACAAAGCCATGATGATTAATGTTGGTTTTAACTTTTAATGAATGTTTTAAAGTTCTTTTTTTTAATAGGTGTCATGTATATTATTCTATGCTTTAATGCCCATTAATTGATTGGCCATCAATCAATACATCTAGTGATCTATTCAAAATCAAATGGTGGAGAACATACTCTTCATGCATGAAGAGTACGTGTGGAAGGATCATTGTTTAGAGAGAATTGTGATGAACCCATTTAGTCTTTTTTACCTTATTATTGAGGTCATTCAATATTGTGTGGACCATCCAAGCAGCGAGCTACCATTTTTATTAGCCTATGAATACAAGAAATAGTAAGATGATAGCTTAGCACCACTCAAAATCATCCATATCATTTTATTCCAATAAACATTTTATTTACTCATCAAAATAATTACATTTTACCATCATTATAAATAAACTTATCATCAAAATACCAGTGTTTGGAAAAC
>JXCR01075104.1:4677-18432 GCA_002079205.1 Phalaenopsis hybrid cultivar | reverse complement strand
TGTAATCTTCATTATACAATTTTAATAAGCAAAATTCCTTCAAGATTTTCTTGAGATATATGAGAGGAACTTTTCTTCAGCTAATGAATGGGAGGGGACATAAATCACGTCAGAATTCTTCAGATTAATGCATCAAAATGATTATTTGGCATCATTTATCTTTATATTCAACATGTATTCATGTAATTATTTGTCAAATATAAATGTGTTTGAATATTCAAAATTGAGTTTCTTCAAGCAGCATGAAAATTCAGATATTAAATGGGTTTCATGGGCCTGATGGATCGACCCCATAAACAATGCACTTAATGATGGACCGGGCTAATTGTACTTGTTAGTTTATCTTGGGAGGTGACAAACAACACAGCTTCTTGCCGCCCAGAATGACCCTACCAGTACCTTCAAAGTTTATCAGCATTTACGTGAGTTCCTCTAATCGGGCACGCTAAGCTTATGCCTTTAACCGAGTTCCCTCGACCAAACTCGCTTACATTTTCCTAATTCTTCTTCTAAGCTTGCTTGTATTAGTTTATTCCTTCTACCAAGATCGTCTATAGCTACTTAACTGCATCACTGAGTGGCGTGAATAGTTCTTTGAGGCAAAAATGAAGAGAACTCCAGTTCATCATCATGTATGTAACCATTTATTGGTCGCCTAATGCCCACACCAAGGATCTTATCCACAACAACTTTACTCAGACTCCATATTGTACAGCTTATAGTATTGTTTTTTATTTCATTTTATTTCTTTGACATCTGCGAAAGCACATATACTTTATGGCGTATAAATAGGAAGTAAAAGGGGAGAGGAATGGGGATCTGACTCTTGCTCTAACTCTCTTTCTCTCTAAAAATTCCTTAACTTCCTTCCACCTCTTTCACAAAGTTTCTCTCCACTTATATGGGTTCACAGATTATACGGGTTCACAAATTATACGATATCATACGTTCTAAACAGATTCAACCTAAAAGATGAGATAAGTGTGAATCTCTTACCCAAATCCAACAAAGAATCTTTTAGCTGAAGGAGAATTAATAACAATGATAGATTACATTAAGACACAACAATGAATGAGCTCAGAGAACATATGCACAAAAATGGTAAGAAGTGTCTAGAACCCACTCTAGAAGCCATCCAAAAAGTCATGTCAAATCGTCAAGATCAGTGATGTGAAGGCGAGGACCACAAAGACAAAGCCCACAAATAGAAGAATTATCGTGAACTTGAGCAAGAAGAGCCCGAGCTACAACACTAGAAAAAGAAAAATATGATAACGATATCTCATGTCCCTAGAGAGGAGACTCCAAAGTTCTTGGATGATGAAGAGAAGAGGATCAGATAAGGAAGAAGATTACTAGACAATTTACATTCTAGAGAAATTGTTGAAGCGAAACCCCCAAGAAAATTCAAAATTCCTTCTATAACGATTGTTATTGCAGTATACTAGTGCATCCGTTGTGACATGATATTGTGATGTGGTAAGTCATATATGTTTATTAATTTTCTTGATATTTTTAGAGTTAATATTGTTCTCAAATAATTTGTTGTTTTATATATTTTAGCATGTACATTGAGCCCGATAAAATTTATTGTAAAGTAAGAAAAGCTTGAAGTATTACCGTGCATAATGTATATAAATAATTTGTTTATCATCATATTTGATATGTGCATATTTATTTTTTTTTGTAAATTAAGTTATTAATTGTTTCTAATGGTTATATTAATTTCTGCAGTATGTTGTCATATTTGTATATGTTAAAATTATTAGTATTTATATGCTTATGTATAAAAAATATGTGTAAAAATGATAAAAATGGAGAAAACACAGAAGATTGTGACTGATGGGTTGTAAGTTATATGCAATCAAATAAAGTCACAAGGACTTATGCATTTATGTAATTATTCATCTGTGCATTTGATATGTTTAAATAAATGTGAATAACTAGAGGCATAAGTAGAAGTGAAGTAAAAAGGGTATGGAAGGAATATGAATGGGTTGAGGTATAAGTGGCAAAGGGAAAATCATAAAAATAAGTTAAATAAAAAATGCATTTCTTTCATTTTCTTTTACTGTATTTTAGATATCATGTCGCATATATTGCTAGACTAAATATATTTACTATGGTAATATTTTCACGTGATAACACTATCATTAATAATTTACATGATGATTTTCATTTTCAATTTATTTACTTTAAGTAAATATTTAGATTTTTATATATTGAAAATTACAATACATTTTGAGTAGCGTACTGAGCTATGGTTGCCACCCTTGTTTTACATACATATGTTATTTACCGAAAGGGAAACACTCGGGTAAAGTAGAGACATTTTGATTACTAGTGAGGGTTTGATATTACGTATGTACTTTATATTTATTTTTTTTACAGTCATAAAGATATATGCATTTTGATGATAGAGATATTATATTATGATTAATGTCTATATTTTCTTTTGTTGTATAATTGTGATATGAGCTGAATGAATTTAGGGTATTTTTATCTTATAATATTTTGATGATATCAGTGGCTCGGTGTATATAAAAATTAAAGAAAATTATGTGATAAAGATTTCTTCTAAATATATCTTGGGTAATAATTTAACTATTATGACCTTGAAATGAGGCGACCTGCTTCAATATAACAGGTTGCATCGGGTTGGTCTATGACACCTTCCCTGGATTCTTACAAAGGTAGGGATGATCCTTCTGATCATGAAGCTTCTTTTGAATCAGCAGTTTCTCTATTATAAATAAACAACACCCTTAAGTATCATTTATTTATTAAAATGCTCAAGGAATTGTCTCTATTTTAGTTCAATAACATATCAATAGGTCATCACCTCTTTTAGGAAGTTCAAGAGAATGATCACAACCCATTTTGCTAGCGTGCATAAGCCACAATAAAGATTTCAAGCTCTACTGAATATCTGACAAGCAATGTTAAAGTTTGAGAACTTCACCAAATTCTAATGGGAAATGTTTGATGTTAAAGATATTGAGCCTTATGTCGCCCATGCAACACTTATACAAGAGGTCTACGAAATAGGCTCATTCTGATACCTCTTATCTTAGAAAGCCAAAAACTTTGTCAAACTCATAGAGCTGGTCAATGACCAAATATTGCCTGAAAATACAACTCTTTATCGAATCCATCTAACACTAGAGAACTAGAGGAAAAATTTTGGAAAAGAGATTTTTGTGAACATGGAGGGAGTCAGCACTGATTCGTACTATGGGATCATCAAATCACCCAAGAATGATATCTTCAACAACAGCAGCAATAGAAGCATTTCTATTAAAGGCTTATCACAAGGAGGCTAGAGAGAAGACGGGAAATACCTCAACCCTCCACACTAGAAATCACTCTTTTGTGAGTGTCAATAGGTGAGATTGTATAGGCAGTCCAAAACTATGAATTCTTTCAGAGACATCTGCCATTGAAGGCCAAGAGTTTCTAACTCAATCCTAATAAGTATTGTGCTTATCATCATGATTATGGGTAGAAACTGAGAAATGTTTTCATCTTTGAAACTAGATCAAAATGTTCATTCAAGCTGAAAAATTAAAAATAATTTTGTTTCCTCATAAGACAATACTCAAAGGCAAGGAAATGTGCATGTCAAGATGCTTCTGACAGACTAATCCTTGTAGTGATCAGGCATCACACTTAAGTTGTATCAGCCATTTTTAAAAGGGATGGAACCAAAGCGTCACATCATTTAAGTTTAAAATGATTGAAAGTAGGAGACATTCATTCCATCAACTTATCTAAAGTCATCATTCTGACTCAGACTTCATGAGAGCTTAGTTACATGATGATGAAAATATTTTCAGTGACATTTGTTGACCTCATTTTTTGTTGAGGTCTAGCTTTTTCCTCTTTAGTAGCTTAGGTTCTAACCATAGGACTTTTCTATTGACTACTACTAGAGGACTAGAAAAGGAATTGTCACCATTATAAATTCTAAACTCTTCTTTGCTCAACTCGAAGTTCCACATATTTTTCCTGACCTCTAGCACTTAGTAGGTGGGGTCAGTATGGAGGAGCTCAAGAGGAGTTTCCCATAGGATGGGCAAACCTTAGGACTAACCCTGGGTGGTTTGGTCTTAGTTAGAATAGCTCGCATACACTTTCTTATATACCCCAAACCCTAAGACTCCTTTAATTTGGTCTCCTGACTCCTTTTGGGAAGCTCATGTGGATGGACCCAAACCCCTAATCCTTGACTAAGAGGGTTAGGACCAGCATATTGAACATCCAAAATGAGTCCTCATATGAATCATATTGATTTGGCATGGCTTCATGGCTTACTTGCCCATTATAGCCCAAAATCAACAAATTACCAAAATACTCTTACAACCCTAATTTTTGCCAAAAATCCCAAAATACTCAAATTTGTTCAAAAGTCATCTCAAATCACTCACCACTACCTAAATTGACCAAAAATCACCAAATTTCCAAAATACCAAAAAAATTATTAAAAATTACCAAAATACCCCTCACAACCCAAAAATTTCAAAATCATTCCAAATATTCTCAATTTCAATTTTTAACCATCACATTAACTCAATTTGACCAAAAGCCCCAAATTACCCTTAAAGGCCCAAATTTCCCCAATTTATCCTCAATCTTGGCCCAATTGACCCCAATCTTGCCCAATTTCAATTCCAAATCAAAATTCAACATCCATAGTACCAATTGAAGCCAAATACAAGCTCAAGTTGACATAATTGCAAGCTCAATTTCACCCAAATCAAAAAGCCCCAATTTTGACCACATGTCTAAATCCACCAAATTGGTCTTTCAATTCAGTTCAAAATTACTTGAAATCCTTTCCAACTTCTTCATGACATCTCCATACACCAAATTCAACATTCAATTGATCTAATATTTTGCCCAAATTTATCCTTTAAAAAAGTCCAAGCCCGCCATGTTTAATTCCAAAAGCCCAAATTCAGGTAAAAGTTCACATGATAATTTTCCCCCTCAACATCCATTTCATTAAAATCACTCCCTAAGTCTTAATTCCATGTTCAAATCATTCCAAATCAAGCTTCATGACAAACACCACCAAAATATCTCATAAAATTCAAAATCCTTTCTCATGCAAAAGAGCCAAGCCAAAGGGAAGCCATGAAGCCATTCCCAAGCTATAGGTGAGCCATATGAGTCTTGCCACCTCATCAATTTATTAATGGCAAGAGGCCAAGCCACCTTCAAGACTCCTTAAAAAGGTTTTAACCCTTTTAATATATGTTTAGCCAAATCTCTTTGGATGGTGACTTATCCTCAATGATTAAGTTGAGTCAAATGATCTCCTCTTAAGCCCAAACTAGCTTTGGTGGTTGAGTCCAACCCAAATACATGTTTTGACCCAACTTGACCCAAAATGACACTTCCCCCATTCCTCTTTAATCTAAGACCTTTACACATGACCAACCCCAATTGATTACACCAAACTCAAGTCCTAAGCCCCCTGACCAAATAATGACCTGACCGTGGTCAGCCAGCCACCTTGGCTGTCGGAAAACCCCATGGCCAAGGGGGAGCAAGATGATAAAACTCAAAATTGAACCTACCTAATGTGAACAAGTCCAATTTGCCATGGAGCATTTCTTCCCTCCACCTAAGCATCATTTTTCACTCACTGGCCAGTCATGGTGGCCTCTTCTCCCCCCTCTATTTAAAATCACCCTCCACGACTAAAGGGAGAGAGCTTGAAATTCTTTGGGGAGAAACTTTCAAATTGTTCCCAGAGCTTCTTCAAGACCTTTTGAGAGAAATGCAACCATTCTCCAGCCCTCTTCCCCACTGATCAGAGTCAATTTCTCAACCCTAATTTGAGCTTGAAATAAGAAATCCCATAAACCTCCACCAAATCAAAATTAATTGCACCCACACCATTCCCTGAGTGAGAGAAGAAGATCCCCAACAAAAGCTCCATCACCAGACCACCCTAGGGTAGACTTTGATCAACCCCTAAATCGGCCTTGGTCGATTTCATACTTAGGCATTTCACCATAGCTTGAGACTTCATCTTGGAGCTCTTTGGACTCAAGGCAAGCTTTTGGAAGTACCCAATCGATGCCGCACCTCTTGGGCAAAGGTATTGAACTCTTACCTTAAACCAAGCTTCATTTAATTCTCCATGCTTATAGAATTAATTTAAGACATGATCAACCATATGGATATATTATCCTAGTCAAGAAGAGTTTATAGGAATAAACCGCACTTAATTTGGTTAAGTATCGAGAAAGATATTAAGGTTTGAAGTTGGAGGGTTCTCGGGCTAGGAATTTGGGGAAAATGAACGGATTTCGTCTGTTTCCACGTGTATCGAATGGATGGTCATGATTGCGCCGGAAAGATGAATGAAATGAAAAGACGGGTCGAGTCATCGCTGAGGTGGCTGGTGGCGCCGAACCGGAAGACACCGCATGAAAAGTTCGGATCTGCCTAGGTTGAGGTGGTGTCACATCACTTAAATAGAGAAATAGGTATTTTTCTTATTTATTTAAATATAAGAATTTCAAAAAGGCATATCTTAGTGTAGAAAATTGCAAAAATAAAATAAAATAAAAATACTCTCTTGCTCAGCGAACAGAGGAGAACAATGTTGAAATGGTTTCATGTCTGTTTGATGCATGTATGATTTTCAATTAATTAAATGGTGTTTTTTTTATTTGGATTCTCCATTTGCATAGATATTTCACATTGACATGGGACCAAGGGGCTTTTGGTGTCTCTGTTGTTAGGCATCTCCCCTGATTTTTCCATAGTCACGGGTCATCTCTAACTAGAGATATCTAATTTTCAAGTTAATGGTCCATGTTTTGGTATAAAAATTATTATAATTAAAATACTCATAAAAAATACAAAACTTATTTTGGTAGGTTCACTATGGTCAGAGGACCCTAGGAAAAATATAAACTTGATTTAACTCATTAAAAATAACCCTAATTGTCACCAACCCCTAAAACTGAATAAAAATTAAATTAAAGTAATTATAGATGTAAATGATATAAAAATCATTCTCATATGTAATTTAATGTCAGAGGGGTTCCCCATAAAAATTTCAAGTCAATTGGAGTTAATTTGACCACTAAAATAGATTAATCAAGTGAAATGACATTTTTGGCATTAAAATAATTATAATAATTAAAATACAATTTAAAAAATCACCAAATTGGTTTTGGGAGCTCCTTGTGACCAAAGGAATCTAACAAAAATAAAGTTGAAATTAAAATAAACACTTCATTTTTTAGACAAGTTTAAGCATTTAAATAATTAAAAATTAATTTTAAAATTGTGAAAACACACTATAATGTCACATTTGACATGCTGTTAATCACTTGAAACTAATTAAAATAATTTTCCTAATTTTATAAATCAAGATATTAATTTTTAAAGGCTTAAAATGAATGTTCTTTAATTTTCCACTAAAATAATTCTAATAATTAAAATGTATATCACAAAAATATGAAATTTATCTCTTTGGGTTCCCTGGACTCATAAAGATTAAGAAAAATATAAAACTTAATTTTCTACTTAAATAATATTTTATATTTAATTAATACTCAAAAGAAACAAATAATTCTAATAATTCAATTAAACCTCTAAAAATTATGGAAATTGGTCTTATTGGTCATCTGACCTAGTTAAATTTCTAATAATTTTCTTAAGAATAGAAGTTTTATTTTGGTTGAGTTATTAAATTTTCATTAAAAATCCTTATTTTTGCATTAAAAATAATTATAAAATTAAATAAATTCAGAAAAATCACATTTTCTCCTCTGATGTTTTAATTGACCCATGAGTGGAGTAACATGAAATTTCAAAGTCATTTGCATTAAATTTGATAACTTATGAAGTGTTAGGTCATTAGGGGCAAAATGGTAATTTTGAAGATTTGCCCTTAATCAATATTTAAGCTTAATTAAAATGAGAAATGGGAAATGAATGATCTTAAATAACATGTCTTGATGATTGAAATATAAAAGGGATAATTGGTAGTAATCAATCTCACTTTGATTTTATTAAAGATAAATTTGTAACTCCTTAAATTAATGAAGTTTGGAAAAATAATTAAATAAGAAGATATTAAGGTGAGGGTTTGATTTTGGAAGATCATAACTCACTAATTTTAAACCCCAATTAATGGTGTATGATTCAGGCTAATGATTAAGAACATAAACATTTAAAAATCTTTTTTTCTTAAAATTACAAATCAACCCATTAAGCTTTAAGGGCTTAATAGTGAATTAGGCCTGATCAAATTTGTCTAATGAGGTTTAAAAAAATGAAATATGATTAATTTGAAACTTTTGAAACACTACAAGCCCATTCTTAAAAAAAAAATCAAATTGGTTAAGCTTTTTAATTAAATCAATTCGCCTCCTAAAGGCTTTCACCAACAAAATTTATAAATAAAATATCAAATGATAATTACCCGATCCTTAGGGTTGGCTAAAACATCAGTTCATTGATCATAAGGGTATGATAATGATGAGTTATTAAGTAACATAATGAGTTTGAACGAACTCAGAACCTTTCAAGGGATTGTGAGATGCGGGCGACGGGATTCCAATTCCGGTGACCGATAGCTTCCACAGGACGACCCCCCTAAATTTATGCTGCCAACATTATTGTTGTAACTTTAGTAATCAATAATTATCAAATTTGGAGTTTCGTAATCGGCATTGGGAGTTCTGTCAACATTCTCTTCAAAAAATTTTTTTGAGAAGATGAACAAGATAAACGCTCAACTCAGTCCTACTTTTGAACCTCTGTACAGATTTTTTAATAAGAGAAAAGAAACTTATAGATTCATCTCTCTATAACTTGGGGAGAAGAAAATAAATAATATACATAAATAAAAAATTCATAATAGTTGATGCCCCAACTACATACAATGACAACTATGGCAGACCAGTGTTTAAAACATTTAAAGTGGTGATTGATACTCCTCTCCAAGTGCAGCTACACTCATGCAAGTGCTCGAGTCGTATCAGTAATATCAGATTTTTGAGTCGAGGATGTCAATCCCACAGGGAATGAGGGAATTAAACTTATGAAAAGTTCCAGCCTATTGATTTCATTCTTAGATTGGAAGATAGATTGTGTTAAAGTTCTACAAACTAATTCTATAGTATTACAAGAAATTGTAACGTTGAAATCCTACTAAAATCCTACTTAGCTAGGGAGTTAGATAGATGAATATCATGTTCTAAAGATACCCTCCCTTGCAATAATGTAAGTGGAGTACAAGAAATGTAAAGTAAAAATTGTAAATATGGTTAGTGACAAATAGGAGCAACTCTCTTCTTTACCCTCTCCTAAGTGCACAAAAAAGATTTATTATAATGACTTTAATTCATTAAATCCCATTTTGAACAAGGTAAAAAATATTTCTCTAACATTTACATCTCTCTACGAGGCATATCCACGTATATCCCACAGTTCAACATGATTAAACTAATTGATTCTACCATAGCTCTCTTCAGTCGTTATGGTTCATATCACATTTTAACATTTCATTTGGTCAGAATGAAAAGTAAATGAAGATATAAAGGTTAATCATCACATTCAATAATTAAAAGTAATTTTTAAACACTTAACATTCCTATACATCCTACTTAATCATCACAAGGTAAGGTAAGGAAATCTACTCAGGAAGTATGAGAGAAACAACACACCAAGTCATTGAAACAAGAGAATTCCATTATCCAAATGTTTACAACAGAAATACAATAATAAAGACATAATAAACTTATCTTCATCTCCTTTACAATGACATGAAGATGCTTCACCAGTGCTCCTTCTGACTCTTGGTTGCTACACCTACTGGCTCTCCATATCCTCTGCACTAGAGGAAGAAGAATAGACTCTATAGCAATCCAATCAACTCAATCCTCACACCTTTATCAAATCTAGCAATCACCCTTCACTAATCCTCTAAGTCTCAGATACATAGTGTATATGTAGACTCTCTTAATAAACATAACATCACACCACAAGTTCCAAAGAAACTCCCCACGATAGGCTTCCCGAACTACCAAAACTCCTCTAAGCAGTTGATGTTGCCAAGGCGCCCAAGAGCCGGTGTCAAGCCACTAAGCTCTTTATATGCAAGGAACAACATTGGCACCTATATGCTTAAGAGTGTGGTGCCTAGGCGCCAGTATCGCAACGCCTAGGTGCCAAGTGGGTCGCGCCTAAGCACCATCATCTTGGTTCACCAGGAATAAGACTGGTGCCTAGACGCTAGCCTCATTGTGTTCCTTTTACTCCAAATCTTCTCCATATTTCCTTACTTCCAATACCTATTATACCTATAAGAAAAATATTGAAATACATTTTCTTTAAAGTTCAATCTCATCCAAAAAAAATTGTAAATAATAAAGAAACAATAACATTACTATCTACACATCAAAATCTCTCAAACAGAAAGGTTACTTTTCCTCAAGTAACGCCAAAGTTTAAATATCACTTTAATTAACTTATAAGAGTGGGTTTCATATAAACTATCAAAAATTATGCATAAGGAGGTTCATAGTGATAAAAACATGATAACGCTAGTAAACTGGTCTAGTCCTAGGCTTTGCATCCAACCAAGAAAATATAATTTCTTATTTACTTCTAAAAAGAAATTAACACATGTTAAATAGAATACATTAGATGGTAAGTAGATAAATTTTAAGCACTATCTTTAAAAATTTTATTAATACTTCCTAAACATCAATAACTTAAGAATATAATAGAATTAAAATTTTAAATAGAATCTAATGAAACTAATTTTGGATAAGGTTTCTCCTCAAACTTTTCCTTATTTTATATTTTATTTTATACTCATTTTTCTTGCTTTAGGATGAATTTCTCAATCCTACTATATTTATATAGGCCTTGTAATAATTTTAAATTCCACTATAATCAGTTTAAATTAAACACTTTAAAATCCTCTTCTTTTTATTTTTTTTTAATTTTAAAAAGCATTAGATGAAAGTATAATTTTAAGCAGACTCACTCCTTGTTAAGTATACATCTAAATGCTCCTAATTTAACAAATATATTATACTTTTTGAAAATAAATATTTTAATCATTTTTCTATATGTTGAATTGCAAAAGTTCCTTAACACTAGTCTATGTTTCTCCTTCCTCATGATTGTGATGGTTCTAAATTTATCCTCCACTTTCCTCAAGTTAATTAAAAATAACAATTCAAACTTACTTTACTTAGGAAAAATAAGTTTAAGTTCTACAAGATTCCCCCCTCCCCCCCCAAAACTTAATTTCAAACATTTTAAGCAATTTACAACATTAATTTAAAATTGGGACAAATGCACAGAACTACTTCCTATCACATTTATATCAACAATATCAACAAGTATAACAAAAAATGAATGGGTATATAATAGAACATAAATATGAACTAAACAATATACTAAATAAGATTAGCGCCATAAAGTTTAAATATTACAACAAGCATATAAAATCAGTTCCACGGTACAGTACAGACTAATCCAATACTAATACAAATAACAAAAACAACAATGAATAAAACTAACATCCTAAACATCCACATAAAAGAAGATAACACAATTCGTCATCCTCAACAACATCCTCCTCTATTTCTTAATCTCCAATGAAATCCTCTACTATTGACTCTCGGGAGCTTTCATGTATTTGCTAATGAAAATATACTTTGATTCCAAATATACCTCCAACTGATTGGCTAGATATTAGTTGGACTAATCGAATTGGATTATATTTTATCAATCCTCATGTGCTATCTTGCCTCTTAAAATATACACGTCAACCTGTACAATGGAGGATCATCCACCCCCTTCTAATCTCTAGTCATAAAGACCATCTTAATAGAAGAATAGGGTCGAAAATAAGATATATTGAATTGAGATGGACTTCTTTCATGTCTAAAATCAATATGTCTCTTGTATATCCCAACATTTGATTAAGAAGTAGGTTGTAGAGGATGTAGTTGATCCTTCTACTACAAAAAGGTATGTCAAAGTTCAGGCACAACAAGAAGACTAAGAATAAATGCCTTGACCTAAGAGTTACTCCCTCTTAAGTCACACACTCGTAATCAAAACAAAAAAATCACCACACAAAAAAAAACTTCAACATATATTTAAACACACTATAGAACGCTAATAAACAAATATAAATTTGGGTTGCCTCCCAAGAAACGCTTAGTTTAACGTAATCAACCCGACTATACCAGATATATTACTCAAGATAACACAACATCAAGACTCATTAACCATAGGACTCCGACCACCTAAATTTTGTTCAAGTCACTATCCATTCACTTTAAACACTCTACCTCACTTAGAATCTTTAATATCAATAACGCCAAAAGGATAAACCTTTAAAATGGTCCTGACCGCCTGAATTTAAGCTTTCCAGAAAATAATTCTAAGCTTCATACTAAATCTTTCATTAAATCATATCCAAAATCCACTTTAAATGATGCTTAGATAGGTTTCAAAATGGGCGGTATAAACTTTCAAGTATAATTTCAGGTAACACATCAAAACCCAAGCTTAAGCTCAACTCTTTTACTGTCCATGCTTAGCCCAACTTGTCCAAACTTCCAGCCCTCCTCTACTCACCCTTAGCCTTAAACAAAACACAAAAGTCATAGCAAAAATCTCATTTCATTTCTTTAACCATTTGCTCCGCATGGCAGTATATCTTTGGGTCTTGCCCTAAGACCAATAAACTCCTTTGCTTCATGCTTTATTACTAATTGAACCTTACCCAAGCACATNATCAGCCCGATTATACCAGAAATATTACTCAAGATAACACAACATCAAGACCTCATTTACCATAGGACTCTGACCACCTAAATTGTGTTCAAGTCACTATCCAATCACTTTAAACACTCTACCTCACTTAGGATCTTTAATATCAATAACACCAAAAGGATAAACCTTTACTATAGTAAATGGTCATGACCGCCTGAATTTAAGCTTTCCTGAAAATAATTCTAAGCTTCATACTAAAGCTTTCATTAAATCATATCCAAAGTCCACTTTAAATGATGCTTAGGTAGGTTTCAAAATGGGCGGTATAAACTTTCAACTATAATTTCAGATAACACATCAAAACCCAAGCTTAAGCTCAACTCTTTTACTGCCCATGCTTAGCCCAATTTGTCCAAACTTCTAGCCCTCCTCTACTCACCCTTAGCCTTAAACAAAACACAACAGTCATAGAAACAATCTCATTTCATTTTTTTAACCATTTGCTTCACATGACATTATATCTTTGGGTCTTGCCCTAAGACCAATAAACTCCTTTGCTTCATTCTTTATTGCTAATTGAACCTTACCCAAGCACACAACCTGCTTCTCTATTTCTCTCCACATGGCATAGATTTATTTATTAGCCCACCAAACTTGACCAAGCAATGTGGAATCCTCTTATTGGTTGAGGGCTTTGATTGTTCGCTCACCTCTATCTTAGCCATCATTTTCATTTGGCACCAAGAGTTTCTATAAAAAAAAACCCTTCTAGTGACTCAAGACCTCTATAAATACCCTTTGAGCCTCTTCAAATTGGCTTGCATAAACTCTGACCTTAGATGCTCCAGTATGTTTAGCCTTCCTTTAACACTCTTTAGCCTTCACAATTTATTAATTCCTCCAGCTTTCCTCCGCCTTTCCTCTACCCAAAATTAGAACACATTATAATCTCCATCACTCGATCTTTTTTTTTTTTTTTTT
>JXCR01075092.1:10383-46301 GCA_002079205.1 Phalaenopsis hybrid cultivar | reverse complement strand
TTTATCTTTATGAGCGATCAGAATATCATCGACATATAAAACCAAGTATATAAATGCTCATTTATTATTTTTTTGAAGTAAACACAACAATCATAATTACTTAAACTCATGAGCAACCATGAATGAGTCATATTTCTTATATCAGTGTCTATGAGACTGTTTCAAACCGTAAAAAGATTTCTTCAACAAACAAATNCGCAGGCAACGTAGCCTCGCATAGATAATGCTTCGAAAAACATGTTTTTAAAACAACAAAAACACAATTTCTGTGTTTTTCGATGTTTTGAAAACAAGTATCATGTGTTTTAAAAATAAAATTAAAGAAAAAAACAAAACNATGCTTCGAAAAACATGTTTTTAAAACAACAAAAACACAATTTCTTTGTTTTTTGATGTTTTGAAAACAAGTATCATGTGTTTTAAAAATAAAATTAAAGAAAAAACAAAAGAAATAGACACATTATTTTTGGGTTTGTTTTCTATTTTTTATTTTAAACAATAAAAAATAGTCAGAAAGTGAAACAATGTGTTATTTTCAGAAGTAATTTTTTAAAATTAATATTATTTAATATTTATATCAATTACAATGGTTAAACTTAAAATTTAATGATTGAAAGCTTAGTTGGATGAAAAACGAAATTGAACTATAATTACTTAAAGTATAATTATCTAATGTGAGATAAATTATTGATATCAATATTTTCTAAAAAGAAAAAATTTAGGAGTAAAAATGTTCAAAAAGTTTAAGGTGAGCAATTATGTTTCTACATTAGAGTAATATTTCTGACTTTTGATTGTATTTTTTATTTTAATTTTTCACATTTTTTTTCTATTTGATTGTGACTTAGACTACTATTGGTGTTCATATTGTTATGTAAGAAATGTGCATGTTAACAAACTTGTATAAACATGTGCATAATGGTTTATCTGTGCATAATATTTGATCAATGCAACAAAGAATAAAATTAAAAAAGAAAGAACATAAATTCTGTGGAAAATCCAGGATGGAAAAATATTACGGGCTGAGGAGGAGAATTCACTATATCAAATAAGAGATTACAAAAGAGTGTTTTGTACAAAACAAAAGATGATATTTATTGTTTTAACAAGACTCCTAATTAAAAGAGAGCCAATAAAGTAATAGTGCATGGATTGCGATCTAAAGACTATTATAAGTTTGATCTAATGGTCAAAACTTTCAGTCTGTGTGCTCACAGTTTTCTTCTAAAACCCCAATCCATGTGATCATAATTTCTTTATGAGAGGATAAGCGAGACTCACGAAATTCGGGTAACAAATTATATAATCTCCATCTTGACACGATTTTCCAAAGAATGTAGAATAGAACTTTCTCCTCTTTCACATAGCTCTGATGATCAGGAATGAATACCAACCAAGTCCAAGCGATGCTCAGTTGACTACTGAAAGTGCTTTAGTCATCATATCAACAATATTAGCATGAGTATTGATCTTGCTCATAACAATATCATGGTAACTTCATGTACGAAGTGATAAACAAACATCAATGTGCTTAGTTTTCTCATGAAATATTTGATCTTTGTTGAGATACATAACACTGACTATCACACATCAGTGTGTTTATCTTCAAATATTCACTATGCTCTTCTCTTAGACCTTAAACTAGAGAGTTTCTTTACAAGTTTCAGTAACTGTCATGTACTCAGCTTGAGTGTAGATAATGTCATCGTTGTTTGTAAAGTAGCTTCCACTTAATCGCACAACCACCAATAGTAAACTCGTATCCTGCAAATGGTATCTTTTTATCAAATTCTCCAACAAAATCAAAATCAATATATCCAATGACTTTATTTGTAGTTCTCCCAAACTGCATACAAACATCTTTTATTCTACATAGATACATGATGATCCATTGAACCGTTTTTCAATATTCTTTACCTATATTCTTTACCCAAATTTCTCATATATCTACTACTTGTATTGATTGCATATGATAAATCTGGATGAGAATATATCATATCATACTTGAGATATCCCATTTCACCGAAATATGAAACTCGACATATATTCAATCTCATTATCAGATTGCAAACACAAAACTGATAAAAGTTTGAAATGCGCAACTAATGAAGAACTAGTAATCTTGACATTCAACACGTTAAATTTATACAACCTTTTCATTGTACTCTTTCTGATTTAAAATAATTTACTTGTGTTTCTATCTCTCTGAATCTCCATGCCAAGTATTTTTTTTGCAGCTCCCAAATCTGTCATTTCAAACTCACTGTTAAGTTGAGTTTTTAACATATTGATATCTTCTTTATCTTTATGAGCGATCAGAATATCATCGACATATAAANTAAATTTATACAACCTTTTCATTGTACTCTTTCTGATTTAAAATAATTTACTTGTGTTTCTATCTCTCTGAACCTCCATGCCAAGTATTTTTTTTGCAGCTCCCAAATCTGTCATTTCAAACTCACTGTTAAGTTAAGTTTTTAACATTTTGATATCTTCTTTATCTTTATGAGCGATCAGAATATCATCGACATATAAGACCAAGTATATAAATGCTCATTTATTATTTTTTTGAAGTAAACACAACAATCATAATTACTTAAACTCATGAGCAACCATGAATGAGTCATATTTCTTATATCAGTGTCTATGAGACTGTTTCAAACCGTAAAAATATTTCAACAAACAAACATGGTCTTTTTTTTCTGTCATTACGACCATACCCATGGCTTGGAATCAATCAAGATAGGTACAGACACTGAAAATTAAATTTTATATATTTATTTTCTATAACTAATTAACAAATGAAAAAGTTAATAATCAAATTAAATTAAAATAATATAATTAAAGTTATCTCATTACATGTTTGAATTTTCTATAAATATTATCTCTTATATTATTCATCTTTTAATAAATTAATCACCCGAAGAGTTAGTTTAAAATAATTAAACTACAATAATACAAGTGAAGAAAAAATAATATGCATGATAAATAAACATTTAATAATTAATATAAACATTCTATATTTTAATATTATGATATTATTCAATAAATCTTATTATATCAATAGCATATTTATATTATTTTATAATTGTACAACCGTTATAGGTACGNTTCTATATTTTAATATTATGATATTATTCAATAAATCTTATTATATCAATAGCATATTTATATCATTTTATAATTTTACAACCGTTATAGGTACATTGTCTAAAAATTATACCAGCAAGGTACTTCTATATCAATATCTTCTTTCATTTATGTGTACGGGTACTTTTAGGTCCACTCGTTAGTATTATCAAAGGGTGACTCCATCATAGTTAGTCATGCGCATACAAATAGTCAATATAGATATATCATTCATGTGTTTATCGCATTCAATTCAGTATATTTCTAATATATAAGATAATAAGTAGCTACAACTATTCATAATAATGTGATCAATAAATAAAAGAATATATAAATCAATNATATAGATATATCATTCATGTGTTTATCGCATTCAATTCAGTATATTTCTAATATATAAGATAATAAGTAGCCACAACTATTCATAATAATGTGATCAATAAATAAAAGAATATATAAATCAAANTCAATATATCCAATGACTTTATTTGTAGTTCTCCCAAACTGCATACAAACATCTTTTATTCTACATAGATACCTGATGATCCATTGAACCGTTTTTCAATATTCTTTACCCAAATTTCTCATATATCTACTACTTGTATTGATTGCATATGATAAATCTGGATGAGAATATATCATATCATACTTGAGATATCCCATTTCACCGAAATATGAAACTCGACATATATTCAATCTCATTATCAGATTGCAAACACAAAACTGATAAAAGTTTGAAATGCGCAACTAATGAAGAACTAGTAATCTTGACATTCAACACGTTAAATTTATACAACCTTTTCATTGTACTCTTTCTGATTTAAAATAATTTACTTGTGTTTCTATCTCTCTGAATCTCCATGCCAAGTATTTTTTTTGCAGCTCCCAAATCTGTCATTTCAAACTCACTGTTAAGTTGAGTTTTTAACATATTGATATCTTCTTTATCTTTATGAGCGATCAGAATATCATCGACATATAAAACCAAGTATATAAATGCTCATTTATTATTTTTTTGAAGTAAACACAACAATCATAATTACTTAAACTCATGAGCAACCATGAATGAGTCATATTTCTTATATCAGTGTCTATGAGACTGTTTCAAACCGTAAAAATATTTCAACAAACAAACATGGTCTTTTTTTTCTGTCATTACGACCATACCCATGGCTTGGAATCAATCAAGATAGGTACAGACACTGAAAATTAAATTTTATATATTTATTTTCTATAACTAATTAACAAATGAAAAAGTTAATAATCAAATTAAATTAAAATAATATAATTAAAGTTATCTCATTACATGTTGTTTGAATTTTCTATAAATATTATCTCTTATATTATTCATCTTTTAATAAATTAATCACCCGAAGAGTTAGTTTAAAATAATTAAACTACAATAATACAAGTGAAGAAAAAATAATATGCATGATAAATAAACATTTAATAATTAATATAAACATTCTATATTTTAATATTATGATATTATTCAATAAATCTTATTATATCAATAGCATATTTATATTATTTTATAATTGTACAACCGTTATAGGTACGTTGTCTAAAAATTATACCAGCAAGGTACTTCTATATCAATATCTTCTTTCATTTATGTGTACGGGTACTTTTAGGTCCACTCGTTAGTATTATCAAAGGGTGACTCCATCATAGTTAGTCATGCGCATACAAATAGTCAATATAGATATATCATTCATGTGTTTATCGCATTCAATTCAGTATATTTCTAATATATAAGATAATAAGTAGCCACAACTATTCATAATAATGTGATCAATAAATAAAAGAATATATAAATCAAAATAAAACTTGTACAAGTATCATTAACTACTAATGCAAAATAGTTAAGAAGAACCAAAATATTGTCATATATTAAAAGTACAAGTACTCACTCGATGTCGATTAATATGTTATTGAATTTGCCTTGATCACGATTCTTCTAAAATCAATGTCTATGATAGACATGTTCATATTATTTTAATTAATTAACTTTATGTTACTTAAATGTTAATTTCCATCATTTTATTTTAACTTTATTTTCCTATTAAAATTCATTAGTTAAATTATATACCCAAACTTTCCTTACCGAAGTTTGTTTGGGTATTTCTTTCTCCTTTAGCTCGCACACTTCGTCTCCTTCTATTCTCTTCCACTCTAACATTTTAACCAAGAGTCTTAAATCAATAAAATTATTAGATTTTACCCTTAGAAATTTCAATTGAGCCCTAATCCACACGAAACATTTTCTTCTTTCCCTATGCATGCGATTTTGGTTCTAATGCATGAGGGCTCCCTCTCTATAGAGTCGCAACGTTCATCTTCCTCGACTTCTTCGGTCGCGATTGGACATAGCGACACAACCATCGACGCCGTGACCGCCTTCTTACTCTTGCACGTGAGCACGATGTTGTTGCCTTCTCAACTTGGGCTTGACTTGACCCAGCACGGTGCTTTTACAACACATAAGCTTCCACCTCCTTTGGTTTCTTCTTCTCCTTCCGCCTTCCTTCACCAAAGACAAGCCACTTGCTCTACAGGTAAGTCGTTCGTAAATTTATGGGGCAAGCTCCACATTCTTCCCAACCCACTCACTTCATCTCTCCCCTTTTCGGCTTCTCGACCTTCTCGCATCATCTCCCTCTATATGACTATCTGATTCCTTGCTTCCTCTCCCCCTCTTTAGTTCCCTTAGAGAGATTAAACGAGGTGTCACGTCTGTAGCAATAAAACCCTCAGGCTGCGATATATAGATGTCCTCTTCAATTTCTCCATGCAACAATGTAATCTTTACATCTAGTCGTTCAAACTCAAGATCATGCTTAGCCATAATACCAAGAAAAGCTCGAATTGAGCTATGTTTGACTACTAGAGAAAATACATCTATAAAGTCAGCATCTGAAATTTGACTGAATCCATTTGCAAGAAGTCGAGTACCTTGTTGTTAAACACCCATTTGAAGCGAACAACTTTTTTGCATTGAGGTAATTTTACCAAATTCTAAGTTCTATTTTATGCAGAGATTCAATCTACTCTTGCATAGCGATCTCCTACTTATTAGATTTAACTGAATTCACAAATTCTTTATAACTGAAAGAATTTTCACCACACTCGATACCTCGATTTACATTTGGAACATAAGCAACCAAATCAGCCTCACCATATCTTTGAGGCGGATTAATTTGTCTTCTTGTTCTATTCTTGGCAATAGATTTCTAATATGTTTGTTGTGATGGTGAAAAAACATCATCATAATGATTATTTAAATTTTACTCAGAAGTTTTGCTCGAGTATGCATCTGTATCAAACTGAAGCTCCACTTGTCTGCTAGACATTTCCTTCCAATCACCATCTTTAGATCTGTAGTAGATGTTGTATGTAAGATGACAAACTCATTAAATACATCTCTACTAATGATTACTTTCTTAGTTTATCGACACCATAACTTATAGCCTTTAACTCTAGACTCTAATTTACCATTATTAATTTGAGCATATTCAAGACAACAAAAAATTCTTAAATTAGAGTTATTTGCAGGTTTTCCTAACCAAAACTCTCGTGGAGTTTTCTTGTCAATAATAATCGAAGGAGAGCGATTCACCTAGTAACAAGCTGAAGAGTAAGTAACAAAGCTTCTCCATTATAGTCATGCCGCTGTGCCACACCATTTTGCTGAGGTGTGTCGGACTATGAAGTCTCTCATAATTTTTTCTGGTTTGCAAAAGGCATTAAATTCTCTTGAACATAATTCCAACCCATTATCAGTGCAAAGACGTTTGATCTGCTTTTCCAGTTCGCTTCTCGATTATGATCATCCATTCCTTAAATGTAGTAAAAACATCGCTCTTTTGTTTTAAGAGCACCTAAATTTTTCTGGAGAATTCATCAATAAACAAAAAAATATATTTGATGCCTCATTCAGATAGTACTGTAGATATTTCCCAAAGATTAATATATATGTAGTCTAATATTTCATTAGTATTGTGAATACCAATAGAGAATTTAACTCTTTTCTATTTTTCAAATATACAATGTTCACAAAACTTCAGTTTAATAATGCTTTGACCATTTAGAAGTTCTTTTCTGCTAAGTTCAACTATCTCATTCTCACACATATGCCCAAGACGCATATGTCAAAGTTTAGTTGTTTCATCTCCTAACATGGAAGTAGTAACTTCTGCATCACCTATCACAGTAAAGCTTTGCAAGACATGTAGTCTTACATTATTCTTCTGCCCCTTCATCATAATAAGAGATCTTTTGTTGACCTTCAAAACTCCATTTTCACCGAAGTACTTGTACCTTTTAGCATTAAGAGTACTTGAATAAGTTAAATTCTTTTTTCAGATCTGAGACATGTTTTAGATCTCCAAGTATCCTAATGAATCCATTAAACATATTGATTCCAAGAGTTTCAACATCGATTATCTTACAAAAAATATTATTGGCCATTAACACGGTACCCTTTGATATCTTTTCATATGTTGATATTTATCCCTATTGGGACACACATGAAACGTTCAGGTTGATTCAAGAGCCCAAGCATCACAAAGTTCTTTGTTGTAGACAGCTAGGAGTTCTTCATTATTAACTTTCAACAAAATTGGGTTCACCAGAATGATCTGATTGTTCTTTTTTATTTTAGAGTTATTTCTTATTTTTATTCTATAATTTGTAACATTTAGATTTTATTTGCTCATTTTTCTTACAATAATTGCTCATCTTATTTCTGGATTTTATTATATTTTAGGTGTCTCTCACTCATATAAGATGATATCTCTAAACTTTGTAAATGATAAAGGCGGTGAACACACAAGATTAATTTCAATTCTTCTTCGTCATACTTGATACACCAAAAATATATATGTATTTTTAGACTCATATTTTATATTCATTTTTGGTGATATTGCATTTTAAAGCAATGTATTTTTCATGTTTTGTTGTAGGTTGTTGATTTTTAGGACTTTGAGTAAAAAGAAAGCAAAAATGATGAAATTTCAAGTCAAAATGGAGTTTTTGAAAAAATTGTTCAGCGCCGATGGCGCCAAAATGGACACCAACAGCGCCGTTTGACAGAGAACACATATTTAATTAAATGGTCACTGGCGCCGACGACGCCAGTATCGGTGCAGACCCTGTTTCTAGAAGATTCGACGAATTTAGACGCTTTTTGAAGAATTTTTGGATGCACCTATTAGAAAATCGACCTTAGGCTCTATTTAGAGCCGAAATTGATCAGAAAAGAGGCCCTTCGCAGCTCTTCTNTTGAGTAAAAAGAAAGCAAAAATGATGAAATTTCAAGTCAAAATGGAGTTTTTGAAAAAATTGTTCAGCGCCAAAATGGGCACCGACGGCGCCGTTTGACAGAGAACACAGATTTAATTAAATGGTCACTGGCGCCGACGACGCCAGTATCGGTGCAGACCCTATTTCTAGAAGATTCGACGAATTTAGACGCTTTTTGAAGAATTTTTGGATGCACCTATTAGAAAACCGACCTTAGACTCTATTTAGAGCCGAAATTGATCAGAAAAGAGGCCCTTCGCAGCTCTTCGCACTCCTCCGCTCGCTCTTGGTCTTTCTTCGCCCCCTTTCGTGCCACTTTACTTCTTTCTACGTCATTCCACACCATTAATGATTTTTTTTCTTTATAGTTTTGAGTTTTTGTGTGAGTTTAAGTGTGAATTACACTCTAAGAGTGTTGGAGAGGGAGAGAAGTGAGAAATTTCTTCTTCCTACATTTTCTAAGAGAGGCTACAAGGGATTTGCTTTGAAAAAGAGTTTCAGATAAGTGTTGATTGTTTATTATTGTTANGCTCTAAGAGTGTTGGAGAGGGAGAGAAGTGAGAAATTTCTTCTTCCTACATTTTCTAAGAGAGGCTACAAGAGATTTGCTTTGAAAAAGAGTTTCAGATGAGCGTTGATTGTTTATTATTGTTATCNTCAATAAAATTATTAGATTTTACCCTTAGAAATTTCAATTGAGCCCTAATCCACACGAAACATTTTCTTCTTTCCCTATGCATNAATAATGCTTTGACCATTTAGAAGTTCTTTTCTGCTAAGTTCAACTATCTCATTCTCACACATATGCCCAAGACACATATGTCAAAGTCTAGTTGTTTCATCTCCTAACATGGAAGTAGTAACTTCTGCATCACCTATCACAGTAAAGCTTTGTAAGACATGTAGTCTTACATTATTCTTCTGCCCCTTCATCATAATAAGAGATCTTTTGTTGACCTTCAACTCCATTTTCACCGAAGTACTTGTACCTTTTAGCATTAAGAGTACTTGAATAAGTTAAATTCTTTTTTCAGATCTGAGACATGTTTTAGATCTCCAAGTATTCTAATGAATCCATTAAACATGTTGATTCCAAGAGTTTCAACATCGATTATCATACAAAAAATATTATTGCCCATTAACATGGTACCCTTTGATATTTTTTCATATGTTGAAATTTATCCCTATTGGGACACACATGAAACGTTCAGGTTGATTCAAGAACCCAAGCATCACAAAGTTCTTTGTTGTAGACAGCTAGGAGTTCTTCATTATTAACTTTCAACAAAAATGGGTTCACCAGAATGATCTGATTGTTCTTTTTTATTTTAGAGTTATTTCTTATTTTTATTCTATAATTTGTAACATTTAGATTTTATTTGCTCATTTTTCTTACAATAATTGCTCATCTTATTTCTGGATTTTATTATATTCTAGGTGTCTCTCACTCATATAAGATGATATCTCTAAACTTTGTNAATGTTAAAATATAAAATAAATTGTGATGATTTTTCAACTCCGCTCTTAATTTACTTTTCGATCTGATCAATTGAATTGTTAAAATATGTTGTGAAACATATGATCCGGAGAATGGAGTATGAGTTCTACAACAGAGTGAGAATCACATTTAAGTCAATGAAGAAGCATTTTGTTCATGTAATTAAGTGCAAATAAATAAAGAAATATACATTGTTGGGTGTAAAATTGGAGATTTTTAGTGTGACAGACTAAAATCCTCAATTCGATCTTAGTGTTTAAGAACTAAAACGAGAGTTAGCCTTCAGGGGAAGGGGAGTGGGAGCCAGTATCTTCCTAGACTAGTCACAGATTTAGTGACTAAACCTAAGATTAGTCAATAATTTTCTATAATACTGAATCAGGATAGAAAATTAAAATTGCTCCTATTTGACACAATACAAATCTAAATAATTTATCTCATCTCNACTCCGCTCTTAATTTACTTTTCGATCTGATCAATTGAATTGTTAAAATATGTTGTGAAACATATGATCCGGGGAATGGAGTATGAGTTCTACAGCAGAGTGAGAATCACATTTAAGTCAATGAAAAAATATTTTGTTCATGTAATTAAGTGCAAATAAATAAAGAAATATACATTGTTAGGTGTAAAATTGGAGATTTTTAGTGTGATAGACTAAAATCCCCAATCTTAGTGTTTAAGAACTAAAACGAGAGTTAGCTTTCAGGGGAAGGGAAGTGAGAGCTTTGGAGTGGGAGCCAGTATCTTCCTAGACTAGCCACGGATTTAGTGACTAAATCTAAGTTTAGTCAATAATTTTCTATAATATTGAATTAGGGTAGAAAATTAAAATTGCTCCTATTTGACACAATACAAATCTAAACAATTTATCTCATCTTATTTCACCAAAAACTCATTGTAGTGGAAAAGATATTTTTCATATAAGAAAACTTCATCACATAAACATAGTTTAGTAGTTACTACTTTAAACTTTGCATTTAAATTTTGTTAGTTATTAATAATTTAGTTTTGATAGTTTTTAAAACATTCAAAATTAGTGACAGTAATTTCATTGTATTTATGTGAATTTTCTATTTAATTTATCATCTCAAATTTAAATCTTCCTCGTAGGATCNAACATAGTTTAGTAGTTACTACTTTAAACTTTGCATTTAAATTTTGTTAGTTATTAATAATTTAGTTTTGATGATTTTTAAAACATTCAAAATTAGTGATAGTAATTTCGTTGTATTTATGTGAATTTTCTATTTAATTTATCATCTCTAATTTAAATCTTCCTCGTAGGATCGATATTTGGGACTTAAATAGAAAGTCTTATATTATTTTATAACNGACCTTCTCGCATCATCTCCCTCTATATGACTATCTGATTCCTTGCTTCCTCTCCCCCTCTTTAGTTCCCTTAGAGAGATTAAACGAGGTGTCACGTCTGTAGCAATAAAACCCTCAGGCTGCGATATATAGATGTCCTCTTCAATTTCTCCATGCAACAATGTAATCTTTACATCTAGTCGTTCAAACTCAAGATCATGCTTAGCCATAATACCAAGAAAAGCTCGAATTGAGCTATGTTTGACTACTAGAGAAAATACATCTATAAAGTCAGCATCTGAAATTTGACTGAATCCATTTGCAAGAAGTCGAGTACCTTGTTGTTAAACACCCATTTGAAGCGAACAACTTTTTTGCATTGAGGTAATTTTACCAAATTCTAAGTTCTATTTTATGCAGAGATTCAATCTACTCTTGCATAGCGATCTCCTACTTATTAGATTTAACTGAATTCACAAATTCTTTATAACTGAAAGAATTTTCACCACACTCGATACCTCGATTTACATTTGGAACATAAGCAACCAAATCAGCCTCACCATATCTTTGAGGCGGATTAATTTGTCTTCTTGTTCTATTATTGGCAATAGATTTCTAATTGTGATGGTGAAAAAACATCATCATAATGATTATTTAAATTTTACTCAGAAGTTTTGCTCGAGTATGCATCTGTATCAAACTGAAGCTCCACTTGTCTGCTAGACATTTCCTTCCAATCACCATCTTTAGATCTATAGTAGATGTTGTATGTAAGATGACAAACTCATTAAATACATCTCTACTAATGATTACTTTCTTAGTTTATCGACACCATAACTTATAACCTTTAACTCTAGACTCTAATTTACCATCATTAATTTGAGCATATTCAAGACAACAAAAAATTCTTAAATTAGAGTTATTTGCAGGTTTTCCTAACCAAAACTCTCGTGGAGTTTTCTTGTCAATAATAATCGAAGGAGAGCGATTCACCTAGTAACAAGCTGAAGAGTAAGTAACAAAGCTTCTCCATTATAGTCATGCCGCTGTGCCACACCATTTTGCTGAGGTGTGTCGGACTATGAAGTCTCTCATAATTTTTTCTGGTTTGCAAAAGGCATTAAATTCTCTTGAACATAATTCCAACCCATTATCAGTGCAAAGACGTTTGATCTGCTTTTCCAGTTCGCTTCTCGATTATGATCATCCATTCCTTAAATGTAGTAAAAACATCGCTCTTTTGTTTTAAGAGCACCTAAATTTTTCTGGAGAATTCATCAATAAACAAAAAAATATATTTGATGCCTCATTCAGATAGTACTGTAGATATTTCCCAAAGATTAATATATATGTAGTCTAATATTTCATTAGTATTGTGAATACCAATAGAGAATTTAACTCTTTTCTATTTTTCAAATATACAATGTTCACAAAACTTCAGNGGGGTCGCTCGGACGACGTCGTCGACAATCGGGTCGAAAACACGTCAAAATTCAAATTTCACAAAATTTCGATCCGTGATCGATCGTCTTAAAAGGTTTATTCGAGCCTTCGACAAATAACAGTGCAAACGATGCGAATTGTGGCGATCGGACGCGTCAACTCTCCGAATTGCGAAGTTTGTGCGCGCGGGAGTGCGAATTGTGCAGAAGGTCACCCTAAGGCTCGGAAAGGTCCTATAGTTTGTGCGCGCGGGAGTGCGAATTGTGCAGAAGGCCACCCTAAGGCTCAGAAAGGTCCTATAGGAATTCCTTTTGGGTTCTCATGTCGGTTTCATCCTTCTAAGTGCTAGAAGTCGATACCACACACGCGAAACTCCAAAAGGGGACGGAAGTAGGTCGAACTAAGATGAGGCGGGTCCCACTTCTAAGGTTCTAAGGTAGTCGCAGGAAGACCCCTAAGGCTAGATCCTAACTCCTACGAGAAATACTAGACCTCATTAAAAATGAGGTCAACAAGTCTACATCTGAAATTTGACTGAATCCATTTGCAAGAAGCCGAGTACCTTGTTGTTAAACAGCCATTTGAAGCGAACAACTTTCTTGCATTGAGGTAATTTTACCAAATCCTAAGTTCTATTTTATGCGGAGATTCAATCTCCTCTTGCATAGCAATCTCCCACTTATTAGATTTAACTGAATTGACAATTTTTTATAGCTGAAAGGCTTTTCACCACACTCGATACCTTGATTTACATTTAGAACATAAGCAACCAAATCAGCCTCACCATATCTTTGAGGCGGATTAATTTATCTTCTTGTTCTATTCTTGGCAATAGATTGCTAATATGTTTGTTGTGATGGTGAAAAAACATCATCATAATGATTATTTAAATTTCACTCTAAAGTTCTGCTCGAGTATGCATCTGTATCAATCTGAAGCTCCACTTGTCTGCTATACATTTCCTTCCAATCACCATCTTTAGATTCTGTAGTAGATGTTGTATGTAAGACGACAAACTCATTAAATACATCTCTACTAATGATTACTTTTTTAGTTTCTCGGCACCATAACTTATAACCTTTAACTCTAGACTCTAATTTACCATTATTAATATGAGCATATTCAAGACAATAAAAAATTCTTAAATTAGAGTTATTTGCAGGTTTTCCTAACTAAATCTCTCGTGGAGTTTTCTTGTCAATAATAATTGAAGGAGAGTGATTCACCTAGCAACAAGCTGTAGAAGCAACTTCAATCTTGGCATTGAAGAGTACGAAACAAACCTTCTCCATTATAGTCATGTCGCTGTGCCACACCATTTTGCTGAGGTTTCTCGAACTATGAAGTCTCTCATAATTTTTTCTGATTTGCAGAAGGCATTAAATTCTCTTGAACATAATTCCAACCCATTATCAGTGCAAAGACGTTTGATCTGTTTTTCCAGTTCGCTTCTCGATCATGATCTTCCATTCCTTAAATGTAGTAAAAACATCGCTCTTTTATTTTAAGAGCACCCAAATTTTTCTGGAGAATTCATCAATAAACATAAAAATATATTTGACGCCTCATTCAGATAGTACTGTAGATATTCCCCAAAGATCAATATATATGTAGTCTAATATTTCATTAGTATTGTGAATACCAATAGAGAATTTAACTCTTTTCTATTTTTCAAATATACAGTGTTCACAAAACTTCAATTTAATAATGCTTTGACCATTTAGAAGTTCTTTTCTGCTAAGTTCAACTTTCTCATTCTCACACATATGCCCAAGATGCATATGCCAAAGTCTGGTTGTTTCATCTCCTAACATGGAAGTAGTAACTTCTGCATCACCTATCACAGTAAAGCTTTGTAAGACATGTAGTCTTACAATATTCTTCTGCCCCTTCATCATAAAAAGAGATCTTTTGTTGACCTTCAAAACTCCATTTTCACCGAAGTACTTGTACCTTTTAGCATGTAAGTTAGATTCTTTTTTCAGATCTGAGACATGTTTTAGATCTTCAAGTATTCTGATGAATCCATTAAACATATTGATTCTAAGAGTTTTAACATCAATTATCTTACAAAAAATATTATTGCCCATTAACACGGCACCCTTTGATATCTTTTCATATGTTGAAATCTATCCCTATTGGGACACACATGAAACGTTCATGTTGATTCAAGAACCCAAGCATCATAAAGTTCTTTGCTGTAGAAAGCTAGGAGTTCATCATTTTTAACTTTCAACAACATTGGGTTCACCAGAATGATTTGATTGTTCTTTTTTATTTTGAAGTTATTTCTTATTTTTATTCTATAATTTGTAACATTTAGATTTTATTTGCTCATTTTTATTATAGTAATTGCTCATCTTATTTCTGGATTTTGATCTATTTTAAGTGTCTCACTCATATAAGATGATATCTCTGAAAATTGTAAATGATAAAGGCGGTGAACACACAAGATTAATGTCAATTCTTCTTCGTCATACTTGATATACCAAAAATATATGCATTTTTAGACTTATATTTTATACTTATTTTTTGTGATATTGCACTTTAAAGAAATGTATTTTTCATGTTTTGTTGCAGGTTGTTGATTTTTAGGAGTTTGAGCAAAAATGATGAAATTTGGAGTCAAAATGGAGTTTTTGAAAAAAATTGTTCAGCGTCGTTTGACAGAGAACACAGATTTAATTAAATGGTCACTGGCGCCGACGACGCCAGTGTCGGTGCAGATTCTGTTTCTAGAAGATTCAACGAATTTAGATGCTTTTTGAAGAGTTTTTGGATGCACCTATTGGAAAATCGATCTTAAGCTTTATTTGGAGCCGAAATTGATTAGAAAAGAGGCCCTTCGCACCTCTTCACACTCCTCCGCTCGCTCTTGGTCTTTTTGCGCCCACTTTCGTGCCACTTTACTTCCTTCCACTCTATTCCACACTATTAGTGATTTTTTTTCTTTATAGTTTTGAGTTTTTGTGGTGAGTTTAAGTGTGAATTACTCTAGAGTGTTGGAGAGGGAGAGAAGTGAAAGATTTCTTCTTCCTACATTTTCTAAGAGATGCTACAAGAGATTTGTTTTGAGAAAGTTTCAGATAAGTGTTGCTTGTTTATTTTTGTTGTATGAACTTCCTTTTATATATGAAATTTGTTTTTTGTTGTATTTTTTTCATGAAATCTAAGTAGTTTCCTTTACCTTTGTCCCTACTCTGACATATGGTGAAATGAAGATATAATTTGGACGTGTGAATGTTAAAATATAAAATAAATTGTGATGATTTTTCAACTCCGCTCTTAATTTACTTTTCGATCTAATTAAAATTGAATTATTAAAATACGTTGTGAAACATATGATTCGGGAAATTGAGTATGAGTTTTACAGCAGCGTGAGAATCACATTTAAGTCCATGAAGGAGTATTTCGTTCATGGAATTAAGTGTAAATAAATAGAGAAATATACATTGTTGGTGTAGAATTAAAGATTTTTAGTGTGACAGACTAAAATCGTCAAATCGATCTTAGTGTTTAAGAACAAAAGCGAGAGTTAGCCTTTAGGGGAAGGGGAGTGGGAGCTCTGGAGTGGGAGTCAGTATCCTCCTAGCCTAGCCACGGATTTAGTGACTAAGCTTAAGATTAGCCAATAATTTTCTATAACACTGAATCAGGGTAGAGAATTAAAATTGTTTCTATTTGACATAATACAAATCTAAAGCATTTATCTCATCTTATTTCACCAAAAACTCATTGTAGTGGGAAAGATGTTTTTCATATAAGAAGACTTCATCACATAAACATAATTTAATGGTTACTATTTTAAACTTTGCATTTAAATTTTGTTAGTTAATAATTTAGTTTTGATAGTATTTAAAACATTCGAAATTAGTGACAGTAATTTCGTTGTATTTCTGTGAATTTCCTAGTTAATTTATCATCTCAAATTTAAACTTTCCTCATGAGATCGATATTTGTGACTTAAATAGAAAGCCTTATATTACTTTATAACGATACGTATACTTGCGTAAAATCTCAATATTAAGTGTTTAATGTTATTATTCATAAAATACCACATCAATGCTTAACTCCATGGCTTCCAAATCAGAGATGATTTTCTTAAGAACAATTTAGTTATCTATAACAAATGCACCATCTGTCATTTTATGGGAGTAAAAATGCTGCTTCAAGTGCAACTTACTGGTTAAACTTTTAGTCATGCACAATTGCTCTAATTTGAGCCACAACGTAATGTTTTCTGCAAAACATCATGTAGAATCTGATAGATGTAGATGAATTGGAGAAAGAGTCTTTTGATCTTTACATTGCTTCTCTTCCCGTGTCCACGATGAGGACATCTTTTTGAACCTAATTAGTGCATCGTCTAGATCCATCTGCATTAAGACTGCTCATTTCTTAATCTATCAAAGAGAAAATCTGGTCTTGTGATCTAATAGAGAGATGTACTTTACTGTTGCCATCGTCGAAATCAAACAGCGCTCTGATATCACTTGCTACAACTTGATATTACTTGATGCAATAGATTATAAAATAAACAAAGGGAAAAACACAAATTTTACGTGAAAAACTCAAGATGGAGAAAAATCGTGGGTTGATGAGGAGAATTCACTATATCAAATAAGAGATTATAAGTGAAGAGTGTTTTACAAAAAATAAAAGAGGTTTATTTATAGTCTTAGCAAATTTTTTTTAAATAAAATAATTAAAAGAGAGTCAATAAAGCAGTAGCGTATGAATTGCAATCTAAGTGTTATTATAAGCTTGATTTAATGGTCAAAAATTTCAATTTGTGCCTCAATCTACATGATCATAATTTCTTTATGAGATGATAAGCGGAACCCACAAAATTCAGGTCACAAATTTAGCACATGCCTTTAGATTTTAGTAAACATGCATTATTCATTAGTAAGTAAATGGAAAGTGTTGCATAAGAAAATAATGTATGATATAAAGTATGAAAATATTTTATATATGCGTGCTTATATGTGCATGCTAAGAAGAGTTTACCCCTTAATGTACTGGTTGGAGATGTTAATGTATTTGCGCGAAGATGCATTGATACCATCTCAGGTAATTGTGAAATTTAGATCATTAACTATTGTGTCGATATGAGAGTATCAGCCAAAGTGAGTACCATACCATCTCATTTAATTGTGAAATTTAGATCATTAACTGTTGTGCTTACGAGAGAGCATCAGCCATGGATGAGTAAATACCTTTCCACCTCAGACAATAGTGTACATGTTTTGTGCCTCGCTATGTCGACGGGGTATGTATCAGTGCTTTTAAGATAAATGTGAAAGTTAAAGNGAGAGCATCAGCCATGGATGAGTAAATACCTTTCCACCTCAGACAATAGTGTACATGTTTTGTGCCTCGCTGTGTTGACGGGGTATGTATCAGTGCTTTTAAGATAAATGTGAAAGTTAAATNGAGAGCATCAGCCATGGATGAGTAAATACCTTTCCACCTCAGACAATAGTGTACATGTTTTGTGCCTCGCTGCGTCGATGAGGTATGTATCAGTGCTTTTAAGATAAATGTGAAAGTTAAAGTATGAAGCATACTAAAATTAAAAAAATTAAACTTTAAAAATTAAAGCTAAATTAATGCATATCAAATTCTAGATTATTTTCATTAAGCAAATATCATAGATACTTATATTAGATTATTAGATAATTTTTTATAATTAAATATGAAAGAATGGTGTATATATATATATATATTTTTTTTTGATTTATTGTAGTTTAGAAGTGTGATTAATCTACCGNATACTTATATTAGATTATTAGATAATTTTTTATAATTAAATATGAAAGAATGGTGTATATATATATATATTTTTGATTCATTGTAGTTTAGAAGTGTGATTAATCTACCAGGCTATCTTGGATAATTAATTATGTTGTTTTAATAAGTTTTAAGTTTATGCTTTTGAATATAAGTGAGTACTAAAAAGACAATGTGCACGAAAAGCGAAATTTACAAACAAAAAGATAAACTTATATTTGTTAATTCAATTATNACAATGTGCACGAAAAGCGAAATTTACAAACAAAAAGATAAACTTATATTTGTTAATTCAATTATTTTTTTTAGTTATTTTTCAATTTATATTTGGATTATAAACTATTATTGATAGAAAATGAAAATAAAAAAAAATATATTTTCATCATCTGACCATCCATTCTTTCCTTAGAAATTCTAAGTCTCCAGTCCAAGTCGTGACACTTCACCATGTTTCTCTTTCTTGAGATAACGAGAAAGTTATATTGCGCTCTTTTATTTTTTATTTTTATTATTCTTACTTTTTGGCTTAGAGAAACTTGCCAAATAAAGCTAAACAAAAAAATGATTTGAGATAAAAAATGACAAAAAATGAGAAAAAAATGGAAAATACAAAATTGGACAAAATAAACAAATATAAATGTATTTAAAATCACATAAAAAAAATAATAATAAACTAATTTCAAGGGGCCTTGGTGGCTTGCTAACAAATGGGAATAAACTACCTTACCACTTTTAGGAACATACATACTCAAAATTGGACATGAAAATAACTAACAAGGGGAAATTAGTGGTGCGGATTCTTCCTCATGGGACTTGCCCAAGCATCAATGCAAATAATATGAACAAATTGATATCATTTTAAGTACTACTAAAATAAACTAGGATGCATATAACNAATAACTAACAAGGGGAAATTAGTGGTGCGGATTCTTCCTCATGGGACTTGCCTAAGCATCAATGCAAATAACATGAACAAATTGATATCATTTTAAGTACTACTAAAATAAATTAGGATGCATATAATNAAAAAAATGGAAAATACAAAATTGGACAAAATAAACAAATATAAATGTATTTAAAATCACATAAANGTTTATACAATATTTATTAATTTCTGCAATTGTTTAAATTTGAGGCTTACGCCTCTCCTCACGAAAGAAAAAACGTCTCAATATCCAATTTTGCAATTTTAAACATTTANAGGAACCATAGCAGGGTTGGGAATTAAAAAAGTAACTTTAAACAGGCAATTGTAGAAGACTAAGATTTTGATAAACTCTTTTTATAAAACCCTAAAAGGCGAGCATCCTAATGTGTTTTACTCTTTGATTTAGTGCCAACCCCTGTTTAAAATTACGCCNAAACCCTAAAAGGCGAGCATCCTAATGTGTTTTACTCTTTGATTTAGTGCCAACCCCTGTTTAAAATTACGCTATATGGAGTCCATTTCAACATTTTTTGCAAAAAATTTCAATGGGGCTTATACTTTATTGGCCCAAGGTGAGGCATTTGCCTCACCCAGTTTGAGGCGCACCCCACCCCTAAAAAACGGCTCAAATTTTGAGGCTATCTTTAACTTTTTAAATTAAAATTAAAAATAATTTCAAAATATTTCTTGTATTAACATTCAAATCTCACATACTAATTAACAAGAAATTAAACAAAAAAGTATTCATAAAAATTTATGTAGTTGAAATTCTAATTATCAATAAAATAAAAAAAAAAAAAACTAACTAGGATTGAAGACAATAAAGAATGAGAGAATATAGATACGATTAAGGATAAAACCATAAATAATTAATTTATTAAGCTAGCGTAATAAAGTAATGAAAACTATTTGGATGATAAGAGTAATAAAAACTTTAAAATAAAAAATTCAAATGTTGACGACTTCTTAGATTCTTGTTTTAAGTGGAGGGTAGAATGAGTGAGAAAAAGATTAAATTTAAACTTNGTTGACGACTTCTTAGATTCTTGTTTTAAGTGGAGGGTAGAATGAGTGAGAAAGAAAGATTAAATTTAAACTCATTTTGATTGTTATATTTTGATGTTTTAGTTATTTATTTTGCTAACTTAGTTTACTTTAATAGTTTTATGTTTGTATAACTCATATTATTTCATAATCTGATGTTAGTACATTAATTTGTTACTTCTAATTTTACACAATTAATTACTTTTTACTTAAAATGTTGTTTGATTACTTTTTATTGCGTTAAAAAAATAGAATATTGATGTATTATTTCTTACTTTACACTTTATAGTTTATACAATATTTATTAATTTCTGCAATTGTTTAAATTTGAGGCTTACGCCTCTCCTCACGAAAGAAAAACGTCTCAATATCCAATTTTGCAATTTTAAACATTTGTGCTTCCATTTTATTGTTATGTATGGGATCGTTCTAAGATTCTTGAACCACTTTAGAGTATTAAGCAATTGGCCTCTCATCTTTTATTAGTTTTGTGTCCATTGCATTGTTCACTAGCATTTGCCTCCAGTATGAATGGTCATTGTAAATTTAGCAAAGCTAGCATAGGGGTTAACTTATATTTTTTCTTAAAAAGATAAATGTACCCTGTTGCTTTTGATTTCATTTTAAGTTGACAATGCCCTTGATCATATCGGCCGGGAGTTATGGAAAATGGATTAAGTTTGAATTTAAGTATATATAGATATCAATGTAATTTTAATTTAAAAATAATATTTTGATTTTAAAATAAATGAGACCAAACAGGTCTCACATATTTGATAGTTTGGATGACTGAGTGCGATACCACAACTAATACACTATCCTGAAGGCTAAATATATCACTTGTAGTAGGCTCAATCACCCAAACCAAAGAATTTTATGGCATACGTTTGGCCTGCGAAACCTTTTATTTATGACCAATAAATTTCCCTACCTAATATAAGAATTAAATAGAGTTTATTTTATTGAGTTTTAGTTCCCTATAGAAGCAAGCTTCTATAGTTAATTACATCTTAAACGACCGGGGTCACTTAAGAAAACTCTCGATTAAGTGCAGTGGTTCTGTCTTCAAGATTTCAAAGTTTAGGTTTTCAAGATTGGACACGGGAAAGTCAAATGGGAGTGGCTCAAATATGAAGAGTTATTTGAAGGAATCCAAATGAATGAAAAGTAGGGGATGTCACGGATATGAGGAGAATCTCGATGACTTCCCATCTATCTTATTATTTGGTTCTATGTCTTTAAAATGATATTTATTTAATGTTTCAATCCTGCTATTTATTTAGAGTTTAAGACTTATATTCGCACGATACCTGTCCATACAAATAGCCTAGAAAGCCTAGAAAGATATGAGGATTTACACTATACTGTACGGCAATCTCAGAATCCTAAAAGTGGTAGGACTTATATTGCACAACAGGGTTGTGCAAAAGCCTAAAAAAATAAGGTGAGGATTTACGTTGCATTAAGCAAACTACTTCGAAGTCCTATGATTTGTTATTTAAACTAAGGAAAATGTTTAGTAGTCTTAGACTTGTTGTACTGTTGTAGATCGTCATCCCCCGTTTATTACATCCTGGTCATGCTGCCCTTGAAGAGTTGCTTCATGCTCCATATAGTAATAGTTTTAGGTTTATTGTCTTATATGTGAGTGNGATTTTAAAATAAATGAGACCAAACAGGTCTCACATATTTGATAGTTTGGATGACTGAGTGCGATACCACAAGTAATACACTATTCTGAAGGCTAAATATATCACTTGTAGTAGGCGCAATCACCCAAACCAAAGAATTTAATGACATACGTTTGGCCTGCGAAACCTTTTATTTATGACCAATAAATTTCCCTACCTAATATAAGAATTAAATAGAGTTTATTTTATTGAGTTTTAGTTCCCTATAGAAGCAAGCTTCTATAGTTAATTACATCTTAAACGACCGGGGTCACTTAAGAAAACTCTCAATTAAGTGCAGTGGTTCTGTCTTCAAGATTTCAAAGTTTAGGTTTCCAAAATTGGACACGGGAAAGTCAAATGGGAGTGGCTCAAATATGAACAGTTATTTGAAGGAATCCAAATGAATGAAAAGTAGGGGATGTCACGGATATGAGGAGAATCTCGATGACTTCCCATCTATCTTATTATTTGGTTCTATGTCTTTAAAATGATATTTATTTAATGTTTCAATCCTGCTATTTATTTAGAGTTTAAGACTTATATTCGCACGATACCTGTCCATACAAATAGCCTAGAAAGATATGAGGATTTACACTATACTGTACGGCAATCTCGGAATCCTAAAAGTGGTAGGACTTATATTGCACAACAGGGTTGTGCAAAAGCCTAAAAAACAAGGTGAGGATTTACGTTGCATTAAGCAAACTACTTCGAAGTCCTATGATTTGTTATTTAAACTAAGGAAAATGTTTAGTAGTCTTAGACTTGTTGTACTGTTGTAGATCGTCATCCCCCGTTTATTACATCCTGGTCGTGCTGCCCATGAAGAGTTGCTTCATGCTCCATATAGTAATAGTTTTAGGTTTATTGTCTTATATGTGAGTTTACAATATTGTTATTTGGTGACTTACCACTGTATATCTTCTAAAACATGTTATATCCAAAAGGTTTTGTAGTTAATTTAAAACATACATAAACTAACTATGTTATAAGTAAGTACATTAAATAAAAACAGTATAAGGTGCGGTAAAGAAAAACAGTATAAAGGAAAGACATCGTAAAGAGCAATAAAGAAAATACAGTAAAGTACTATAAATGTACTGTAAACTTTGGGTACCTGAGTTTTTTGTTATTGTTATACCTGTAAATGGGATCAGCGTCGCAAGTAAAAGTATAGTAGAGAAATTTAGCTAACATGACAAACATGTGTTTATGTATAACAAAATAAATGACGGAGTAGCATATGGAAAGCTCCGAGGAAAATTGAAAGTGACCCACAGAGACTCGAAACAAATCGTAAAAAGAAAACACAAACAAATAAAATAAAACACAACGTTACGTATAAAGGACCAAGGGGGGTGATTTATANATATATATATATATATATATATATTTTGAGTCATTGTAGTTTAGAAGTGTGATTAATCTACCGGGTTATCTTGGATGATTAATTATGTTGTTTTAATAAGTTTTAAGTTTATGCTTTTGAATATAAGATGAATACTAAAAAAGACAATGTGCACAAAAAGCAAAATCTACAAACAAAAAGATAAACTTATATTTGTTAATTCAATTATTTTTTTTAGTTGTTTTTTCAATTTATATTTGGATTATAAACTATTATTGATAGAAAATGAAAATAAAAAAAAATATATTTTTTCATCATCCGACCATCCATTCTCTCCTTAGAAATTCTAAGTCTCTAGGCCAAGTCGTGACACTTCACCATGTTTCTCTTTCTTGAGATAACGAGAAAGTTATATTGCACACTTTTATTTTTTATTTTTATTATTTTTACTTTTTTGCTTAGAGAAACTTGCCAAATAAAGCTAAACAAAAAAATAATTTGAGATAAAAAATGAGAAAAATATGGAAAATACAAAATTGGACAAAATAAACAAATATAAATGTATTTAAAATCACATAAAATAAAAATAATAATAAGAAAAAACTTATTTCAAGGGGCCTTGGTGGCTTGCTAACAAATGGGAATAAACTACCTTACTACTTTTAGGAACATACATACTCAAAATTGGACATGAAAATAACTAACAAGGGGAAATTAGTGGTGCGGATTCTTCCTCATGGGACTTGCCTAAGCATCAATGCAAATAATATGAACAAATTGATATCATTTTAAGTACTTCTAAAATAAATTAGGATGCATTTAACGAACATTGATCAAAGCCATCGTGTTGCATGTGGTCCCACTGTCTATATGGGTTATGGTAATTGTTTTGACTCAGTTGGGTCGAGTCAATTTGGTTTGGGGATCAATTGAGTATGTTTGGGTTGACTTGGTTTGGGTTAGGCAAGCCAAGGGTCTTTTTTGGGTTTAGTCCAGTTAGAGTCGATTGAGTTGACTAGGGTCAATTGGATTTAGTTAGGGTTCATTAGGATTTAGTAAATTGAGTTTTTCATGACAGTAAAAATAATTTAATAAGTGCAGTGAATTTCTTAAAATTAAGAGATTAATTTGCAAAATGCAAAGATTTCAATCAGAAAAAAACATGACTAAAATGATGTTTTTGAGGATCAATGACATTCGATGCAGTGCCGTGAATTCTGAAATAAAGGTTTGATGGAATGTTTTGCTCTTTAAAAATGTCTAGAATACCTCCTTTAAAGATTCATAATAGACAATGATTCTACACATTCAAGGGGAGGGAGGTTCTAGAAATTAGAGAATTCCGAAGTTCTACTTGCCTCAGCTTACTATTTAATCACCGCCCATGGTCGTCATGTATCACATCCTATGCTTGTCATCGAGCATCATCATTGGTCGTCGTTTTCCATTTCCCTTCTTGATTGCCTTGTTGATGTTGGCATTGCCCATGTCTATCAACAACACCAACATCAAAGCTTCTTGTCTTTCCTTGTTTCACAACATCCTCCATCGCTTTCATGGGAAAATCCCTACTTCCAAAATAAAATAAAATAAAATAAAATCACATTTTGTAAGCCCGCCTACGTTGACACTACAGAATTATTGATCATTGTACCTATCATCTTATATAGTGAAATGGTTTCAATTAAGCTAGGCTTCACAGGTTTTCTCTTCTAAGGTTTGTTTATGTAAAAATCTTATCTCTTGTTAGTTGTAGTCACTTATCTGTGTGTATGATATTTTTATGTAAAACTCCCCCACTGTGACTGCGAATATTCTAGTATTCAATAAACTCTAATATTCAATAGAATAGAGATGAATTTTTCAGATCCTGCAAGGATGCTCATGTAGTTGATATCGGTAGTTTTCGTCTTTTATATATGCCCTGGAATGCTTCTGCCCACTTTTCAGACATGCATGCTTACCAAATGAAGTTCCTGTCTCATCATTTCACTGTGAAACTATCATTTCTATCCATGTCGATTTGCTAGAATCAATTTTATAATTTAGCCATGTGTTCATGGCATTTTGTTTCATGCTTATTAGACATACATGCCTAATGGATCGGGAACATTTTGTGCTATGCTGTAAGTCTTAGTCACTTATACTTAAATAATGCCAATCCTGCTAGTTTTCCATTTTTTTTATTATGAATTACTTGTTTCTTTCAATAGGTGTGCTGATGCTGGGAATTTAAGAGATGACATTCTGTATTCAAAGAAGGAGTTACTGAATTGTTCAAATGATGATGATGAAACTCGGGCATACCTTATGGATAAGGGTATTAAAGCTTTGAGGTCTGTTCACATTACATAATTTCCATTTCATATTATTTCTCTGACTTCTTATCAAAGGCCCTTTCAGGCAATATTGCATGTGAAGCAGTGATGTTACGTTATTCTTCGCTGAAACTTATAGCCCTTGGCTGCTTGGATCAAGTTTCGTTACCAAACACTGATTATAAGCATATTTCCAATGGAAATCCGTGGTCTGCATGGGATACATAAGATTATGAGATGACTTGACTTTAGAATTAGGTTCAACACAAATGATTTGGAGATTAAATGGATGATGAAGAAACATATTGAGAAATTAGATGGATGAATAAGAATTTAGAAGTCTGCCCAGAACTGTATTGCTGCTACTGTTGTTGCGTGCTAATTCTCGGCAAAAGTAATGTGATGCGAGAAACTCAAATATCATGACATTACCCACTTGCCATTGTTTTACTCTAATTTACTACACAATTTGGATTAAAAAGGAAAAAGAGCACACTTAGACTATATGCGCTCTATGCTTGACACCGGGGGTTGAAAGATTTTGTTTCCTTGCTGCAGGAACCATAGCAGGGTTGGGAATTAAAAAGTAACTTTAAACAGGCAATTGTAGAAGACTAAGATTTTGATGAACTCTTTTTATAAAACCCTAAAAGGCGAGCATCCTAATGTGTTTTATTCTTTGATGTGGTGCCAACCCCTGTTTAAAATTACGCTATATGAAGTCCATTTCAACATTTTTTGCAAAAAATTTCTGTGGGGCTTACACTTCATTGGCCCAAGGTGAGGCATTTGCCTCACCCAGTTTGAGGCACACCCCACCCTAAAAAACGGCTCAAATTTTGAGGCTATCTTTAACTTTTTTAATTAAAATTAAAAATAATTTCAAAATATTTCTTGTATTAACATTCAAATCTCACGTACTAATTAACAGGAAATTAAAGAAAAAAGTATTCATAAAAATTTATGTAGTTGAAATTCTAATTATCAATATAGTTATTATTTTAATCACTTTTTTATGATTATTTATCAAAAAAAAAAAAAGGAAACTAACTAGGATTGAAGACAATAAAAAATGAGAGAATATAGACACTATTAAGGATAAGACCAGAAATATATAATTTATTAAACTAGCGTAATAAAGTAATGAAAACTATTTGGATGATAAGAGTAATAAAAAACTTTAAAATAAAAAATTCAAGTGTTGACGACTTCTTAGATTCTTGTTTTAAGTGGAGGGTAGAATGAGTGAGAAAGAAAGATTAAATTTAAACTTATTTTGATGTTTTAGTTATTTATTTTATTACCTTAGTTTACTTTAATAGTTTTATGTTTGTATAACTCATATTATTTCATAATTTGATGTTAGTACATTAATTTGTTACTTCTAATTTTACACAATTAATTACTTTTTATTTAGAATGTTGTTTTATTACTTTTTATTGCGTTAAAAAATTAGAACATTGATGTATTATTTCTTACTTCACGCTTTATAGTTTATACAATATTTATTAATTTCTGCAATTTTTTAAATTTGAGGCTTACGCCTCTCCTCACGAAAGAAAAACGTCTCAATATTCAATTTTGCAATTTTAAACATTCGTGCTTCCATTTTGTTGTTATGTATGGGATCGTTCTAAGATTATTGAACCACTTTAGAGTATTAAGCAATTGGTCTCTCATCTTTCATTAGTTTTGTGTCCATTGCATGTTCACTAGCATTTGCCTCCAGTATGAATGGTCATTGTAAATTTAGCAAAGCTAGCATAGGGGTTAACTTATATTTTTTCTTAAAAAGAGAAATGTACCTTGTTGCTTTTGACTTCATTTTAAGTTGACAATGCCCTTGATCATATCGACCGGGATTTCTGGAAAATGAATTTAAGTTTGAATTTAAGTATATATAGATATCAATGTAATTTTGATTTAAAAATAATATTTTGATTTTAAAATAAATGAGACCAAACAGGTCTCATATAGTTGATAGTTTGGACGACTGAGACACTATCCTGAAGGCTAAATATATCACTTGCAGTAAGCTCAATCACCCAAACCAAAGAATTTTGTGACATCCGTTTGGCCTACAAATTCCCCTTCCTAATATAAGAATTAAATAGAATTTATTTTATCTGGGTTTTTAATTCCCTATAGAAGCAAGCTTCTATAGTTAATTACATCTTAAACGACCGCGGTCACTTAAAAAGACTCTCGATTAAGAGCAGTGGTTCTGCCTTCAAGATTTCAAAGTTTAGGTTTCCAAGATTGGACACGGAAAAGTCAAATGAGAGTGGCTCAAATATGAACAGTTATTTTAAGGAATCCAATGGAATGAAGAGTAGAGGATGTCACGGATACGAGAACCTCGGCGTCTTCTCATCTATCTTATTATTTAGCTTTATGTCTTTGAAATGATATTTATTTAATGTTTTAATCCTGCAATTTATTTAGATTTTAGGACTTATATTCGCACGATATCTGTCCATGCAAATAGCCTAGAAAGATATGAGGATTTACACTGTACCGTACAATAATATCGGAATCATAAAAGTGTTAGGACTTATATTGTACAACAGAGTTGTGTAAAAGCCTAAAAAGACAAGGTGAGGATTTACGTTGCATTTAACAAACTACCTCGAAGTTCTATGGGTTATTTAAAGTAAAGAAAATGTTTAGTAGTCGTAGACTTATTGTACTGTTGTAGATCGTCATCCCCCGTTTGTTACATCCTGGTCGTGCTGCCCACGAAGAGTTGCTTCATGCTCCATGTAGTAATAGTTTCAAGTTTATTGTCGTATATGTGAGTGTACAATATTGTTATTTGGTGACTTACCACTGTATATATTCAAAAACATGCTAAATCCAAAAGGTTTTGTAGTTAATTTAAAACATACATAAACTATGTTATAAGGAAGTACATTAAATAAAAACAGTATAAGGTGCGGTAAAGAAAAACAGTATAAAGGAAAGACATCGTAAAAAGCAATAAAGAAAATGCAGTAAAGTGCTATAAATGTACTGTAAACTTTGGGTACCTGAGTTTTTTGTTATTGTTGTTCCTGTAAATGTGATCAGTGTCGCAGGTAAAAGTATAGTAGAGAAATTTAGCTAACATGACAAATGTGTTTATGTATAAGAGAATAAATGACGGAGTAGCACATGGAAAGCCCCGAGGAAAATTGAAAGTGACCCACAGAGACTCAAAACAAATCATAAAAAAAAAACACAAACAAATAAAACAAAACACAATGTCACGTATAAAGGACCAAGGGGGGTGATTTATATATGACATTAAGAATGTCCCTAATTGTGAGGAGGATTTGAGTGTATGATTTGAGTAGCATTGAGTTTCATTTTAGGTGAAGTTATGATGAGAATTTTATTATTTGATTTAATTGAATCAGTCATGAACCACAGTCTGGTGCATATACTGTCTATTGTTTTAACTAATGAATCAGGACAGGTGTTTAACTTTAGTATCTATTTGACAATTGGGTAGATGAACTCTCACCTAGGGTGTGCTCCTAAAATCTAGGAAGCCTACACTTTAACTTGAGTTTGAAGTATTTTAAATTGTTCTCCTTTCAATTAAGTGTTTTCTAACTAATCCTCGAATATCTTTAGATCAAACTTAGGTCACTATCATGCTCTTAAGACCTAGGGGTAAACCTATAATTCTGCTAAAAAGATTCATGAAATGTGTTTCAATTCTAATCAAAATAATTGGGCTTAAGTCTAACAAATGCTTAGGGGCCCTAATTGATAGCTTATTGATCTTTCAATTCATGCGTCTAACTCTTCAATCATTTAAGCTTTTACTTTCTCTCAATTCTCAACAATTCTTACAATTACAATTTTATCCTTCTTATGTAAAAAAATAGTGAATGATTTTCTACCCTATTTCCCCTTGGGTTTCAATCATCTCAACAGACTAATTATCATTGTTTTTTCTTTTAGCTCCATCCCCTTTGTTTACCCTTTTTTTAAGGCGTGATTCAATCCTGAAAATAATCAAATCATAAATTCTCATTTTTAACTTAACCATTGGCAATAAAAAAAAACAAAGCCAAATAAGCTGAGGAGGCTGACCCACTTAAACAAAATTAGCAAAGCCAAGAGCGAAACCGCAAGTGAATCGATCTAAAAGCGTTTAAATTATTTCAAAACAAATAATCAAATCAACTCCCAAAACATCAATCAAATCGGACTCGACAAGAACATTTGAAGTTTTGAAGACAACAAGAATATAACATTTAAAATGACATAAAAGTAACGTTTTGGGACTTCCAATTTAGTATTTAAATGAATACACCTATGAAACAATTCAAATTTTCAAAAAGAAAGAAGCTCCAAAGACTTTCAAAACCTTAAAAATCAAAACCGTTATAATTTCAAATTTTTTCAAAAAAAAAAAAGAAAGTGGCATTTTAAGATTTTCAAAAATGTTGGACGAATTAACCCCAAAAGTAATGCTAGTCCCTTTCATAACTTAAGAAAGGAAAAGCAAACAAGCGGAAAAAAAAATTTTCACTAGTATGCTACACATGCTCAACATTTAATGCTTAAGAGAACAAACTTTCCAAATGGAACATAAAAGTTTCAGACTTTTGCAAATGTAAAACATTGAATTTCTCCAAACTTTCCAGATGTGACATGGAAACTTTAAAATTTTTGTAAAAGGTTAAGATTTGAATTTCTCCAAACTTTCCAAATGTAACATGGAAATTTTTAGATTTTTGTAAAAGTAAAGCATCAACTTTCTCCAAACTTTCCAAATATAACATGGAAACGTTCAGATTTTTTGTAAAAGTAAAGCATCAAATTTCTCTTAACTTTCTGAAGGTAACATCAAAACTTTCAGATTTTTGTAAAGCTAAAGCATCGAAGCTCCCCAAATTTTCCAAATGTAACATGTAAACTTTCAAATTTTTGTAAAGGTAAAGTACCAAAATTTTCAAATGTAACATGGAAACTTCCAGATTTTTGTACAAAGTAAAGCTTCGAAGCTTTCCAAATTTTCTAAATGTAACATGTAAGCTTTCAGATTTTTGTAAAGATAAAACATCGCCACTCTCCCAAACTTTTCAAATAGAGTTTGAAAATTTTCAGATTTTTCAAATGTAAAGCACCAAAGCATTTATGAACTTTCCAAAATTTTCAAACAAAATACTTAAAGCTTCCAGGTTTTGCAAAAGTAAAGCATTGTCAATTTCCTAAATTTTCCAAATAGAGTTTGAAAAGTCTCAAATTTTTCAAATATAAAACACCAAATAATTTTTGAACTTTGCAATTTGAATATGAGAACTTTCAGATTTTTGTAAAGGTAAAGCATCGAAGCTCTCCAAATTTTCCAAATGTAACATGTAAACTTTCAGATTTTTGTAAAAGTAAAGCATTGCTACTTTTCCAAATTTTCCCAATAGAGTTTGAAAAGTTTCAAAATTTTCAAATGTAAAACACAAAAGCATTTGTGAACTTTCCAAATTTTCCAAATAAAACACTTAAAGATTTCAGGTTTTGCAAAAGTAAAGCATTGCCACTTTCCCAAACTTTTAAATAGAATTTGAAAAGTTTCAGATTTTTCAAATTTAAAGCACCAAAGCATTTCTGAACTTTGCAACTTGAATATGAGAACTTTCAGATTTTTCAAGAAAACGACACTGCAACTTTCCAAGCTTGCCAAAATATTAACTAGAATGTTGCCTTAATCATGCTTTGAAAATTATTCGATTAAGGAGCAAGTAGATAACAAAGGAAAGCTCACAAATATCTTTCTAAGCGCAAGTATTTTTTTTTGCAAATACAAGTTCAACCAAACATTCGTCTCCTTTCTTTTTTTTTTTTAAGTAACTAGACTAGTTCTATGTGAGGTGATAGTCATGCAACGCAAATGCAATGGTGGTGCTTCACATTTGCCTTTTTAGGCAAAGCTTATACTCCTTTATCCAAAAAAAAAAAAAAGTTAAGCCAACTTACAGCTCTAAGTTGGACAACATGTTATTATTTTTTTAACATGCACAAAACCACACCTAGGATTTAATGGAACGAGAATAACACATTCATGTACATGCACTTCCCAAATGTACATTCCCTAAGCCATCAAAGTGAAAGACATCCACGAGAAATAAATATTCAGGGGCAATAGCAAAACCACAATTAAAACGTTTATACCTTAGTCAAACACGTAGTCTAGCAAGAGTATCTAACAAGAATACCGAGCAAACAAGCAAGAATACCGGGCCCCCAATCAAGAATGTCGAGCAGCCAACAAGAGTGTCGAGCAGGACAATTTTGGCAGCAATTCCTCCTCCCCCATGCTTCAACAACCACCAACCCTGTCCTAGGTAGGGCTCTTATAAGCAGGGAAGAGATAAAGAGTTGTACCTACCATGATGCAGTGGATAAATGAGGTAACGGGAGAGGAAGAGGTGCATGTAGGGAGAAAGAACAGGAGGCCTAGGGGAGAGGAAGGGTCGGCCAGAAGAAAGGCTCGCAATTGGCGAGCCGTTTGGTCGAGCGGGGCTCGGGTGGGGGTGGGGGGACGTGGCGCTGGAGGAATCGGGCTTGGGCGAAATGTCGAGCGAGAGGGAGAATGTCATGTGCGGCCGACTGTGAGAGCTAGGGCATGCCTGGGTCGCAAGTCTGAGTGCGTGAGTAGGGATTTAGGAGGAAAAATGAAATGCCTTTTTTTATTAATTTTATAATATTTAATATTAAAATGTTTCGATTCGTGCATTTTTTGCTCGTGCATGAAATCATACAAAAATAGATGTCTCTATTAGGTAAAATTGACGTTCCAGACTCGCCGGCGCATCTGGGGTCGTCTGGAAAACCTCGTCGACGATTGGATAAAAAATGCGTCAAATTCAATCTGTCTTCAAATTTCGGTTTCTTGATCGGTTATTTCAAAAATTGACTTATGTGTCAATTAATTGTGAAGTTTTTACAGGTGTAGGTGACTCGNTTTCTTGATCGGTTATTTCAAAAATTGACTTATGTGTCAATTAATTGTGAAGTTTTTACAGGTGTAGGTGACGCGAATTATGGTATTTAAACGTGTCGATCGTCCGAATCATGACATTGGTGTGCGCACAAGTGCAAGTTGTGAATAAGGCAACCCTAGGGCTCAACGGTCCTATGGAGACTTCTTTTGAGTTCCCTCATGTTAGTTTCAATCTTTTAAATGCTAGAGGTCAAGAACCCATATACGGAACTCCAAAAGAGTAAAAAAATAGTTTGGACTTCTAAAACGAGGTGGATCCCATTACTAAGGCTCTAAGATAGTCAAAGAGAGAATCTTAAGGCTAGCCCCAAAGTTCTAGGAGAAAGAATTAGATCCATCGAAAATGATGTCAACAGGTCAATGCATGCAAATGAGAGGTGATTATTGAAAAAGCATGCAAAGGAAAAACAAGTGCTGAAAAATGACAAACCTGCTGATATATTGCAAAGTTCTCATAAAAATTGTTATTTCCATCATTTCACATTATTCGGCCCTTCACTTGATTGCTTTATTCTTTGAAGTATCAATTTTTATTTCTTTATTGCCCAAATTGAATCCTTGGTTAAGGGAGGAACTTTTGGCATTAGTGTTGTTGTAAATGCAACACCTTTAAACGCTTCAAGTGCTTTTCCCTTGATTTGTTGAAGAGTAATATATCATCTAGAGACACAATAACAGAGTGGTGTAAATTTGTTCCTTGGACATCATTTGATAGTCCCATAAATATAGCTGAGGTATTGCAAGTTTGAATGACATTATCAACCAATGATACAATCCTTATCTTATTTTGAAAGCAATCTTTCATTGATCCATCTCATTAATACACACCTTATGATGATATGATTTTATTGAGAACAGGGATGATGGCTGTAGATTTGAATTGGAAGCCATCGATGCGGGGTTGTGGATGATGGGTTTTTATAGTTATTTTACTGAGAATGTGGTAGCTGGTGCATAGTCCCCATTTGACATCTAGGAAAAAGGTGTGATATGAGTGTGCTCTTCTTGTAAATGAGATTTTACAGGAAGAGATAAGATTTTCAATAAGGTATGGCCAATAAATTTATCTAAACCCGTGTAAAATATTCACTAATAGTTATATGTCATCAAGTTCAAGTTAAATAAAGAAATCGCGTTGATCAATCTTTCAAAGAGATTAAACTCTCTAAGATTAATGGTAGTTGAGAATAACTCTTAGAGACATTCTCGATTGTAGAAGGTATGCTTGTATTTTAATTTCTTAACTATAAGAAAATACTATAATTCAAACAGTGTTGTCCTAATAGGAGAGTCTATACTTTGAAGCTAGAGAGAGAAATGGTTCCAAAAATATCCATGCTTTTCTAATCGAGGCAACTCAAATGGACTTGAGCTGTTCACTTCTCAAACGTCAGTTAGAGAGGTATGGCTCAGACAATTTTATGTGCCTTTTTGTTGGCATCGTATCTCTTAAAAGAGAACTTATTGTATGTTTCAAGGTTTTTATACTATATCTTTCTATACTTGAAAAAAATTTTGGAATAAAAATTGTTTGTGTACTGTACGCTTTTCTGTTTTCAGATCTTCTTCTTCCAACGAAATCCACAACCAGATAATGTGCTGCTAAGTGAATGATATCTACCAGTTAGAAAGCAGGGAGAGTGAGCAAGATGAGATGGGAAATCACATTTCTCTTTGTCGAGGAAAATGTTCTATGGTCTAGTCTTTAGGGATCGTTCTTAATTACATGAATTCTTCTATATTTATAGAGGGTTTTCCCATATAATATAAACTAGATACTCATTACACACATATCTCTAAAAATATTTGATTTATCTATTCTAATTTTCTTTTGATTTTGTATTATAATTAATATTATTTTTAGTAGTGTTGTATCTCGATGTCTATTCCCCATTTGCTCATAGGGTCATATCATTGTCAGCCCACTTAACCTTTGTGATGATCCAGTGCTGAGCAATTTTGATTTAGAGCAAGTTGTGTTTCTCGACTAAACCAATTCTATATATAATGAGGCAAATCAGGTTCCTTGGCAAATGGGCAAGTTGATCGCGGTAGGTGATCTAGTAACTCGTACTTGGTAGCTAGTACTTGGCCACTCTCGTACTCGTCAACTCATTAGCTTGGCAAGACAACTGAGCTAGGGAATTGATAGTTCGTCTCAACGCACCGTCCGACGTTTGAGCCTGAGTTTGGTAAGGTGGCATTCGGCTATAGACTCTGTAATATACCCAAATTTTGGAAATTTCATATAAAATTTGATAATTTTAAAATATACATCAATTTTTTCTTTCTCTGAAATCCAACATAATCAATTTTATGAAATTTTACAACTTCAATCTATTAATTTGATATATAACATTATGCATGAATCATAAGAAAAAGGGAAGATATGAAATTTTGAAGTAACTACTTAATTAATACCTTAATTAAAGCTAATTAATCTTCTTAACCTCACAGCCGTACTATAGCATTCTCGTAGCTCCACCTTACTCGACATGCAACGGTTGGATCCAATCGTATGGTTGTGATTTATTTGAATCACGTTATTTGTCACACTCCATTTCATTTTCACCCTTCCGATTCTTTTTTTTTTGTTGGCTTGAAGGGTGTTGCGATTTCGGTATTGTAGTACTGAGGGGCAATTGGCGGAACAAGGAACCACAAGTTAGGATTCAGGGTTCCAAGGAGAAAACAAAAGGTAACAAACTCTCTTTCACCCTAATTGAAACATTCCTTTCCTTCACTACATTTTTATTTTGACGTTTGCCACGAATTGGTGCACTTTTTCATTTTTGGATAACATAGCATAGCGGGAAGCGAAAGCATAGCTTGGAGAGACGAACTGTAGTTTTTGCTTTTGGGAAAGGAAATACTGCTATTTTAAGGAGCATTGGTAGAAATTGATTAAGGCATCTGAAAAATATGTTATTATGCTTATATATTTGCAATTGATTATATTAATTTAGGAATTTCTTTTATTTCCTTAGCCATCAACTATAATCCAAGTAGAGAATTACTTCTTGTGAAGACATTTTTAAGAGAAAACTGATATTAATGATGGTATAGGGTAATTAATTCGGTAGGATATATATATATATATATAGTTATAAATGGCGCCGGCAGCGG
>JXCR01075091.1:39918-65145 GCA_002079205.1 Phalaenopsis hybrid cultivar | reverse complement strand
AAATAAATCAGCTTCGATTCAAAGTGGAACTTATTTAAAATGTCAATAGTTGAGAGCAATTATCAGCACCCTCCTTCAGCAGAGGTAACGATAACATAACATCATGGCATTTATTTAAAATATCATATCTGCTGAAACTATCATACAGATTTGATAAGTAATGAAATGAGGTAGTTTCATCTCTTAAAAAACACATTTTTTGAATGACCAACCTGAAGTATATTATGTACAACCGTATGCTTAATTGAACCCTGAAGGGCTTTTATGCAAAAACTTCTACGTGGCTGGAGATTTTGGAGCTGGGCCCAGATACTAACCTTCAATCTTGCTGAATCTAAACTAAGTTTCTCTTCAACCTAATCATTTTGGAATCAGCTNGCAAGGTCCTTAAGACCCTTTGGTGACTCATACAATATCTTATCCAAGTAAAACAAACTTGGAGGGACTCGGCTAATCAAATCGGATCCCATTCAAGTTGGTTGGCATGAGCAATCTCGTTCTTTTGCATCGACAATCATTCTTAAGGATGGCATGGACAATTCACAAGCAAGAGGGAAGAGGAAGGAGATCTTGGGGTTAGCTTGTTACTATAATATTTAATTTAAAGAGGATTTACATTTATATCACTCAAATGTTATTGATTTATATATTTAGCACCTATGAAATATAACACTCACTTACCCTTAGTTAATGTACAAAACCATCACCAAAGAAGGAAAGGCGACAGGATCTCATCGGGCTAGAAACTACCATGACGGGATGAGGAAGCCATGATAGGTTTTCATTGAGGCTTGTGTAGAGTAGGAAGTCGTGATGGAGGGGGGCCACGGTGGACCAAGGAAGCTGTGGATGAGAAATTTTCTAGAGGATCTCGGAAGGGTCGTGATGAGGTTGGGGAAGGGGATTCGCTTATCCAGCGACATGTGTAGTGGCAAAAGGCAATGAGATTGGCTATGGAGAGAAAATGGTAACAGAGAGTTTGAGTTAAGTATTCTTTTTAATGTTATTTGAAGTTTTGAGTGGTATGTGAGTAATAGTGAAGTTTAGTTGTTAAATATGTGAGCGGATGAGTTTTGTGTGCTATGTATTTTCATCCCTCTAATTTTAATTATTGTTTGTCGAGAAATGAAAACTATAGCCTTGCACACGAATTAAGATTTATTGGCCTTTTTGTCAAGATAACAAACTGTGCTGATGATTTTCAGACTCCAAAAATTTCATTTGGATGTTTAACATTTTGATTTGCTCGTGCAGGAGACCAGGGAAAACTACGCAAACCCCAAGACATGTTTTTTTCATGTTCTCTTCAAGGTATGCATTTCGGGGTTTCATTTTGATGCTTTGAACTGCTGCGCATCTGCTATTTTTGTGAGCTCATCTGTTCTCGTGACGACACCAGGCTGCAGCATTGGCCTTTTACATCCTCTCAGCTATCTTCTTCAGTAGCTTTGTTATTATCTTTGTGGTTACTGTCTTTTTGGCGGCTCTTGATTTCTGGGTTGTAAAGAATGTTAGTGGACGGATATTGGTTGGTTTGAGATGGTGGAATGAAATAAACGAACAAGGGGAGAGTGTATGGAAATTTGAATGCTTGGATCAAGAGGTGCTTAAAACTCTATATGATTTGTCATTCAATTAATTTATATTGTCATAAACATCTTATTTGTTTGAAATTTTTGCATGTGCAGTCTCTTGCTCGGATGAATAAAAAAGATTCATGGCTCTTCTGGTGGACGCTTTACCTCAATGTGAGTAGGTTGGTCTGATTTGCATGAAATAAATCATTTTGCAGGCTTGTTTTACCTTTTATTTCGATAGAATATTTGATTAGTGAGGAGTATTTACTGTTTATTATTTTTGGCTGTTAAGATGATTCTTACTTGATGCAATCAACGTTTATAAACCTGACCGAACTGGCTAGCCGGTTCGACCAGTTCGATTGTGAACCGGCCGGTGGTCCGGTTCGGGCGGGCATAAAAAACCGTCCCCGCATCAAACCAGTTTGAACTGGCAAAAATCAACATGTTTGACCCCTAAACTGGAAATTTTATCTTTTTACATTTATAGCACCAATTTTATGTCTGTTACATATCTAACGCCTAAACTCTATTTTTTACATTTATACTACTCAAATCACTCATATCACATTAAAAACATTACAAATAAATTCAATTTACATACATGCCACCCAATTTTATTTATTTACATAACACCTAAACTCTCTTTTCTTACATTATACCACCAAAATCATCTATATCATATAAAATATCACTATTTTTAAAACATGAAATATAAGTTTTCATGCAATGATAAAATGACATTAAAATTAAAATTTAGGTGTTAGATATTTAAATGTGTAGGAGTTGAGTGTTACGTAAATCTTATTTATTATCATTTTTTGATACATTTATGATTTATTAGGTCATCTCGTTGAACCCGGTTCAACCTTTGAACCTTGAAGCCCTCCTACTACCGGTTCAATTTCTGGTCCGGTTTTCAGAATCTTGGATGCAATCTATTTATTAGAACCTACAAATTTAGAATTATGTTTAGGTCTACATGTATTTTGACCGAGCATAGTAAGATTTTGCTATGCAATAAACTCCCATAATACGTGTGCTTTCTTTTGCCCCCACTCCTAGCCATTAATAAACAGAGAAATTTACATGCATACCACAATTTTTATATATTTACACATCTAACACCCAAAATTTGATATTTACACTTATAATACATTGATGTCTTAAATCTGTGCATAAAATTATATATTTTGCTTTAAAATGATAACAATGGTGGTATTTTTGAGGTGATGTTAAAGATTTGAGTGGCATGCATGTAAATATAAATATTTAGGTATTAGATATGTAAAAAACATAATAATTGTGTGATACGCAGGTAAATGTTTCTAATAAATATGTTCAAGAGGCACAAAGCCAATAACATGTTCGTATTACTGCCATCAAGAAAAGAGCATCAGGGGAAGTTTGGTTCATTAATCTATATTATATAAGATTTATGAGTGTAACCCTTATAACCCTTTTTTGACTGAAAAGGTTGAGACCCATTTGTTTCATCAGAACCGAGATTATAAGTGAGCTCACTGTATTACGTTTCGCCGCATTTCATTTCACAGGTCACTCAAAGAACTCTGTTTTGACTCCCCGAAGTATTTATCATCCATTTCTAACAACCATCGTCTCGCAGCAGCACATGCTTTTTGACTTCTGATAAAGTTTTTGTGGAGTCATTTATTTTTGGGTCATTTAGATACAAGCGCACAATTCTTATGTATTTACATATCTCACACCTAAACTTTCATATTTACACACAGCACTTAAAACCTTTAATACAAAAAAAAAAAAAAAGCACTATTACCACTTTTAAAAAGTGAACACATCTTTTCATGCATAGATTTAGATCACCAAAGTGTAATGCATGCAAATATGAAAGTTTGGATATGAGATATGTAAATACATAAGAATTGTGTTACGTATGGAAAATTTTCTTTACTTTTTATCAGTTTTCTCAATAATTGATGCTTTTTGAGTCTTCTTTTGAGTACTACTGTTGTAGACAAGCTAGCAAACACGTGCGTTATATCTTCCTAAATATAACCTGAAGATTTTTTTTCTACTATGGTGCAGGCTGTTGCGTGGATAATTCTTGGAATATTTTCGCTCATTAGGTTCCAAGCTGATTATCTACTTGTAATTGGTGTTTGTTTAACTCTCAGTATTGCAAACATTGTTGGATTCACTAAATGCCGCAAGGGTACGTCTTTTTATCTAATCCTATTGCCTCTCTCCTTCATCATCTATCACTGATTAAGATCACGTTTGGAGATGGAATATGGAAGCTGTGGTTGAGGGAACATTTCTCCCATTCATTATGAAAGCTTATTTAAGATGTTATTCATATAATTCTTACAAGAATATTGACTTCGGATTTCTAAGATTCTTTTGGCGAAGAATTTTTTTGTTTGCATTATTTTTTTACCCTTAACTGCAACAAAAATACCAATTGCTCAACCTAAGCCAATAAAAGTTAGCCAAACAAAAAAAAACCAAACATTTGTATCTACTAATGATATTGATTTTCAGTGATATACTGTAAAATTTATTTGCATGCTTACAACCATACGAGTTACTGCCCCCTGAGGGCCAACACATGCATTCTTACGGTTTTGTAATGACAAACTAGTTGGGTTTTTATATCATATACTTGAGTGCATTATCTTATTCTTAGATGTCATATTGAAATTATAAAGGTTGTCACTGCACCTTTGTTGAATTTCAGCATTGTTGCTTCTAGAAATTTTAGAGCAGTTACAGACAAGCGCATTATTTAGATAATATTCCGTAATTATAGGATTTATTTCCCATTTTTTGTTTTTTTAAAGATGTTTCTTCCATTATTATATGATTTGGTTTCCATTTGTTATGCTTCTTGTTGGGTGTTACCGAATTTTCATTTTTGTACTTTCTTAACCTTTCAAGAGGCATTTTGAACCAATTTTATTTTCACTTCTGATGTTCTTTCAAAAGTACTTCTATTTGATGAAATTTTCACACTTTTTTTTATTATTTATTTTTAAAATATTAATATAAATTTTAAATATTTTTTATTATTTTTAAAAACATGTTAATTATTTTCAACAAGTCAAATATGTTCATTTTAAAACAAAATACAAACAAAACAAGATATAAATAAAGAATAAAAAAAGAAGATTTCAAGTGGCTCTTAGTTATATTAGAAATTATATGTAATACTGAAAAATTCAACATATCTAAGATTTCAAATGGCTCCTTGTTATATTAGAAATTATATGCAATACTGAGAAATTCAAAATATCTAAGAGTACCGTCTATATTTTCCTTGTTATATATTTGTTTCTATTTTCTTAGTTATACAACACTCGAGTTGTTTGGGATTGTTATTGTTCTTTCTTTTTTATTTTTTTTACTTTTATTTTAAAATTATGTTTCTTTTGTGTTTTTTTTTTAAACAAGTTTAGCTTGTTTTTAAAAAGATTCAAAATATCTAAAAATCATTTTGAGTGTTTTTAAAAATAACTAAACATGTTATGACACATCAAATATATTTTTGTTTCAAAGAAAAACATAAATAAAATAGAATAAAAATAAAAAATAAAATCTAAAGTGCTCCCAAAGGGTCCCTGAAGGTTTTAATTTATTAGCTGAATAAAAGTGAAGTATTTGCTAATTTTCGTGTTTTAAGGTTGAAGGAGCATAAAATTAGTATTGAAACGGGGTTTTAGACTTTTGATTTATGTCTTCCTAAGTGGGGCACACTTTCCAAAATTATTGGAGTGAAAGCAGAAGAGACTAAACTTTGTTGTAAGACAGTTAAATGGTTTGAATTTTCACACTTTTTTATGACTTTTTTTCCTAGTAATATGTTTGATTTTGATCCTGATTGCATCGTTATGGGAGGGGTAAAGCTTCAAATCCCAGACATTCAATCCACTTTGAATGGCCGGGATTGATTCAAAAAGCTTTTTTTCCACCTTATTTTCTTTCTTTCAAAATCAGTCAAGAAATGTCAATTATTCACACAGAGTTATTTGTCCTCTCCATATTTCGTGTTAACTATAGAGGATTCAAAATCATATTTTCACTATCATACTCACTTTTGCAATCAAATGATCCTTCCCGGCAATGCTTTTATTGATCTGTTCATACTTTTGAACATAACATTGCAGATGCGAAGAAACAGATTCAACAATTTGCTTCTCAGACAATTGCATCAAAGTTCTCATCAACATTGCAGTCTGCCTTCAGCCTGGTGTGAGCTCGAAACTGTAAATTTATTTCTGCCTTGGTTTTTTTTTATTACCTCCCCAAATTTTGTTCAATTTAGTTGAGCATCTTATGTTTTCTATCACCCATGTGTTTTTATTATTTGAACTTGGCAATTATAAATGTGGATATGACTTCAGTATTGGAAAACAACAGACTTTTATCATTGGCCTTTTCTCCTTTATTTTCCAAGTAAATTCATTTATTTGTTTTGTTGCAAGTCATTGAAAATGAGATTTGAAATATGAGCTCAGTTAATTTCGCTTGGTGTGAAGTAAATTTTAATGATTAGCAAGTCCTATTCACTTTTAGACTGCTGAAATTTGGCTGGGTCTATGTAAAAATTATTCCATACGGAGGTGTCCGATCCTGGCCGTAAATCAAGTGATTTAGAGTCGGGATGTATTTCGGTTAGCCCCACCTAATTTTTTTTTTTAAACTGAAATAATCCTGACCGTAGATCACCGTGATCTACGGTCAGGATTAGACACCGCATGTAGAGATGCATGTGGTGTCCGTATGCAATAATTTCTCGGGTCTATGACCCATTATATATAAAATTGTTTTTCACATTTTATATGATTCAAATCTTTCATATTATTTAAAAAGTCATTATTTTGAACTTTATAATTGTGTATAAAAAATTTGTAATTTTACTAGTGGGCATGTAAATTTAGTGGGATAAAGGATTGCTTGTTTTGGCAATTTAATAAAATTTTTCTTCTAAATAAAATTTATTATTTATTTCATTAACTATATATATATATAAAATATTTGATTTGAATCATTATTAAAGTAGTTACCTGTCCATGAAAAGAAATAAGATTATCCTGCTTGCTGATGTGAGAACTTGAGGGTATATTATAAATTCATTCATATAATGAACATTATGATCTTTCTTTTTTATATCAAAAAGCTTTAAATCCAATTAATGCAAGTAAGCATGCTATTAAGTGGGGACACGAGTCTACATGCTACAGAATGGCCTGTCTATTAATACGTTTCAACTTAAATCAAGTGCGCTCAGAGCTTTTTTTTTTAGTTTCATTTGAATGTAAATATAAAGAAAATCATGTGCGAAGCACAAAAATTAATTCATCATTTTATTTTTTTTTATTTAAATAATGAAAAAATAAATTTAATTTTTATGTATGCGCTCATGCTATTAAAATAAAATGATGAATCCGTACATAATAAGTTGGGAGCGGCTCATTTTACGCTGAAATAAGAAAAAATATATCATGCATTCATAAAAGCAAGCCAAAAAGGCCCTGCCACTGCCATTTTTTAAAACTTCCACTAGATTTATAAAGCCTCGTACATACCTTCAATTCCTAAGTATTTACATATTTAACACCAAAACTTTGCCTTTTATGTTTATACCCTCCCAAAACTTTCGTGTTACATAAAAATGCCACCATTTTAACTTTACAAAAAAGGAAAATAAACATATTTTCAGGCATAGATAAGCTGTTTTGTTGTTAAATATGTAAAGGCATAGGAATTGACTACTGCGTGTAAAATCACCCCGAAGTTTAATTGCTCGCATTGCCTAAATTGACTAGATCATGAAATACTCGAAATAATCACCCGCCACAAGAATATGATACAAAGCAAACACACCTTCACCCACCAAAAATACACATAAAATTAACTTACTAGTTTGACCAAAAATACCCATAAAATATAAAAATCACAGCATATATATATACATATACATATACCACTATAAATACATGAACAAGTTACACGATGAATACGTATACATGCGAATATGACATATACAATCTCACATGTATAAAATACATATTTTCATATATAAACATAATCAAGGAACTATCAACTTACACACAAGGCTTGCATGCTTTTAGCTTGTTAAAGAAATGAATTTATAAAATTTAGTTATGCGACGGGCTAGTTATCGTGCAGATATAACCTAAACAATAAGCTTTCTTAACAGCCTTACAAGAATAAAAAAGTGACAAATAAATCAGCTTCGATTCAAAGTGGAACTTATTTAAAATGTCAATAGTTGAGAGCAATTATCAGCACCCTCCTTCAGCAGAGGTAACGATAACATAACATCATGGCATTTATTTAAAATATCATATCTGCTGAAACTATCATACAGATTTGATAAGTAATGAAATGAGGTAGTTTCATTGAATGACCAACCTGAAGTATATTATGTACAACCGTATGCTTAATTGAACCCTGAAGGGCTTTTATGCAAAAACTTCTACGTGGCTGGAGATTTTGGAGCTGGGCCCAGATACTAACCTTCAATCTTTTGCTGAATCTAAACTTAAGTTTCTCTTCAAACTAATCATTTTGAAATCAGCTCAACATCATCGAATTCGTCAAAGTAATCACAGTGATCACACGGCCGTTTGATGAAACCATGAACCGGGATCGACAAATTCCGTTCCTTGTAGAAATCAGTCACTAACTTAGATCAAAACCAGCATCCGCATTTATGGCATAGATCAATTTGTTTCTCATTTGCTCTATGCTGTATCAGATAAAAAGAAATTTTATGTGTGGTGCATCTATTTACATTAAAAAAAAAAGGAGAATAAAGCAACTACAACTATGGGAAAGACCNCATTTGCTCTATGCTGTATCAGATAAAAAGAAAATTTATGTGTGGTGCATCTATTTACATTAAAAAAAAAAAAAGGCAGAATAAAGCAACTATAACTATGGGAAAGACTTAACATTTCTAAATTAGATGAAGCCAAAGACCTTTAAAAATCCAATGGCAAAATTAGGGAAAATATGAAATCGGCGAAATAGTCCCGTGACTTTTTGCATGGAGTCATTCTAGTCCGTGAGTATATAAAAGTGTTAATTTCCCCATACTCTTTTAAATAGTCCCCAAAAATAATTATTTCAGCCTTAATTTAAAGTTTCTTGAGACCAATTTGACACTTTTATAGAATCTGGGACTAAAATGGCCGCTTGTTAACGGTCAGGGGACTACTTTGACACTTCACTCTTTTGAGAAAGGAAGTATGAAATTGGATTAAGATTGCAATGCCTTCTTTTTGGAACTTTCATCTTGGTAAAGGTGGTAACTCTCTATGATATTTTGAAAGCTGATCTCCAGCTATCAAAACTATTTTCCAGGTGGATAAAAGTGTAAAAAAAAAAAGAAAAAAAAGAAAAAAACATAAGTAAAATTCGACTTTTGAAGAACGAAAGAAGAATGAAATTAAGCCAGTTTCAGTTACCACGTTCATATGCATATAAAGAATTTTTTAACATGACAATTTCTTCAAGAAAATTAATGGCAAAGCAGGCCACTGCGAATTTATAGTTTTAATAACGAAAGGAAATAGTTAATACCGTGCCTTCTGTATGATTAGAAAGCAGTTAAGTTACTGGATAATGTAACAAAACTGGGAATAATTGCTCACCTTTTATATGGAGGGAGCTTCAGCAAATTCATGCAGGTTGCGGTAGTTGGCAAACGATCCAGATCTTCTTCAGCAACAATTGAAGGAGCAGCTCTGTGCGTAAAATACATTCAGTCAAGCAAAAATTCCATTTCAGAAGCAAAAACATATGAATGGCGAAAGAACAAAAAATTAACCTTTGTATGCAGAATTTAGGTTCAAGGTACCTAAATCCAAGGAGTGGTCCTCGAGAACATCCTGTAACAAATCTACAAGAAGTAATAATTATGTCAACCTGTGCATTGAGAATTGGAAATTATAGAGCAATATTAAATTAACAATAAACACAAACTGACTGACACCATGCTAGAGTGCTTAGAAGGTGTTTTAAGGATTCAGGTGTTTGTTAGGGAAGTGTTAGAAAGTTAGTATAAAGGGTTGGGAGAAAAAAAAGGGGAGTTGCAGAGGGAAACTGCCATTCCAGCTGTTGTCCAACCCAAAATCAGCAGGGAACACAGTATGACAACAATAAAGGCGAGGTACGGCCATCAAGAACTTGTTTCTGAATGAGCTAAAGACACTTGCAAAATGAAGATGGCAATAGTCCTTGGGCCAAAAAATCAGAGTACAATCTCGAAATCACAAAATCACATCAAAGTCTCCAAACAGCCAATAAAATATGAATAGTTGCCCTCAGAATAACACTAATTCTAATTAAAATACTACTAAAAAAGGGGCAACACAAGGGCAGGCGTAATTAAGTAGCAGGAGAATCCCACTACAGAGATTTCGCTAGATGGAAATTCCACCCTGTTTGATCCAGAAATCACAGGATTGCGCTCATGCGTTCGCCCAGAAAGAGGTTCCGTGTGCTTGGGATGCTCCCACATCATTCTCTCTGAGCGGAAGAGACCTTGACGCAAGCTCTAACAGGGACCAGGCGCTGAATGCGCCCCGAAGCTTCGTGGTGCTTCGGTCCCGAGAACTCGCGAAGCTTCGATGGACAAGGAAGGGGATCGCGAACCCTCGTGATGCAGGGGTTGCTTCGCGTATCTTCCATACCCGACTTCTTCTGGATTCTTCTTACCTAACTACTCCTCTTCCTTTTGTGTAGCAATAGGAGGTTATAAATAGCTATCGCTGTGTGTAGGAAGAACTTCTAGTAGAGTTATTTTCTGATCTCCTGTGTGGAGTTTCTTTCCACTTTGTGGCTTGTATCCAAGCAAGTGCTGTTACTCCACCTGTATCCCCTCCGAGGTGGCGATCATACCCTCCCTTTTTAACTTCCCCAAACCATCTCCTCTACACTCCTTGGCTACATGAATCATTTTTCTCATTTGTCCTATTGGGTGTCACAATTTCATTTAATTCTAATTGGTTAAGATAATTTTTTATACAATATGCTCAAGTATTTTTAGGTCTAACTTTGTCTTTCTTAACATAAGTTGAATCTAAAACATATGCTCTCCTAATCGGATCATCAGATGATCGACACTTAATGTGATCAAACAATCTAAAACGACTATCTAGTCTTGTCTGTCATTAGAGCGACACCAACCCCTTCACGGATAGATTCGTTTCACATTTTATCTCAAGTGTCATGCCACTCATCCACCTAAGCATTCTCATCTCAACAACACTTAACTTTGTTTTATACTTCTCTTTTAAAGGCCAACATTTTGTGCCATAAAATATTGCAGGTCTAACTATCATCTTATAAAATTTTCCTAGCGGAATTTTTCTATTACACAATAGGCCTTCTGCATTCCTTCAATTCAACCAACCAACCTGAATTCCACTAATAAAATCCCCATCTATATCACCATCACTTTGAACAATAAACCCGAAATATCTAAAACGTTCACACCATTGAATGATTTGATCACGCATAGTTACAACTCTGCCACTAGAGCTACTAGTACTAAAATTACATTCCAAGTATTCAATTTTAGACATACTGAAACGAAGGCCTTTAGACTCCAATGTAGACCTCCATAATTCAAGTTTTTTTTGAACTCTTTCTCTAGTCTTATCCACAAGAAAGATGTCATAAAAAAAAAGGATACATCAAGGTACATCATCCTGGAAATGTCCAGTAAGAGCATCTATAACTAAAGCAAAAAAGAAACGGGCTTAAAGCTGATCCCTGATGTAATCCAACTGAAATAGGAAAATACTTGGTCAATCCTCCTTCTAAGCGAACACAAGTAGCAGCTCTAGAATACATCTTTAATGACTTGAATATAAGTAATATCAACAACATTCTTTTCTAGAACTCTACAAAGTTTTCTAGAATGATTTTGTTCGTGAAAATTAATAAATGAGTTGGACTGTATGTAAGTTTGATTCATTTAAACTTTAAGTTTTTAAGGAATGTTCAAGATTATTTATTTACTAATTTGAACAAACTTGATTAAAAAGCAGTCGAGTTGAGTACAAGTTGCTCATCTAGTGCATTGGTTCATTTAAAAACTACTAAGAAGATGTTTGCTTGGGAGAATTTGTCGTTTAAAGTAAAAAGAAAACAAGGTTTTTAAAGTTTTGGTGCTTAATTGGATTAGAAGGAATGCAATATAAAATCTTGATGAATTTAGTATCACTCTTCAATTCAAAATCGATGCACTGCAAATTTGCTAGATTTGAGCAAATTTTAAATACACTAAAAAATACGAGCCTTATTGCCACACATAGGAACCCGTTGTGCGCAGCTGCTCACTGGCAGCTGCCACTAGTGCTGTGTATTGGATTTCGTCGCCCACTAGCCTTACTGCTCGTTGGCCTTTGCCGTTCGCTACCACCATTGCTACTACAATCGCCGACCATGCTTTTACATTGATTTTATTTTTCTTTAAACAAAATAAAAAAACTTGAACTACTACATTTAATTTACACCAAGCCAAACAATCATGAGGTATTTCAAATATATTACATTTCAATTCCATTGCTTTCTTTTATATGATTTTTTTTTTCAACAAACTAAAAAACCTCCAAGATTCACATAAACAATAATTTTAAATGATTTTATAGAAAATATATAATGAATTTTAACATTCTAGTTCATTGAGTGTATTGGTTCATTTACAACATTACAAAGAGGCCATTTGATTCAGTGAATTTGTAGTGTAATGTAAATAGAAAGCAAGGGTTTTTAAAATTTTAGTGATTGGTTGGATTAAAAGGAATGTGGTATAAAATTTTGATGAGTTTAGAATCACTCAGCAATTCAAAATTGGTGTATTTCAAATACGTTGGATTTGGGCAAAAATTAAATACACTATAAAATGCATCCCTTGTTGCCACACATAGGCGCCTATTGCATGCCACTACTCACCGGCGGCCACCATTGTTGCTAGTTGCTGTCCTTTATCGCCCGGTATTGCTCTTATTGCAGCTGCAAATTAAGTTTTACATTGATTTCATTTTTCTTCGAACCAAATACAAAAACTCCTGCATTTGTTTTACATTAAGCCAAACAAGTTTAAAGTATTGCACATATATTACATTTGAAATACACTGCATTCCTTTTGAGTGTATTTTTTTTCAACAAACTAAGCAACCTCTAAGGTTCACATAAATAAAATTTTTTAATATTTTTATTACAAAAACAATGGTTTTTAATATTCTTATAGCAGCAGCATGCCAAATCAATACGAACCACTAATGCGTTAACAGTAACAAAGTAATTACCCCTTTTGGTTCATAAGAGATTAGTATACAACTTAAAGATAAACAAGGCAAATTCAAATGCTTGGGCTAACCACATGACATGATAGGCGTAAATAAGAAACGTACATAAGCAATCACTGCAGACCAAATAACAATCTTAGAATCATATGACCTTCAAGCTCAAATTAAAATGCAACACCATGAGTAGAAATTTAAGTAAAACAATTAAAAAAATTAAGCTAAGGGATAATAAAAGCAGTAAAACATATGAAAAGAATTCAACTTACTTTAAGAATTTCTTCTGATACTCGAATGAGAAACTTTTCAAAACTTCCCAGAAGACATCTATCACGGGATGATTCTGCAAATGAAGCTCAGATCATTTGCTTTCACATGCGTGCATAACTTAGATGAAGAATAGAGGGGTCCTGATACTGTGTACGAAATTCTCAAAACTACAATTTTTGCACATTCTAAATAACATTTTCAATTTATTTCTTAGATTTCTGAACAGGAAGATGAAATCCACTGAAAAATAGACATCAAGCATTTTGTTCCACAAATATTATACAAGGAAAGGATCTCAATTAAATTGGGCATTTACTTTTCCACCAGGAATGCTGGGGCGAAAAAAACAGTTGAGTTAGATGTTGAATTTAAGTACTCAACATCGATTATTAGTTCTAGATTTTAAGATGAAGAGTTGTAAAATAAAAAAATATTAGGAATCATTGTCATAGAATTAGATGGGGGTACTTAAAAGACACAAATAAAATTATTTTTATGTGTAAAATTTAAGATTTCAAAATTTGTGATGCTCATGAAGAAGCAAATTCTATGTGGGATAAAGTAATAATAACTATTAAACAAATGGAAAAAATTGTACTTGAAAAATCAAAAGAAAAAGTTTCTATAAATTAAAATTGTTGGTGATGAAATAATAATATGCAAAAAAAAATAAAATATAAGATATGTTATAAAAATTGGTTTAAATGTAAAAGCTTAGAGAACTGTGAAAAATATCAAACAACCCGTAGAGAGTCTAAGATAACAATATGTGACGCTAAAAATTATGTTTTTAGTGATCTTTATAACATATTAGATACTATAGAGGGTGAAAAAGATATGTATAAACTAGCCAAACAAAGAGGCATGAAAAGTAAAGATTTAACACAAGTAAAACGTATTAAAGATGAAAATAAAAAAAGTGCTTTTCTTAGAAAAAAGATATTCAAAATAGATGGATGAGTTATTTTGATAAATTTTTTAATAAAATTTTGAAAAATACGATTAATCTTAGTGTTCTTAATATTGTTATAATAATAAAATGGTTCATTTTTACCGTCGTATTAGTAAAAGAAAAGTTGAGGAGGTTTTAAAGAAAACCAATGGTAGAAAGTCTGTAGAACTTGATATCCTAATTGAAGTGTGGAAATATTTAGAAGATTTGGGAGTTTCTTGGCTCACTAAACTTTTTAATTTTTTTTTTAAAACTAAAAAGATGCTTGAAGAGTGGAAGAAGACTATTTTGGTTCACATTTTTAAGAATAAAGGGGATGCATAAGAGTGTGCCAATCATAGAAGAATTAAATTGATGTGTCGTACTTTAAAATTATGGAAAACGGTAATTGAACATAAGTTAAGACGTATTACAAAAATTTCTCATAATTAATTTGGATTTATGCCGGGCAGGTCTACTATGGAAGTTATACATTTATTGAAAGGTTTGATGGAGAAATCCAGAGAAAATAAGAAGGATTTACTAATGATTTTATTGATTTAGAAAAAGCTTATGATAAGGTTCCAAGAGACATTCTTTGGAGAGTTATTGAGAAGAAAGGTGTTGATTTGACTTATATTCAAGTCATTAAAGATGTTTATACAAGAGCTGTTACTTGTGTTCGAACAGGAGGATTGACCAAATATTTTCCTATTTATGTTGGTTTACATCAGGGATTAGCTTTAAGCCCATATCTTTTTTCTTTAGTTATGGATGATCATGCTAGACACTTACGGGAGAATATACCTTCGTGTATGCTTTTTGTTGATGATATCCTACTCGTGTACAAGACGAGAGAAAAAACTCAAAAAAAACTTGAATTATGGAGGTCTACCTTGGAGTTTAAAGGCCTTCGTTTGAGTAGGACTAAACCTGAATACATGGAATGTAATTTTAGTAATAGTAGCTTGAGTGACAGAAATGTAACTATGGGTGATCAAATTATTAAAAGGTGAGAACGCTTTAGATATCTCGAGTCTATTGTTCAAAGTGATGGTGATATTGATGGGGATGTTATTCATAGAATTCAAGTTGGCTGGTTGAAGTGAAGGAATGCTTTGGGCCTTTGTGTGATAGAAAAGTACTGCTTAGGCTAAAAGAAAAATTTTATAAGATGATGGTGAGACTTGCAATGCTCTATAATGTTGAATGTTAGCCTTTAAAAGAGAAGCATAAAACTAAGTTAAGTGTTGCTGAGATGAGAACGATTAGGTGAATGAGTGGCTTTACACTTAAGAGTTAAAATGTGAAATGAATATATTTGTGATAGGATTGGTGTATCTCTAGTGACGGACAAAATTAGAGAGAGCCGTCTTAGATGGTTTGGTCACATTAAACGTCAACCATCTGATGATACGATTAGAAGACTAGATGTCTTAGATTCGACTTATGTTAAAAAAGGCAGAGGTAGACCTAGGATGACTTGGCATATTGTATAAAAAATGATGTTAATTTATTAGAATTAAATGAAAATATGACACTAAATAGAAGCAATGGAGAAAAAGGATTCATGTAGCTGACCCCACTTAGTGGGATAAAGTTTTTGTTGTCGTCGTTGTTTGTTGTTTTTGAATATCTTGTTCCACCGTCTTTTATGTTTTCAAGCTTTTGTTCTGCTTCTAATGTCATCATAATCATAGAGCAACATAGAATCTAGGTCATTGAGGTCCATAATAATAGGATAAAGATGAAGAGCTAACGCATCTAGAGGAGCAAGGATTAATGTTCTTGTTAAATGAGGTGCTGATGAAAGAAAATAGTAAAATACTAACTCTAATAATATAGTTGACTAATCTATTGCTTTATACATTGAATATTACTTCCTTCTGCAACAACTTACTCATAATAAATGGCTTCATGTACTAAGAAAATATATTGCCATTAAAGTGGAGAATCCTAAGTGAATATTACTTGATCGACACATATACTTGTGTGATTGATTGATTGCTTCACAACAATTTCGGGCATCAAACTACATGCATCTTCCCTCCTTAGTCGAAAACTGATATATTCCTTCGTGTCCTCACCTTTTTTAATGTTTACTGCGTCATTGCCCATTTTTTCAACAACGCCCTCTAAATGAAAAAGATCATTCCCCTGATTGTGCAATCTTATTCAATATATCCAAATTCGTGGAACTTCAAATATTTTTTAGCTGGAACAAATTTAAGTATACTGGTTTGCACATCTGTTCTCTACTCTGAATTAATTTCTCCTCGGGCCTGAATGTTCCCCTGGGTGTACTCGGATTATAAGATCTTAGGGTTGAGCCCTACTAGTAAGATATGGTAGTTGGCTAGTGAAGCGGTCTCTCCACTTTTGAAGTCTGGGTATGAACATCCGATCTATAGTGAGTTGGTAGCTACATCTCCCGTTTCATTTTGGACCGCATATTGAACTTGTCTTTTCTCTCATGCTAGTAGGTGCTTCAAGTTTTCCCACTCAAATAATAGACTCTTCACTAACTTGCTGGCGGCTAGTTTTACCATTTGTTTTGGCGGGACATTTTGATACTCAAAAAATTTTCACGGCCTAAAACCATTCGATGAAATCATCCGGATCCAAGTGAATCAATATATGGCAAATCTATCGTTACTTCAAATTCATGGCTTCTCAGATATTTCAGGTCAAATCTTTGGGGTAAGGATTCTTCACTCCTGAAATCCACATGATGGAAAAGATTCACTCTATTTCTTTGATCTAGCAAGTCACCGTTGTGACTACGGGTGACCTGTTCGAATTGCCTCCTCTCAAAGGTGGTAGAGTTCATGACACACATTCTCTATTGAAGGTTGCCGAAGATCTCTTCACGAATTTCTCATTAACGACATTGTGACATTTCCTCCCAAGCAGATCTCTGACATTTATCTCTTCAGTGGCATGGTTGGGGTCGGGGTTGGGGTTTGGATAAGTGGAAAAGTGTATAAGAATATATAGAGGGAGAAAAAAATTTTGGTTGGAGGTGGGGTTAGGTATAGATGGATGTTAAAAACTNCTGTATCCTCTCCGAGGTGGCGATCATACCCTCCCTTTTTAACTTCCCCAAACCATCTCCTCTACACTCCTTAGCAGCCGAACTCTCCCTCCGTCACCCCGACACCCAACCATTTCCCCTTCCTGCAAGTTATTACTGTTATCCCGCCTAACCACCACAATATCGCTGCCGACCAACTACAAACCTCCCACTTGCTGTCCATGCAGTTTTGATGACAGGAGGGATCCACAGTGGCTTCACCACTATATTCTACACCTGCTGCACAGTGAACGAAAAAGTATGCAATCTAACCATGGACAGCGGAAGAAGCAAGAACGTGGCATGGACACAAACAATAGAGATTGGGAATTGCAACTCAAAGGCATTCCCAACCATATTCACTGATGTGGCTGAAGAAAGAGAATCTGATTAGCATCGACCTAAGATGGTTGGTAGAATTTTCAATCGGAGGCCAACTACAAAATCATGTATGGTGTAACGTGGTTCCCATGGATGCCTGCCACCTTCTATTGGGAAGAACTTGACAATTTGACTGGAGGATCAACAAGACTTGGTTGGGAAGAACGTGCCAGTTCTATGTAGAAGCATCCTCAACCTTATTTCTTATCTGGTTGAGAAGAGAAAAAGAGATAAGTGTGGATCAACAGAACTTGGTTGAGTTTTTCATTAAAGATCAACTACAAAAGCAGGTATGGTGTAACATGATACCCATGGACGCTTGTCATATTTTGTTGAGGGAGGCCGTGGTGGTTTGACTACAAGACCCAACATGATGAGTTCAAGAACATTTATTCGTTCAAGAAGGATGGGAGACATATAGTTCTTTCGCCCATCTGGGACTTGAGTGGAAATATATATCACAGAGAAGATGATAGTCCCACAAGCCACGTTTATGCAATCAGTACGAGAGGCTTCAATTGCAATGGCTTTATTCATGTCAGAGGGAATAAGGAGAAGATTGAGATACCAGAGCCTAGCTGACTTTTAGGACGTGATGACTGACAACCTTCCTGAGGGGTTACCACCACTAAGGGAAATTCAACATGTCATTGGTCTCATCCCTGGATTAGTGCTGCCAAATAGGCTTGCCTACAGATTGATGTTTGTAGAGTTGAAAGAATTACATCAATAGGTACAAAATCTCGTTCTGAGAGGCTTAAAGAGAGAGAGAGTACCAACCCATGTGTTGTCCCTACCTTGATGATGCTTAAGAAGCACATATTGTGGAGAATGTGCATTGATAGTCGAGTTACCAACAATATTACTATCAAACACAGGTTCTGGAGACCTTGCTTCAATGACCTCTTGAATCGGTTGCATGAAGCCATTGTCTTTTCAAAGATCAACTTTTGTGGCGGACACCACCTGATTAGGATGAGACCAGAAGGTGAGTGGAGGACCCGAGATGGATTTTATGAGTGGACAACCATGCCTTTAGGGCCAAACACGTTCATGAAGTTAATGAAACAAGTGTTCTGGGTTCACATTGAGAAGTTCATAGTGGTATACTACGATGATATTCTAGTGTACAATAGATTCAAGGATGTGCACTTGTAGCACCTGAAGACAGTCTTTAAGATTTTGCAAACCGTGAAACTATATGACCACCAAAAGAAGTATCACTTCCTGATAACACAAGTATACTTTTCGGGCTATATTGTGTCTAATGCAAAAATTTAGATGGATCGTGCAAAGATTGAGACCATCGTGAGTTGGATGCTACCACAATCCTTTACCGGGTTAGACAATTTTTGTGGCTGGCATCACTCTATAGGAGATTCATCAAGACCTTCAACACCATCACGACTTCCCTGATAGAACTCGTGAAAAGGGAGAAGTTCCAGTAGAGTGTGATGCCACCAATGTGTGGATCAATACAGTATTAAGCCAGGGAAGCCACATTGCAACATTCTTTAGCAAGAAGCTAAATGAGTCGAGGAGGAAGTATTCTACGCACGACAAAGAGTTCTATGCAATCGTGAGAGCTATTAGTCACTGGAGTCATTACATACTATTGAGCAAGTTCACTTTGTTTACGAATCATGAGGCCTTGAGGTTCTTGAATAGCCAGAATAAGCTGAAAGGTCAACATGCTTCATGAGTGGAGTTCTTGGAATTGTTTCAGTTTGTGCTTAAGCACAAGACAGGAAGCCAGAATAGAGCAGGCGCACTAAGCCGCCACAACTTGCTGATCACTTCTATGCAAACTCGAGTTGTAGGATTTGAGAAAATGAAGGAGTTGTATGAGGCAGATGAAAATTTCAGAGAGAATTGGGAGCAGTGTCAAGAGAAACTACCGAGAAATATCACAAGGTCGATGATTATCTGTTCCGTTAGAACAGGTTGTGCATTCTCGATGTTCATTGAGAGAGTCTATCATTCAGGAGAGCCACAGTGGAGGCTTTGCAAGACACTTTGGTAGAGACAAGACTTGCAATCATGCGAGAACATTTTTTTGGTCCCAACTAACGAGAGATGTGGAGTTCCACGTCATGCAATGCATAATTTGAATGTGGTCAAAACCAGAGATTAAAATGAAAGACTATACACTCCATTACCAGTACAAGAGGCCTTGTGGGTGGATGATAGCATGAATTTTGTAGTGGGTTTTCTGAGGACACAGCAAAACAAGGATTCTGTTATGGTTTTGGTGGATAAATTCTTGAAGAAAGCTCATTTCGTATCTTGCCACCGAATGTTGGATGCATCACATGTAGTTGACTTAGACTTCAAGGAGGTGGTAAGGCTACGTGCGATACCCAGGACCATTATTTCCGACATAAATGTCAAGTTTCTAAGCAACTTCTGGAGGAACCTAGGCACTAAGCTTCAATTCAGCTCAGCAGCTCATCCACAGACAGACGGTCAGACGAAAGCGGTGAACAGAAGCCTAGGGAAAAATCTGAAGTGTTTAGTAGGAAAGAATATTAACCTATGGGTACTAATCCTATCCGAGGACGAATTTGTTTACAACAGGTTCGTGAGTCGGATAACGGGGCGAATCCCATTTGAGATTGTGTATGGGCGCAACCCACTCACTCCACTTGACTTGGTACCACTCTTTCGGACATAAGAGATTAGTAAGGATTCTAAGGAGAGCATGAAGGAGATTAAGAAGTTACACGAAGAGATGATAAAAAATATCACCAAGTAGAACCGCAAGTATCAGACACATACAAATAAAACTAAGAAGAACGTGTCTTTCCAAGACGGGGATATAGTGTAATTCAGGTTAGAGAAAGAGAAGTTTCCAGTGGGATCGTTCGGGAAACTCAAGCAAAGAGCAAATGGACTTTTCAAGCTTCTCAAGAAGTTGAACGACAACACCTATAAGATCGACATACTAGAGAAGTACAATACTTCTGTTGCTTTCAACAAAATGGATTTGACTCAATGATACAAGTAACCAAAAGTTTCAACGAATGAGGTTGAAACTCCTCCAATCATGGGAGACAGACGCGGGACTCAACCATGTCTGAATCGGCTGGGTGGCTGAACAAGTTTGGCAGGAGGGGATCAAGGGGTTGGTCGACCCTTTCCTTTGGGTTAGGGTTGCCACCCAAGGGGAGGGACCACCCCTTAGTTATCTACTATTATATATATATATATGTTGTTTTCTCTGATAAGGGCTGTTTTTTTGCTTCAATTTTTTTTGGTGTATGAATTTTCCCTTGCTAGGACTATATCCAAGGATAAGTGTGCTCCAGTTGTATCATGCTCCAAGGTGGTGGTCATTTCCGCATATTTCCTTCGTCGTGCCTCTCCTTGTTGTCGCCGCCCTTTCCTACGCCCTCTCCTATAGCTGCCTCCCCTTCCTACACCCTCGCCCCCTTGCTGCCACCCTCCCCGCACCTTCCTTGTTGTTGCTGCCCCTTTCTGCACCCTCCCTGCTTGCTTCTGCCACTTTCATCAGCACCCCCAGCCTATTATCTCCCTTCATAGGTACCCTCGCCGCTGCCCAGTCGGCTGTTAGGCAGTCGGCTGTTAGGCAGTCGGATAGCCCCACAACCCCTACTTCCCTAGCCATAATTAAAGTCCCACCTCGCCCTCGCAGGGTATTTGTGCTTGTGTCGTATTTTTCTATTTCAACTGTCGTTGATTGTAATCCTGTTTATTTTTTCGTAAAAATATTTGCTTCCTCTATTTGATTTTGGGTTAACTCTGGTATCAATGCTTTTGCAACTCCTCGTATTTGATAGAATGCATCCAATAGGGAGGTCTATTTGGACAAACATACTCTAGAATGAAATTTATGACATGTTTAATGTCCCTTTGTAGTGGCAACTTAGGCAATAAACTGTCAGTTAAGACATCCTTAAGCTCGGTCAGCAAGGGCTAGACTATTTGGTATCAACTCCTTGGACTTACTATTTTCTAGGACCACTAATGCTAGTTCTATTAGTGTTTCTCTCAGGACCTCAATAATAATAGTTCATAACATTATAATATCAGATTTAGCATGAATGCTCGTTACCTTGAACTCCTTTCAAGATAAGAGTGTTAAGTGCTTCCCATGCTTGGTGAAAGAATGTGTTTCAGTAGCCATCATGAAATTTGCAATGATTGTTTGCTAAGAATGACCAAATAGAAAACGGCAAACATCTATTGGTGCCACTTGACACTACACCTTATCATATAGCATATCCCTAATAAAAAAATGCTATCAAGCATCTCTTGTCAACACGAATCTTGTTCCCTTTCTTCAATTAAGTTAAGAAATATGTGATACCGGACTTGACCCAAACTACATTAGGAAAAACAAATATTATTACCGAAAGCAAATAGAAGGTTACAATTAACATATTTGAAAGGGAAAATACAACACATACGACACAACTCATGTTAGGCCGAATCTCGAGTGATGGTGGTGAAGAGTAAGAGGCTCAGAGAAGTGGCGACAAGGTAGGGAAGGGGTTTCCGGACTGTAGATGAGGGGCGGTAGCGATTATGGGCAGCTAGAACAGCAGGACAACAAGGGGCAGTGGTCCAAACAGCAGTAGGTTGCTGTTTGGGGCTGCTGGACAGCAGGAGAACAACTAAGGGAAGGCGTGCGTGCTGTGGCAGTGAAGGTGGAGGGTTGGGACAGCGAGGCCAGCGAGGACGAGGGAAGAGAAGGCGATGGGGGCAGGTGGAACTGCAAAAACAACAATCGGGATGCTATTGCGGGCAACTTCAACGAGATACGTAGCGATGTGGAAAGATGCTGAAGTGGGTAGAAGGAAGATAATCACCATCTTGGGAGACAGATACAACTGTAGCACCACCTAATTTCTAAGATACCGCCCTCGAAGGGAAAAACAAAAGCCGACGACTGTCTAAAAATAAAACTCACCAAAGACAACAAACAAATATTTATAATAAGTCCTAATAGTTAGAATAGGACGAAATTAGAATAGGAAGAGAATTTAAAAGGTAAGGGATCAAATAGAAAATTGATATGTTGTACTATAGTTGCTACAATACCGCGACCCAAACTCCTGCGTCAATATGATTATGAATGCTTCCGAATAATAAGGCTCAACCACACACATTTCCCTTCACGTTGCAGTGGGTCTGAAAGATGTGGCATGTCTATAAATGCTCCTAAATGAAAATAAATAAATAAATAAATGAATAAATAAGAATGGTGATTAAAAAACTAATAAAATACCGTTTAATAAAAAAATAGCCAAAAATATAAATTAAGCTTAAGAAGACTTGAAAACCCAACTGGTTCAACTTCGTTGTAGCTTGGTTAGCAATTTTTTATTGGCCTATAAAAAATTACTTTTTATGGGCTAAACTGGCTTACACATCACCAATGAAATTATTAACACCACTTAATGCAAAAATACTAAACTAAAATAATATGTATTTGTCAAGACTTCAAATCACTCTAAAAGAATATAACCAAAAATGAAAATACGCTTATATTTTTAGTAGTTAAGAACTTGGAGCTCTACATCATTTGCTTGGCATAGACAGAAATAATTTCATTGAATGTTGTGCTAGAGTTGAGGCATCAAATCTCCATTTAAGTATAGTACTCGTCAAATAAATGTTAATCCCTCCATTTAAGATGATTAAGCTAAAATCCACTATGATAACAATTTTTAAATCAAAAATATCTTCAGGAAATGATTTCATATTGTTGAGTCGAGGTTGTGACTGTGCAGGAGTAAGCGTTGACTTCCATGAATGTGAGTCAAGAGGAGCGAGATTAGTTTACGTGATCAAACAGTGAATCACAATATAAATTAAAATCAGCCACATTAAGCACGAGGTTAAGGCCAGCGATGCTTGTGAGATCCTAAGGAGGCAATATCTTTCGTAGTTCACTGCAGGACTTGGTAGAAGCACATCGTTCCTGCAGCCTAAATAAAGATAATGGATAGGTTGTGTCAAATATATAGACAACTCCCCAAGCCTAAATGAAGATGGAAATTTATGGGATATGTAAACTGATAATGATTAACAATTTCAAACGAACTAATACCGGCGGACTTAATAAAAAAAAAGCTGTATTTTACAGAGGAAGCACCTTCATAAACTCGATCCAGTTTAGAAATAATTGTAACATGTATTAGAAAAGATTCTGAGTCATTAAAATTTATTATCAACACAATCACAACAAAAATTTATACTTGTGGCCCGGCATGTCTACAATGTCTCCATATGACATGATCTAAATAACTGTGCTGAATAATGATTTAAGAACAAAAAGCCAGAATCATCTTGCTGAAAGGCCAAAGAAAGCCAGATATGCATCTTGCCAAGAATTGCAATACAACAAAAGTTGAGATCCTTCGATCCTGAGAGGTAGAGCTGTAATCGAGCTGAATTAAGTTGAGTATGTTTTTGATTGGATTTGACTTCATCATATAATAAGTTGTTCATATTCCGCTCAAGCTTGATCAGAGCTTTTCACATGTATGTTCATAGTAGTTTTGTTTAAATTTTTTAATAATCATACTTATTTGTACTTAGCTTGATTATTTTAATTGAATGAATAACTTAACGAGTTAATAAACATGTTAAAAATTCAAATGTGAACTTTGCATTTCTAATAAAATTATGAAAAAATAATTTTACAAATCTAAACAAGTAATAGAACAAATTTTGAAATATATCTAACTAGTTTACAACAATTAAATAAAATAATATATAAATTATAAATAAGCTTTCTTCCAATTAAATAATATAAAAAAACAATAACAAAGTAATTTATTGTAATAAATAAAAATAAATTGCATTTAATTAATATGCATATAGATATTAAACTATACTATGCTACTATGGTTAATCAAATTTAATTTAAATAATACTATCATATACGATATGAGCTTTCATCCTATTAATAATGAAGAGTTATTTATCGAACAACAAACGAATTTGTTCAACAACAACAAGCCTTTATTCCACTAAGCGGGGTTGGCTGCATGAATCATTTTTCTCATTTGTCCTATTGGGTGTCACATTTTCATTTAATTCTAATTGGTTAAGATAATTTTTTATACAATATGCTCAAGTATTTTTAGGTCTAACTTTGTCTTTCTTAACATAAGTTGAATCTAAAACATATGCTCTCCTAATCGGATCATCAGATGGTCAACACTTAATGTGATCAAACAATCTAAAACGACTCTATCTAGTCTTGTCTGTCATTAGAGCGACACCAACCCTNGTTACTGGATAATGTAACAAAACTGGGAATAATTGCTCACCTTTTATATGGAGGGAGCTTCAGCAAATTCATGCAGGTTGCGGTAGTTGGCAAACGATCCAGATCTTCTTCAGCAACAATTGAAGGAGCAGCTCTGTGCGTAAAATACATTCAGTCAAGCAAAAATTCCATTTCAGAAGCAAAAACATATGAATGGCGAAAGAACAAAAAATTAACCTTTGTATGCAGAATTTAGGTTCAAGGTACCTAAATCCAAGGAGTGGTCCTCGAGAACATCCTGTAACAAATCTACAAGAAGTAATAATTATGTCAACCTGTGCATTGAGAATTGGAAATTATAGAGCAATATTAAATTAACAATAAACACAAACTGACTGACACCATGCTAGAGTGCTTAGAAGGTGTTT
>JXCR01075091.1:20708-33841 GCA_002079205.1 Phalaenopsis hybrid cultivar | reverse complement strand
AAAGTTTTTGTTGTTGTCGTTGTTTGTTGTTTTTGAATATCTTGTTCCACCGTCTTTTATGTTTTCAAGCTTTTGTTCTGCTTCTAATGTCATCATAATCATAGAGCAACATAGAATCTGGGTCATTGAGGTCCATAATAATAGGATAAAGATGAAGAGCTAACGCATCTAGAGGAGCAAGGATTAATGTTCTTGTTAAATGAGGTGCTGATGAAAGAAAATAGTAAAATACTAACTCTAATAGTATAGTTGACTAATCTATTGCTTTATACATTGAATATTACTTCCTTCTACAACAACTTACTCATAATAAATGGCTTCATGTACTAAGAAAATATATTGTCATTAAAGTGGAGAATCCTAAGTGAATATTACTTGATCGACACATATACTTGTGTGATTGATTGATTGCTTCACAACAATTTCGGGCATCAAACTACATGCATCTTTCCCTCCTTAGTCGAAAACTGATATATTCCTTCGTGTCCTCACATTTTTTAATGTTTACTGCGTCATTGCCCATTTTTTCAACAACGCCCTCTAAATGAAATAGATCATTCCCCTGATTGTGCAATCCGATTCAATATATCCAAATTCGTGGAACTTCAAATATTTTTTAGCTGGAACAAATTTAGNATATCCAATTTATTAAAAGTACACTTTAGGTACAAAGCGAAGCGTGACACTCGCTTCACTTTGCTTAAGCAAGCGGTCTCTCCACTTTTGAAGTCGGGGTATGAACATCCGATCTATAGTGAGTTGGTAGCTACATCTCCTGNGGGCCTGAATGTTCCCCTGGGTGTACTCGGATTATAAGATCTTAGGGTTGAGCCCTACTAGTAAGATATGGTGGTTGGCTAGTGAAGCGGTTTCTCCACTTTTGAAGTCGGGGTATGAACATCCGATCTATGGTGAGTTGGTAGCTACATCTCCCATTTCATTTTGGACCGCATACTGAACTTGTCTTTTCTCTCATGCTAGTAGGTGCTTCAAGTTTTCCCACTCAAATAATAGACTCTTCACTAACTTGCTGGCGGCTAGTTTTACCATTTGTTTTGGCGGGACATTTTGATACTCAAAAAATTTTCACGGCCTAAAACCATTCGATGAAATCGTCCGGATCGAAGTGAATCAATATATGGCAAATCCATCGTTACTTCAAAGTCATGGCTTCTCAGATATTTCAGGTCAAATCTTTGGGGTAAGGATTCTTCACTCCTGAAATCCACATGATGGAAAAGATTCACTCTATTTCTTTGATCTAGCAAGTCACCGTTGTGACTACGGGTGGCCTGTTCGAATTGCCTCCTCTCAAAGGTGGTAGAGTTCATGACACACATTCTTTATTGAAGGTTGCCGAAGATCTCTTCACGAATTTCTCATANTTGGGAGGATTCTTCACTCCTGAAATCCACATGATGGAAAAGATTCACTCTATTTCTTTGATCTAGCAAGTCGCCGTTGTGACTACGGGTGGCCTGTTCGAATTGCCTCCTCTTGAAGGTGATAGAGTTCATGACACACATTCTCTATTGAAGGTTGCCGAAGATCTCTTCACAAATTTCTCATAAACGACATTGTGACATTTCCTCCCAAGCAGATCTCTGACATTTATGTCTTCATTGGCATGGTCGGGGTCGAGGTTGGGGTTTGGATAAGTGGAAAAGTGTATAAGAATATATAGGGGGAGAAAAAAATTTTGGTTGGAGGTGGGGTTAGGTATAGATGGATGTTAGAAACCCTAAGATGAGACTAGAGTTAGGCTAGCCCTTACACAAATGACATCATAATTAACTCAAATAACAATAAGGAAATCAAATATTACTATTGAATTTAAAATAGGGAAATACGATCTCACAAAAGAAAATAGAAATAGCAACATACAACACAAACACTTTAATTAGGGTAGACCACGAGGTGATAGAGGTGATCAACGAAGGTTTGGATCTCCTAAGAGGTAGCAAAGGGTGTTTAGAGAGTGGGATAGGGCGGCAGAAAAAGAGGAATGTGGTTGGTTGTGGCGGCGATCCAGACGACTTGACAACGGTAGTGCAACAAGGAGATATAGCAGCAGGGCTGCAACAACGATGCAAGATGACTAGAAAGGCTTAAGTAAGGTGCTGAGATGGTTGAACAATGGTAAACAACAAGGCAAGGGGTTTAAAAGGTTACGACAAAGAGGTTGAAGGTTGATAAAATGTTGAGGTCGTGGGAATGACTATAACAACAATGACAGCAATATGGAGGCTGGAATCGCAGTAGTATAAAAGAGGAAATGAAGAAAAAAAAATGGGGGACGCGGAGGACCACCAGACAACAAGAAATCAACAATTCAGGGCTGCAACAATGAGGAGAGGACGTTAGAATTTAAAAACTGTAGTGAAAACAACTAATAGGCGTTGTTCGGAGGAGGCTGCAACAATGAAGGACAGCGGAAGCGATATGGGACGGATGTGGAATAGGATAAAGAAGATAATCAACACTTAGAGATCAAGATATAGTTGGAGCACTATCTGAAATCTTAGGATACAACCCTCAAAGGGAAAAAGACAAACCGACGACTGTCTCGAAATAAAACACACAAAAAACTGCCTTCCAAGCCCTAATACAACACATATATAGAAAATGACTAAAAGAAATGAAACATTATATGAAAGAAAACATAAAAAAGAGAATCGGGATTGATTCAACCCACTCCCCTTCTCCATCGATAGCAGGAATTGCGCAGCTAGCGTCCCACATCCTGAGTTGAACGCTCCCGCATCAGATACGTTTCTCAAGAATTTACTTTTTGAAGAGGCATATCATCTTACTTTTGCAAGTTGTGTATCTATATCTTGCTTAGAAATAGGTGTGGAACCGCCTTGCTATTAGTAGTTTGTCGTACCTCTATTCACTACTGCGATCATCCATCCCACAACAGATTTTGTTGTTTATCCCCATCCAAACGCCTCCAACCTTACATACAACCTTGTTTTGCTATTCTGCAACCACCTACTTACAAAAACCTGCTTTCCAAAAACCTTCTAGGATCCCTAGAAAGGTATTACGTGTTCATGTCATATCCAATTTATTAAAAGTACACTTTAGGTACAAAGCGAAGCGTGACACTCGCTTCACTTTGCTTAAGCAAGCGGTCTCTCCACTTTTGAAGTCGGGGTATGAACATCCGATCTATAGTGAGTTGGTAGCTACATCTCCTGTTTCATTTTGGACCGCATACTGAACTTGTCTTTTCTCTCATGCTAGTAGGTGCTTCAAGTTTTCCCACTCAAATAATAGACTCTTCACTAACTTGCTGGCGGCTAGTTTTACCATTTGTTTTGGCGGGACATTTTGATACTCAAAAAATTTTCACGGCCTAAAACCATTCGATGAAATCGTCCGGATCGAAGTGAATCAATATATGGCAAATCCATCGTTACTTCAAAGTCATGGCTTCTCAGATATTTCAGGTCAAATCTTTGGGGTAAGGATTCTTCACTCCTGAAATCCACATGATGGAAAAGATTCACTCTATTTCTTTGATCTAGCAAGTCACCGTTGTGACTACGGGTGGCCTGTTCGAATTGCCTCCTCTCAAAGGTGGTAGAGTTCATGACACACATTCTTTATTGAAGGTTGCCGAAGATCTCTTCACGAATTTCTCATAAACGACATTGTGACATTTCCTCCCAAGCAGATCTCTGACATTTATCTCTTCAGTGGCATGGTTGGGGTCGGGGTTGGGGTTTGGATAAGTGGAAAAGTGTATAAGAATATATAGGGGGAGAAAAAAATTTTGGTTGGAGGTGGGGTTAGGTATAGATGGATGTTAGAAACCCTAAGATGAGACTAGAGTTAGGCTAGCCCTTACACAAATGACATCATAATTAACTCAAATAACAATAAGGAAATCAAATATTACTATTGAATTTAAAATAGGGAAATACGATCTCACAAAAGAAAATAGAAATAGCAACATACAACACAAACACTTTAATTAGGGTAGACCACGAGGTGATAGAGGTGATCAACGAAGGTTTGGATCTCCTAAGAGGTAGCAAAGGGTGTTTAGAGAGTGGGATAGGGCGGCAGAAAAAGAGGAATGTGGTTGGTTGTGGCGGCGATGCAGACGACTTGACAACGGTAGTGCAACAAGGTGATAGAGCAGCAGGGCTACAACAACGATGCAAGATGACTAGAAAGGCTTAAGGTGCTGAGATGGTTGAACAATGGTAAACAACAAGGCAAGGGGTTTAAAAGGTTACGACAAAGAGGTTGAAGGTTGAGAAAAGGTTGAGGTCGTGGGAATGACTATAACAACAATGACAACAATATGGAGGCTGGAATCGCAGTAGTATAAAAGAGGAAATGAAGACAAAAAAAATGGGGGACGCGGAGGACCACCAGACAACAAGAAATCAACAATTCAGGGCTGCAACAATGAGGAGAGGACGTTAGAATTTAAAAACTGTAGTGAAAACAGCTAATAGGCGTTGTTCGGAGGAGGCTGCAACAATGAAGGGCAGCGGAAGTGATATGGGACGGATGTCGAATAGGATAAAGAAGATAATCACCACTTAGAGATCAAGATACAGTTGGAGCACTATCTGAAATCTTAGGATACAACCCTCAAAGGGAAAAAGACAAACCGACGACTGTCTCGATATAAAACACACGAAAAACTGCCTTCCAAGCCCTAATACAACACATATATAGAAAATGACTAAAAGAAATGAAACATTATATGAAAGAAAACATAAAAAAGAGAATCGGGATTGATTCAGCCCACTCCCCTTCTCCATCGACAGCAGGAATTGCGCAGCTAGCGTCCCACATCCTGAGTTGAACGCTCCCGCATCAGATACGTTTCTCAAGAATTTACTTTTTGAAGAGGCATATCATCTTACTTTTGCAAGTTGTGTATCTATATCTTGCTAAGAAATAGGTGTGGAACCGCCTTGCTGTTAGTAGTTTGTCGTACCTCTATTCACTACTGCGATCATCTATCCCACAACAGATTTTGTTGTTTATCCCCATCCAAACGCCTCCAACCTTACATACAACCTTGTTTTGCTACTCTGCAACCACCTACTTACAAAAACCTGCTTTCCAAAAGCCTTCTAGGATCCCTAGAAAGGTATTACGTATTCATGTCATATCCAATTTATTAAAAGTACACTTGAGGTACAAAGCGAAGCGTGACACTCGCTTCACTTTGCTTAAGCAAAGCGGCGGGCCTAGTTTATAGTTTAGTGAGGAATAAAGGGTCACAATTAATTTAGGTTGTTTTATAAAACTTGCGACTTTGTTTATTTTCTTATGATTTTTTTTGAAAAATTTTAAAATTTTTAATTATTAAAGCAAACTATAGAAATTATTCGAAATTTTAATTTACAGGTTCACCTCAAAGTTAGCATTACAATTAGGTATTACAACACATTTTGTTTCTATTTTATATCAAACATCAAGTCATACTTTGTATTTATACATTAATAATTTTATATACCTTATCAGTGCTTTAGTTAATAAAAGCACCACTTTGTTGTGTACTTTGTGCTTCGAAGTAAAATAAAACCTTGGGCATCAACACTGGTCATATGTGTTTTGTGTCTACCATACCACTGAATCATGTTAAAAATAGGGGTAATTACATATAAAGTACAAGAAACATTGCTATGTACAAATAAAGCACCTAGGTGACTTTTTGAACCATGAAACCGATGCATTTAAGCGTTTCACATCAAACCATTGTGAATTTGATAAAAATGAAAAACATGGTTTTGTTGTTAGACCTTCCCAATTTTCCTCTATGGTGGTGGTTTGTTGCTTTCCATTTTACCTATGTGATTTGCCAATTTTGCTTCTCAATTTTCTTATACACATAAAAAACACTAAATGGGAAATTCACATACATACCACACAATGTTTATGCATTTACATATCGGACACCTAAAGTTTGATATTGACAATTATAATATTTTGATGTTTTTTTATAAAAACTAGTTATTAAATGATATATTTCACTTTAAAAAAAATAAACAATAGTGATATTTTTTATGTGATGTCAAAGGTTTGAGTGTAACATATATAAATATAAAAGTTCAGATGTTAGATTTATAAAAATATAAGATTTGTGTTGGATGTATGTAAATGCCCCAAAACTAAATTATTATAGAGTTGCGTGCTACAAAGACTTGCAATGATTTACTTAAAGAAAACCCTATGAAGAGGAAACTTGAAACAGAAAAGAGCAACAACATTAAGGAACCAAAAAAGAGAAGTATTGAGTTAAACTTTCACCAAAGTGAATATGCAATTGGGGCATCTCGATGTTCCTCTCTAGTTGTGGTTTAGTGCTCGTGGTTTGAATCGTGCAATATTGTTTGAAGGAGAATTTACATGCATATCACACAATTCTTATGCACTTACATATCTACAATCTAAAATTTGAAATTTACTTACGTAAAAGTGTGTAATTCAATTTTAAAAAATTGCTATCATATAACAATATTTTTTTAATGTTATGTGAAATATTTGAGTGTTATATAAGTAAATATTAAAATTTAGTTGTTTGATATGTATATGTATACGAATTATGTGATGTTAAAGATTTGAGTGACATTGGAGCTTCTCGATTGTCCTCTGTGGTGGTGGTTTGTTGCTTCTCATTTAACCTATATGATTATGCCATTGGAGCTTCTCAATTGTCCTTTGTGGTACTTATTTGTTGCATCTCATTTTACCAAATTTGTTGTGCCTTGGGGCTTCTTGGTTGTCCACAGTGGTGGTGGTTTGGTGCTTCACATTTTACCATAGTGGTTGTGCCTTGGGGCTTCTCAATTTTTAGGGTGTGCTGGGATATGATTGTAGCATTGGTTGTAAGAACGAACTTTACTAGTATAGAACAAAGGCAATTTTTTTGTCGTAAAGAAAACTTGTAAGTTTTTTGTGGTCTAGTGGTCATTGTTGCCTGCTGGCAGTGGGTGTTGGTGTGGTTTGGTGGTCTCTGTTAGCTGTTAGCAGTGGGTGTGGNTGCTTCTCATTTAACCTATATGATTATGCCATTGGAGCTTCTCAATTGTCCTTTGTGGTACTTATTTGTTGCTTCTCATTTTACCAAATTTGTTGTGCCTTGGGGCTTCTTCGTTGTCCTCAGTGGTGGTGGTTTGGTGCTTCACATTTTACCATAGTGGTTGTGTCTTGGGGCTTCTCAGTTTTTAGGGTGTGCTGGGATATGATTGTAGCATTGGTTGTAAGAACGAACTTTACTAGTATAGAACAAAGGCAATTTTTTTGTCGTAAAGAAAAATTGTAAGTTTTTCGTGGTCTAGTGGTCATTGTTGCCTGCTGGCAGTGGGCGTTGGTGTGGTTTGGTGGTCTCTGTTAGCTGTTAGCAGTGGGTGTGATTGTAACTTTGATATATTGGTTGCTGGTAGGGGTTGTCTCTGGTTTTTGTTTTGGCTTTGCATTGGTGGTTTTGTAGCACGTGGTTTTCATATTGTTATGTTGAGCAATGATAAAAAAATAAAGAGATCAACCGATCACCAACTGTCACTTATATAATTGTTCTCACCNGGGGTTGTCTCTGGTTTTTGTTTTGGCTTTGCATTGGTGGTTTTGTAGCACGTGGTTTTCATATTGTTATGTCGAGCAATGATAAAAAAATAAAGAGATCAACCGATCACCAACTGTCATATATATAAATGTTCTCACTTGTTTGCCATAAGACACTACCTAGTCTTAAAACACACATCGTACTGTTAACTACGGATACTAATTAGTTTTAGATCATACATGCAACTATTAATCACAAATATTTCATGGTTTTAAAACATGTATGATACACTTGGTGATCCTCGGAGGAGCNATCGTACTGTTAACTACGGATACTAATTAGTTTTAGATCATACATGCAACTATTAATCACAAATATTTCATGATTTTAAAACGTGTATGATACACTTAGTGATCCTCGGAGGAGCCTTACTTAATAAATTTATCTCATCGACTCTAATTCGATATATTGATATTTTTTGAATTTTGTTTCAATTTTTATACTTAACTTTTTAATTTATGTCAAATTATATTTTTTCCTCAAAATGTTTTATCTGCATAATACATCAGATGGGTAAACAAAAGAAAGGTAAGGATATCGACCATTTGGGAGAGAGACCAAAATCATATTTAGTGATTTATGCTTGAAAGAGATAGAAATTGACAATAGACCAACCATCTACTTCAATAAAAAATGTTTGTAAAACATAAAAAAAGAAAACTTGCATGAAAAAATAAAAAGATTGTAAGACAATATTCAATTGAAAAAGATTGAAAATTGTAACAGAGTTAAAGAGAGAGGCAACTGGATTAGGTTGGGACTCTGTTAAGAAAACAATGGATGCATCAGAGTGGCAGAGAGAAAAATTGCAGTAAATATAAAATTTTATATTGAACTGTGGTTTTATTGAACATGAACTTTATTGAAGTGTAATTTTATCAATTGTTGGTCATGCCCAATGCCAAAAAAATTGAATTTATGACATAAACCATGAGTTGGAGGAGAAACTTGATACTAAGTTTCCCGGAATCGTGGCTATGGTCTGAGCAACGACACAAGTCTTCCCCTAGAATTTGGATGAGACCAATGAAGTCCATGAGGAAGCACTACACGAGAGAGAACAAGGTGAATCAAGTAATTCCAAGTGCACTACACCCTCCAACTAGAAGCATAAAAAGAAAATGAAGATTGTGACCCAACAATTATCTAAGCAGATTTCACAGCTTGCTACAATCTGCACCAGTATCACATTTACGACATTAGTCGTTAAGCTACTAGACTTTACCCTAGAGATATTTAATGATAGGTCCCTGCATTTATTCACTATCAAACTTCTAGAGGACCGAAAAAAGCGAGAGGCTTTCATGACGATGGCGCCAAAATAGAGGATTCCTTACCTCTGTTGTTTTTAGACAATCAATCTAGTTAGTTTGTCTTTTTATTATTTAGATTGTGGTGTGTAATAATTTATATTTTTGTGTCGTGTTCATGTGAAATTTCAACATTTATGTTTTGCACTAGTTGTAGTGCTTTAATTATGTCATTTTAACATTTATGTGCATAACTTGTTCTTTTTATATTTTCTAACATGCATAAAATAGCCAGATGGACCCATCATATAAAGATAAAATTATAGATATAGTGGAAAACCAGATAATTATGACTACAATAATATGTTCAATCAATGAGAATTATTAGAAAAAAATGTGTAAGGAACAATGCGTGCCATCGTTATATGTGAGTAATAAGTGAATTGGTGAGTTGCTCCAAGCTCATCCAAACAGAAATCATATAGTATGTTTCAGATGTCAAGACAATTTTTTTGTGATATGCTGGATGAATTGCAAAGTAAATAAGGTTTGCATTGATCGTCTTATTGAGTTCATTTGTGCTACTCCAAGCTCACCCAGGAAAGTGTCCATCACATTATGTATTATGTGACACATTGAATCTATTTATGCTGCTTTCAAGCGATTCCAACACTCAACAGAGATAATTAACATATATTTCGCTATTGGAGTTAATCCCTTGGATAGATTGTCACACAATATTTTGAAACTCATATATTATGCTTTTGTGCATACACCAAGAGAAGTCCGTAACGATACGAGATACAAGTAGTTCTTCAAGACATTAATATTTCTATTTACTTTTGCATGAATGTTTAAAAAAAAATTATTCTAATGTTTTTTTTTAAATAGAATCATATCAAAACAATTGATGACACATGTCGATGGACGTGTTGATAACAATGACAAGAATGCATACATCGAACGTTTGCATTTGCTAAAGAGCATATCTTAGCAGTTTGTGACTTTAATGTGTTTTAGAGGAATGAATGAATTGTTCCTTGAAATGAGGTTTTTTAAAGCCCTTCCCGGACAAGAGGTACTACTTTCCTAATTTTGAGCGCAACAGTCAATTGATTAGAAGAATGAATTATTCAACAAAAAGCAAAAATCATTATGAAGTAAGGAAAAAGTGGGTCATACTCCAAATATGACTGACATATTCCTTCAAAATTTAGGTAAAGATGGTTGCAATGACGACGCAACATAATTTTATACGGAAACATCTATCTCGGGACAATATTGATTTCAGAATGTTAGATAAAGATCCAACATGCAAACCTGTGAAAGCATTTAAACATCGGGCATGTAATCATTGTCCGATTAAGATTTTGGTACAAATGGCTTCAACACATCCGAAGAGGAGGGTGCTCAGAGAATAATTCAATTAAAAGTAGAGATTACAGATGTTTTGGTGAACTAATCGAGTGTATTTATGTAGTGTTTTATAGTATCTTCTTATAGATGTTTAATATTTTAGATGCATTAAGGATTTGTTGTTGTCTATTTTCTATATTTATGGGTTTTGTATTGAGGATTTGTTGATGTCTAACGTTAGAGAAGTATATTTTTCTTATGTGTTTTTTTCTAATTATGAAACCAAATATTTATTTTATTGTTCCATTGCATATCTACTCTAATTTTGTCAATTAAAAGTATAATATATTATAATCTCAAGAAAAACGAGTTCAAAGTTATCAAGTAATTCAAGAGCTATCTACTGTTATTGTAGTAAGCAGTGTTCTGCATACACATAAAAAAGAGAAGATAGCTATGAGAAGATCTTTTATTGTTGTCCCAGAAATAAAGCACTTGAAGATTGCATGTATTTTCAATAGGCTGGTGATATAGAAGAGTTTGTTTTGGATAGTGATCAAGTTAGCCAAGATGCTATAGACAAAAAAATATTTCGCAAGGCTTGATCATGTTGACATGAAGGCAAAAAGTCATTATAACCTTGCTGGTAATTTTTGCAGTTCTTATTATTATCGAATTATGCATGTAATGATAACTTGCGATTGATGTATTGTAAAAATTTGGACTTCTAACGTGTTTTCTGTATTGCTGGAGCTATTTTTATTATTCTGCTACAATTATTTTGAAAAATACAGTTTGACATGAAGGCAAAAGTCATTATAACCTTGCTGGTAATTTTTGCTGTTCTTATTATTATCGAATTATGCATATAATGATAACTTGCGATTGATGTATTGTAAAAATTTGGACTTCTAACGTGTTTTCTATATTGCTGGAGCTATTTTTATTATTCTGCTACAATTATTTTGAAAACTACAGTCATTCAGCTCAATTTATATATAAGTGTATGTCTTTTCATCAGAAACAGTTGCAACAAAATGGATTATTCAAACAAACTCTTGATATTCCAACAACAACTTTCTAACAACACCTCTGAAGCTGTTTCTCCAAAATGCAGCTTCACAGTTGCTGCTTGGAAAATCAACAACTGTTCCAAACGTGCAACCTATATGATTAGAAGGGTGTGCATCATGCCTATGAATATGTGGTATTTTCCCTTAAAGAGACAAGGGATTCTATCAAGCCTATAAACATTGATTCAAGTTACAATGCAATTCAGTCAACAATAAACTAGAAAGAACTTTCAATAAACTCATGCGAACCACTACATATAGGAAATCGAATGCACCCACAAGATTTAAAATCATGGATCTGAACGAAACAATAATGAAAATATACATGAGTAGGTAAAATGAATGATTGAAACGCAACTTACTTCATTGTAGCCACCTGAATAATGAGCATTAGAACGTAGATCATCCATATCCAAATTCTCAAGTGAACCTGATATTAGAATCTGAAGAAAAATTGATATTATGTAACCAATATATGATTTTCATAAGAAATTGATTTAGGTCACCGAACAAATGTTGCAATCAAATGTTGAGCTTTGATCTTTCGGATAGACAAGCCAATCAAGAAAAAATTTTCACACCACCAAATATATGCCTCAAAGAACTAGCAAATTCATCCAAAAAAAAGAAACGTTGCATAAAACCAATCACAAATTAATGGATTCCATCACCATTTTAAAAAATGAGAAAATATTTAGTTTTGAAATGTTTAAATGGAACATTTACTCTGGTAGTAATAAGAAGCGTGAATGACTACCACGACGCCAAAATAGATCAAGAAATAACTCAAAACATCTCATTAGCATGCCATTATTTGAGAATACTTGCCTACTTTCAATAGGAAGCTAGACAAGCACACATTCAGTTTGCATGCAACTCAATTTGGTTGACATTAAATATTTATCAGTATTCCATATAAATATTAGTCAGTTCATTTTGAGAATGAATTTAATGTAAAAAAAAAAACAAATCTATCAGTCTGTACCATGCCTATTAAGTGGAATTTTTAAATTTTCAGCAACGAATTTATCCAAACACAATGATAGAAGTTTTAACACTTTTATGGGCCAGCTTTATGAATCCTTCTCCTTTCTCACTCTAAGAATATTATCTCCGTCTCTCCTTTTCCTATTCTAATCACAGAAAATCTATCTCACCAACTTATACGTGCATCTTGTTTGCTTTATCGACTATGTCCAACCCACCAAAATTTAATTTCTATAACCGCTCTTCAAAGAGATGCCTAATTTCTTATGAGTTTGAACATGTATCAACACAATTCTCCAGTTTTAGTAATTGGAATATTCATTGTCCTTGCATATCAAGGTAACATTCTGTTAAGTCTTCTCTTATTATAATTCTTTTCTCACTCCATAATGAAATGAGTTGTCAGGTTTAATCAAGTTAAACAATTAACGACAAAAGTTTCAACCTAGAGAATTAAATAAAGGGNTCATATATTATGCTTTTGTGCATACACCAAGAGAAGTCCGTAACGATACGAGATACAAGTAGTTCTTCAAGATATTAATATTTCTATTTATTTTTGCATGAATGTTTAAAAAAAAATTATTCTAATGTTTTTTTTAAATAGAATCTATTTATGCTATCAAAACAATTGATGACACGTGTCGATGGACGTGTTGATAACAATGACAAGAATGCATACATCGAACGTTCGCATTTGCTAAAGAGCATATCTTAGCAGTTTGTGACTTTAATGTGTTTTAGAGGAATGAATGAATTGTTCCTTGAAATGAGGTTTTTTAAAGCCCTTCCCGGACAAGAGGTACTACTTTCCTAATTTTGAGCGCAACAGTCAATTGATTAGAAGAATGAATTATTCAACAAAAA
>JXCR01075091.1:3938-16441 GCA_002079205.1 Phalaenopsis hybrid cultivar | reverse complement strand
AAACCAGCAAGGAAGCCATAGATGGAGCAAGCAACCAATGCAAGAATCCAAAAATTGAATTAGTGAGAACCAAACAGAAGCCACATAAGAGACGGACCAAAGCAGACATCCAAACCCGTGAAGGAAAACCTCCAAAACCAATGACAACAAGCAATGTAATCCCCAGGTCACCATAAAATGGACCATATAACACCAAAAATCATATAATAAAACCAAATGGAGGAATAAACCAAGAACAGTAATGTAAGTAAGAAATGAGGAAAATAGCTTAATTATAGTATAGGAGAAGAGCCTTAATGACAAGCTCACCGAACCATTATCCACAAACATATGGAGCATCCAATTTGTCCCCAACAACTAAAGATGCAAAGAAGGGGGTGGCACCCTGCTCACCATAATATTGTTACTCTAAATACCAAATGCAGCGAGCCAATTGGCCGACCTATTTACCTTGCGATGTATGAACCTCCAAACAATAGAGAGATGGGAAGAGATGAGTTTAATTCTCTTAATGCATTACAAAATGTCCCACGGTGCTTCAGCCCCATTATTAAGTATATCAACCAAAATATGAGAGTTAGTCTCAATAATAAGGAAATGCCAATTAAGCGATAAAACAACAGTGACAACCATCAACATGGCTCTAGCCTCAGCTTCCAGGGGACTATCGGTGAAACAAGGGGAGGACGAGAAGAGATTACAATTACCAACATCATTCCGAGCAATACCCCCAATGTCAGCATTAGAACATTTCCAGCTTCCATCCATGTTAATTTTGCACCCACCCGGTAAGAGGAGACCACCATCTCACCAAAAATGAGAGTTGCAGTGTCCTTCCCCCAATAATATTGGTAGTCCCCAAAGATTTAAAATATGATATGCCTGAAAAGAAGTTGTGTTTTGCAACTCCCAACATAAAATTTTTGTTAATGTGTGCAATGATGTGAGCAAAAACCGTTGCACTATGAATATTTTGACCAGTATGCTTGATATCATTACGGGTCANGAGTGGAAGAAGACTATTTTGGTTCACATTTTTAAGAATAAAGGGGATGCATAAGAGTGTGCCAATCATAGATGAATTAAATTGATGTGTCGTACTTTAAAATTATGGAAAACGGTAATTGAACATAATTTAAGACGTATTACAAAAATTTCTCATAATTAATTTGGATTTATGTCGGGCAGGTCTACTATGAAAGTTATACATTTATTGAGAGGTTTGATGGAGAAATTCAGAGAAAATAAGAAGGATTTACTAATGATTTTATTGATTTAGAAAAAGCTTATGATAGGGTTCCAAGAGACATTCTTTGGAGAGTTATTGAGAAGAAAGGTGTTGATTTGACTTATATTCAAGTCATTAAAGATGTTTATACAAGAGCTGTTACTTGTGTTCGAACAGGAGGAGGATTGACCAAATATTTTCCTATTTATGTTGGTTTATATCAGGGATTAGCTTTAAGCCCATATCTTTTTGCTTTAGTTATGGATGGTCATGCTAGACACTTACGGGAGAATATACCTTCGTGTATGCTTTTTGTTGATGATATCCTACTCGTGTACAAGACGAGAGAAAAAACTCAGAAAAAACTTGAATTATGGAGGTCTACCTTGGAGTTTAAAGGCCTTCGTTTGAGTAGGACTAAACCTGAATACATGGAATGTAATTTTAGCAATAGTAGCTCGAGTGACAGAAATGTAACTATGGGTGATCAAATTATTAAAAGGTGTGAACGCTTTAGATATCTCGAGTCTATTGTTCAAAGTGATGGTGATATTGATGGGGATGTTATTCATAGAATTCAAGTTGGCTGGTTGAAGTGAAGGAATGCTTTGGGCCTTTGTGTGATAGAAAAGTACCGCTTAGGCTAAAAGAAAAATTTTATAAGATGATGGTGAGACTTGCAATGCTCTATAATGTTGAATGTTAGCCTTTAAAAGAGAAGCATAAAACTAAGTTAAGTGTTGCTGAGATGAGAACGATTAGGTGAATGAGTGGCTTTACACTTAAGAGTTAAAATGTGAAATGAATATATTTGTGATAGTATTGGTGTATCTCTAGTAACGGACAAAATTAGAGAGAGTCATCTTAGATGGTTTGGTCACATTAAACGTCAACCATCTGATGATACGATTAGAAGACTAGATGTCTTAGATTCGACTTATGTTAAAAAAGGCAGAGGTAGACCTAGGATGACTTGGCATATTGTATAAAAAATGATGTTAATTTATTAGAATTAAATGAAAATATGACACTAAATAGAAGCAATGGAGAAAAAGGATTCATGTAGCTGACCCCACTTAGTGGGATAAAGTTTTTGTTGTTGTCGTTGTTTGTTGTTTTTGAATATCTTGTTCCACCGTCTTTTATGTTTTCAAGCTTTTGTTCTGCTTCTAATGTCATCATAATCATAGAGCAACATAGAATCTGGGTCATTGAGGTCCATAATAATAGGATAAAGATGAAGAGCTAACGCATCTAGAGGAGCAAGGATTAATGTTCTTGTTAAATGAGGTGCTGATGAAAGAAAATAGTAAAATACTAACTCTAATAGTATAGTTGACTAATCTATTGCTTTATACATTGAATATTACTTCCTTCTACAACAACTTACTCATAATAAATGGCTTCATGTACTAAGAAAATATATTGTCATTAAAGTGGAGAATCCTAAGTGAATATTACTTGATCGACACATATACTTGTGTGATTGATTGATTGCTTCACAACAATTTCGGGCATCAAACTACATGCATCTTTCCCTCCTTAGTCGAAAACTGATATATTCCTTCGTGTCCTCACATTTTTTAATGTTTACTGCGTCATTGCCCATTTTTTCAACAACGCCCTCTAAATGAAATAGATCATTCCCCTGATTGTGCAATCCGATTCAATATATCCAAATTCGTGGAACTTCAAATATTTTTTAGCTGGAACAAATTTAGGTATACTGGTTTGCACATCTGTTCTCTACTCTGAATTAATTTCTCCTCGGGCCTGAATGTTCCCCTGGGTGTACTCGGATTATAAGATCTTAGGGTTGAGCCCTACTAGTAAGATATGGTAGTTGGCTAGTGAAGCGGTTTCTCCACTTTTGAAGTCGGGGTATGAACATCCGATCTATGGTGAGTTGGTAGCTACATCTCCCATTTCATTTTGGACCGCATACTGAACTTGTCTTTTCTCTCATGCTAGTAGGTGCTTCAAGTTTTCCCACTCAAATAATAGACTCTTCACTAACTTGCTGGCGGCTAGTTTTACCATTTGTTTTGGCGGGACATTTTGATACTCAAAAAATTTTCACGGCCTAAAACCATTCGATGAAATCGTCCGGATCCAAGTGAATCAATATATGGCAAATCCATCGTTACTTCAAAGTCATGGCTTCTCAGATATTTCAGGTCAAATCTTTGGGAGGATTCTTCACTCCTGAAATCCACATGATGGAAAAGATTCACTCTATTTCTTTGATCTAGCAAGTCGCCGTTGTGACTACGGGTGGCCTGTTCGAATTGCCTCCTCTTGAAGGTGATAGAGTTCATGACACACATTCTCTATTGAAGGTTGCCGAAGATCTCTTCACAAATTTCTCATAAACGACATTGTGACATTTCCTCCCAAGCAGATCTCTGACATTTATGTCTTCATTGGCATGGTCGGGGTCGAGGTTGGGGTTTGGATAAGTGGAAAAGTGTATAAGAATATATAGGGGGAGAAAAAAATTTTGGTTGGAGGTGGGGTTAGGTATAGATGGATGTTAGAAACCCTAAGATGAGACTAGAGTTAGGCTAGCCCTTACACAAATGACATCATAATTAACTCAAATAACAATAAGGAAATCAAATATTACTATTGAATTTAAAATAGGGAAATACGATCTCACAAAAGAAAATAGAAATAGCAACATACAACACAAACACTTTAATTAGGGTAGACCACGAGGTGATAGAGGTGATCAACGAAGGTTTGGATCTCCTAAGAGGTAGCAAAGGGTGTTTAGAGAGTTGGATAGGGCGGCAGAAAAAGAGGAATGTGGTTGGTTGTGGCGGCGATGCCGACGACTTGACAACGGTAGTGCAACAAGGAGATAGAGCAGCAGGGCTGCCNGGTAGCAAAGGGTGTTTAGAGAGTGGGATAGGGCGGCAGAAAAAGAGGAATGTGGTTGGTTGTGGCGGCGATGCAGACGACTTGACAACGGTAGTGCAACAAGGTGATAGAGCAGCAGGGCTACAACAACGATGCAAGATGACTAGAAAGGCTTAAGGTGCTGAGATGGTTGAACAATGGTAAACAACAAGGCAAGGGGTTTAAAAGGTTACGACAAAGAGGTTGAAGGTTGAGAAAAGGTTGAGGTCGTGGGAATGACTATAACAACAATGACAACAATATGGAGGCTGGAATCGCAGTAGTATAAAAGAGGAAATGAAGACAAAAAAAATGGGGGACGCGGAGGACCACCAGACAACAAGAAATCAACAATTCAGGGCTGCAATAATGAGGAGAGGACGTTAGAATTTAAAAACTGTAGTGAAAACAGCTAATAGGCGTTGTTTGGAGGAGGCTGCAACAATGAGGAGAGGAAGTTAGAATTTAAAAATTGTAGTGAAAACAGCTAATAGGCGTTGTTCGGAGGAGGCTGCAACAATGAAGGGCAGCGGAAGCGATATGGGACGGATGTAGAATAGGTAAAGAAGATAATCACCACTTAGAGATCAAGATACAGTTGGAGCATTATCTGAAATCTTAGGATACAACCCTCAAAGGGAAAAAGACAAACCGACGTNACAAGAAATCAACAATTCAGGGCTGCAACAATGAGGAGAGGACGTTAGAATTTAAAAACTGTAGTGAAAACAGCTAATTGGCGTTGTTCGGAGGAGGCTGCAACAATGAGGAGAGGACGTTAGAATTTAAAAACTGTAGTGAAAACAGCTAATAGGCGTTGTTCGGAGGAGGCTGCAACAATGAAGGGCAGCGGAAGTGATATGGGACGGATGTCGAATAGGATAAAGAAGATAATCACCACTTAGAGATCAAGATACAGTTGGAGCATTATCTGAAATCTTAGGATACAACCCTCAAAGGGAAAAAGACAAACCGACGTCTGTCTCGATATAAAACACACGAAAAACTGCCTTCCAAGCCCTAATACAACACATATATAGAAAATGACTAAAAGAAATGAAACATTATATGAAAGAAAACATAAAAAAGAGAATTGGGATTGATTCAGCCCACTCCCCTTCTCCATCGACAGCAGGAATTGCGCAGCTAGCGTCCCACATCCTGAGTTGAACGCTCCCGCATCAGATACGTTTCTCAAGAATTTACTTTTTGAAGAGGCATATCATCTTACTTTTGCAAGTTGTGTATCTATATCTTGCTAAGAAATAGGTGTGGAACCGCCTTGCTGTTAGTAGTTTGTCNAGGCATATCATCTTACTTTTGCAAGTTGTGTATCTATATCTTGCTTAGAAATAGGTGTGGAACCGCCTTGCTGTTAGTAGTTTGTTGTACCTCTATTCACTACTGCGATCATCTATCCCACAACAGATTTTGTTGTTTATCCCCATCCAAACGCCTCCAACCTTACATACAACCTTGTTTTGCTACTCTGCAACCACCTGCTTACAAAAACCTGCTTTCCAAAAGCCTTCTAGGATCCCTGNTTTTGTTGTTTATCCCCATCCAAACGCCTCCAACCTTACATACAACCTTGTTTTGCTACTCTGCAACCACCTACTTACAAAAACCTGCTTTCCAAAAGCCTTCTAGGATCCCTAGAAAGGTATTACGTATTCATGTCATATCCAATTTATTAAAAGTACACTTGAGGTACAAAGCGAAGCGTGACACTCGCTTCACTTTGCTTAAGCAAAGCGGCGGGCCTAGTTTATAGTTTAGTGAGGAATAAAGGGTCACAATTAATTTAGGTTGTTTTATAAAACTTGCGACTTTGTTTATTTTCTTATGATTTTTTTTGAAAATTTTAAAATTTTTAATTATTGGAGCAAACTATAGAAATTGTTTGAAATTTTAATTTACAGGTTCACCTCAAAGTTAGCATTACAATTAGGTATTACAACAAATTTTTTTTCTATTTTATAANGGGTCACAATTAATTTAGGTTGTTTTATAAAACTTGCGACTTTGTTTATTTTCTTATGATTTTTTTTGAAAAATTTTAAAATTTTTAATTATTAAAGCAAACTATAGAAATTATTCGAAATTTTAATTTACAGGTTCACCTCAAAGTTAGCATTACAATTAGGTATTACAACACATTTTGTTTCTATTTTATATCAAACATCAAGTCATACTTTGTATTTATACATTAATAATTTTATATACCTTATCAGTGCTTTAGTTAATAAAAGCACCACTTTGTTGTGTACTTTGTGCTTCGAAGTAAAATAAAACCTTGGGCATCAACACTGGTCATATGTGTTTTGTGTCTACCATACCACTGAATCATGTTAAAAATAGGGGTAATTACATATAAAGTACAAGAAACATTGCTATGTACAAATAAAGCACCTAGGTGACTTTTTGAACCATGAAACCGATGCATTTAAGCGTTTCACATCAAACCATTGTGAATTTGATAAAAATGAAAAACATGGTTTTGTTGTTAGACCTTCCCAATTTTCCTCTATGGTGGTGGTTTGTTGCTTTCCATTTTACCTATGTGATTTGCCAATTTTGCTTCTCAATTTTCTTATACACATAAAAAACACTAAATGGGAAATTCACATACATACCACACAATGTTTATGCATTTACATATCGGACACCTAAAGTTTGATATTGACAATTATAATATTTTGATGTTTTTTTATAAAAACTAGTTATTAAATGATATATTTCACTTTAAAAAAAATAAACAATAGTGATATTTTTTATGTGATGTCAAAGGTTTGAGTGTAACATATATAAATATAAAAGTTCAGATGTTAGATTTATAAAAATATAAGATTTGTGTTGGATGTATGTAAATGCCCCAAAACTAAATTATTATAGAGTTGCGTGCTACAAAGACTTGCAATGATTTACTTAAAGAAAACCCTATGAAGAGGAAACTTGAAACAGAAAAGAGCAACAACATTAAGGAACCAAAAAAGAGAAGTATTGAGTTAAACTTTCACCAAAGTGAATATGCAATTGGGGCATCTCGATGTTCCTCTCTAGTTGTGGTTTAGTGCTCGTGGTTTGAATCGTGCAATATTGTTTGAAGGAGAATTTACATGCATATCACACAATTCTTATGCACTTACATATCTACAATCTAAAATTTGAAATTTACTTACGTAAAAGTGTGTAATTCAATTTTAAAAAATTGCTATCATATAACAATATTTTTTTAATGTTATGTGAAAGATTTGAGTGTTATATAAGTAAATATTAAAATTTAGTTGTTTGATATGTATATGTATACGAATTATGTGATGTTAAAGATTTGAGTGACATTGGAGCTTCTCGATTGTCCTCTGTGGTGGTGGTTTGTTGCTTCTCATTTAACCTATATGATTATGCCATTGGAGCTTCTCAATTGTCCTTTGTGGTACTTATTTGTTGCATCTCATTTTACCAAATTTGTTGTGCCTTGGGGCTTCTTGGTTGTCCACAGTGGTGGTGGTTTGGTGCTTCACATTTTACCATAGTGGTTGTGCCTTGGGGCTTCTCAATTTTTAGGGTGTGCTGGGATATGATTGTAGCATTGGTTGTAAGAACGAACTTTACTAGTATAGAACAAAGGCAATTTTTTTGTCGTAAAGAAAACTTGTAAGTTTTTTGTGGTCTAGTGGTCATTGTTGCCTGCTGGCAGTGGGTGTTGGTGTGGTTTGGTGGTCTCTGTTAGCTGTTAGCAGTGGGTGTGGTTGTAACTTTGATATATTGGTTGCTGGTAGGGGTTGTCTCTGGTTTTTGTTTTGGCTTTGCATTGGTGGTTTTGTAGCACGTGGTTTTCATATTGTTATGTTGAGCAATGATAAAAAAATAAAGAGATCAACCGATCACCAACTGTCACTTATATAATTGTTCTCACCTGTTTGCCATAAGACACTACCTAGTCTTAAAACACACATCGTACTGTTAACTACGGATACTAATTAGTTTTAGATCATACATGCAACTATTAATCACAAATATTTCATGGTTTTAAAACATGTATGATACACTTGGTGATCCTCGGAGGAGCCTTAATAAATTTATCTCATCGACTCTAATTCGATATATTGATATTTTTTGAATTTTGTTTCAATTTTTATACTTAACTTTTTAATTTATGTCAAATTATATTTTTTCCTCAAAATGTTTTATCTGCATAATACATCAGATGGGTAAACAAAAGAAAGGTAAGGATATCGACCATTTGGGAGAGAGACCAAAATCATATTTAGTGATTTATGCTTGAAAGAGATAGAAATTGACAATAGACCAACCATCTACTTCAATAAAAAATGTTTGTAAAACATAAAAAAAGAAAACTTGCATGAAAAAATAAAAAGATTGTAAGACAATATTCAATTGAAAAAGATTGAAAATTGTAACAGAGTTAAAGAGAGAGGCAACTGGATTAGGTTGGGACTCTGTTAAGAAAACAATGGATGCATCAGAGTGGCAGAGAGAAAAATTGCAGTAAATATAAAATTTTATATTGAACTGTGGTTTTATTGAACATGAACTTTATTGAAGTGTAATTTTATCAATTGTTGGTCATGCCCAATGCCAAAAAAATTGAATTTATGACATAAACCATGAGTTGGAGGAGAAACTTGATACTAAGTTTCCCGGAATCGTGGCTATGGTCTGAGCAACGACACAAGTCTTCCCCTAGAATTTGGATGAGACCAATGAAGTCCATGAGGAAGCACTACACGAGAGAGAACAAGGTGAATCAAGTAATTCCAAGTGCACTACACCCTCCAACTAGAAGCATAAAAAGAAAATGAAGATTGTGACCCAACAATTATCTAAGCAGATTTCACAGCTTGCTACAATCTGCACCAGTATCACATTTACGACATTAGTCGTTAAGCTACTAGACTTTACCCTAGAGATATTTAATGATAGGTCCCTGCATTTATTCACTATCAAACTTCTAGAGGACCGAAAAAAGCGAGAGGCTTTCATGACGATGGCGCCAAAATAGAGGATTCCTTACCTCTGTTGTTTTTAGACAATCAATCTAGTTAGTTTGTCTTTTTATTATTTAGATTGTGGTGTGTAATAATTTATATTTTTGTGTCGTGTTCATGTGAAATTTCAACATTTATGTTTTGCACTAGTTGTAGTGCTTTAATTATGTCATTTTAACATTTATGTGCATAACTTGTTCTTTTTATATTTTCTAACATGCATAAAATAGCCAGATGGACCCATCATATAAAGATAAAATTATAGATATAGTGGAAAACCAGATAATTATGACTACAATAATATGTTCAATCAATGAGAATTATTAGAAAAAAATGTGTAAGGAACAATGCGTGCCATCGTTATATGTGAGTAATAAGTGAATTGGTGAGTTGCTCCAAGCTCATCCAAACAGAAATCATATAGTATGTTTCAGATGTCAAGACAATTTTTTTGTGATATGCTGGATGAATTGCAAAGTAAATAAGGTTTGCATTGATCGTCTTATTGAGTTCATTTGTGCTACTCCAAGCTCACCCAGGAAAGTGTCCATCACATTATGTATTATGTGACACATTGAATCTATTTATGCTGCTTTCAAGCGATTCCAACACTCAACAGAGATAATTAACATATATTTCGCTATTGGAGTTAATCCCTTGGATAGATTGTCACACAATATTTTGAAACTCATATATTATGCTTTTGTGCATACACCAAGAGAAGTCCGTAACGATACGAGATACAAGTAGTTCTTCAAGACATTAATATTTCTATTTACTTTTGCATGAATGTTTAAAAAAAAATTATTCTAATGTTTTTTTTTAAATAGAATCATATCAAAACAATTGATGACACATGTCGATGGACGTGTTGATAACAATGACAAGAATGCATACATCGAACGTTTGCATTTGCTAAAGAGCATATCTTAGCAGTTTGTGACTTTAATGTGTTTTAGAGGAATGAATGAATTGTTCCTTGAAATGAGGTTTTTTAAAGCCCTTCCCGGACAAGAGGTACTACTTTCCTAATTTTGAGCGCAACAGTCAATTGATTAGAAGAATGAATTATTCAACAAAAAGCAAAAATCATTATGAAGTAAGGAAAAAGTGGGTCATACTCCAAATATGACTGACATATTCCTTCAAAATTTAGGTAAAGATGGTTGCAATGACGACGCAACATAATTTTATACGGAAACATCTATCTCGGGACAATATTGATTTCAGAATGTTAGATAAAGATCCAACATGCAAACCTGTGAAAGCATTTAAACATCGGGCATGTAATCATTGTCCGATTAAGATTTTGGTACAAATGGCTTCAACACATCCGAAGAGGAGGGTGCTCAGAGAATAATTCAATTAAAAGTAGAGATTACAGATGTTTTGGTGAACTAATCGAGTGTATTTATGTAGTGTTTTATAGTATCTTCTTATAGATGTTTAATATTTTAGATGCATTAAGGATTTGTTGTTGTCTATTTTCTATATTTATGGGTTTTGTATTGAGGATTTGTTGATGTCTAACGTTAGAGAAGTATATTTTTCTTATGTGTTTTTTTCTAATTATGAAACCAAATATTTATTTTATTGTTCCATTGCATATCTACTCTAATTTTGTCAATTAAAAGTATAATATATTATAATCTCAAGAAAAACGAGTTCAAAGTTATCAAGTAATTCAAGAGCTATCTACTGTTATTGTAGTAAGCAGTGTTCTGCATACACATAAAGAAGAGAAGATAGCTATGAGAAGATCTTTTATTGTTGTCCCAGAAATAAAGCACTTGAAGATTGCATGTATTTTCAATAGGCTGGTGATATAGAAGAGTTTGTTTTGGATAGTGATCAAGTTAGCCAAGATGCTATAGACAAAAAAATATTTCGCAAGGCTTGATCATGTTGACATGAAGGCAAAAAGTCATTATAACCTTGCTGGTAATTTTTGCAGTTCTTATTATTATCGAATTATGCATGTAATGATAACTTGCGATTGATGTATTGTAAAAATTTGGACTTCTAACGTGTTTTCTGTATTGCTGGAGCTATTTTTATTATTCTGCTACAATTATTTTGAAAAATACAGTTTGACATGAAGGCAAAAGTCATTATAACCTTGCTGGTAATTTTTGCNAATGAGGAAAATAGCTTAATTATAGTATAGGAGAAGAGCCTTAATGACAAGCTCACCGAACCATTATCCACAAACGTATGGAGCATCCAATTTGTCCCCAACAACTAAAGATGCAAAGAGGGGGGTGGCACCTTGCCCACCATAATATTGTAGCGAGCCAATTGGCTGGCCTATTTACCTTGCGATGTATGAACCTCCAAACAATAGAGAGATGGGAAGAGATGAGTTTAATTCTCTTAATGCATTACAAAATGTCCCACGGTGCTTCAGCCCCATTATTAAGTATATCAACCAAAATATGAGAGTTAGTCTCAATAATAAGGAAATGCCAATTAAGCGATAAAGCAACAGTGACAACCATCAAAATGGCTCTAGCCTCAGCTTCCAGGGGACTATCGGTGAAACAAGGGGAGGAGGAGAAGAGATTACAAATACCAACATCATTCCGAGCAATACCCCCAATGTCAGCATTAGAACATTTCCAGCTTCCATCCATGTTAATTTTGCACCCACCCGGTAAGAGGAGACCACCATCTCACCAAAAATGAGAGTTGCAGTGTCCTTCCCCCAATAATATTGGTAGTCCTCAAAGATTTAAAATATGATATGTCTGAAAAGAAGTTGTGTTTTGCAACTCCCAACATAAAATTTTTGTTAATGTGTGCAATGATGCGAGCAAAAACCGTTGCACTATGAATATTTTGACCAGCATGCTTGATATCATTACGGGTCACCATATAAACTAACAAACAATGTAAGGATAAATTAGTGTTTTTGCCTCCGAGTAGGGTTACAAACCTCAATAGAGCCAATTAAGTTCTGAGCAGGGGACATGGTGATGCCAAACCAGTGACCGGCTTTCCGCCAAATAAACAGAGAATATGGGCATAAGAAGAAAAGATGCTCAATAGAATCCTCCGTAGCATTGCAAAACAGGCATCGAGAAGCAAGTCTCAATCATTTCAATTTTAAAATATCATCACAAGAAATAACACAATGAAAGATCCTCCAAGCCAAGAAAGACATAGAAGGGGTTAAAGCCCAGCACCAAACACTCTCTCCCCATAAGTTTTTATGAAGGTATGTAAAGCAAAATATAAAGATTTAGTAACCGAATATCTAGCTAACAATTTCAATACCGGAGTGTCTTTCAAATGAACCTCATAAGGAATTGAAGAAATAAATTGCGCACACTCCAACCCCACGAACTGGTTAAGAAGGGGAA